>CM055274.1:77644579-77971302 GCA_029237695.1 Conchocele bisecta | reverse complement strand
ACTGATACAGTCACGAAGTATGCGAGGACATTGTTCCAACACACCTGAATTGACGTGTACCTGGTATAAAAATACTAAAAAATATTACTAGCATACTGGCACATAGTCAGCGGTGTGACAACGGCTTGTTTTAAATGTGGAAGAAAACCTGACTATCTGGAGGAAAGCCACAGTGAGCTTGCACAGAACAGACTATTTGAAACCGCCCGAACATACTTCAGTAGCACACCCTTACACATACCCTTACGCACACCCTTACGTACAACTGATCTTGCATCGTATACACACAACATACAAATGCAAGCTGTCCATCAACATTATGGGACACCGAATCATTATCATCAACCCAGCTGCATCATCAAGTGGAGAGTCACTACGTTTTGACTCTCAACTCTCAACAACATTGGGTTTACTTCACTCAGCGGTGTGTAGTGAAAAAAGTTCTAATAACTCAATCTCTCAGCTGCAAACAAGTCAGAGAAAGTTGTCAATTACTCTCCTAAATATAAGTTCCCCCGAGTCAGCCATCCCACATCCCACATCCCACATCCCCCCCCCCCCCACTAAATATAAGTTCCCCCGAGTCAGCCATCCCACATCCCACATCCCACATCCCACATCCCACACCACCCCCCCCCCCCCCACAGACTATTCTAGTCACTGTGCTCAAATAAAAAAATTGTCTGCAAAAACGGTACAGCATGCATACAGTCTAAAAGTGCAACAATTAAACAAGTGTAATATGCCATACTTTGGTCAATAAAACAACACGATCACATGAAGTACATATAACATTATGTTTGGCACAATGAGTAAAAACCCCAACTGCGGACCCTAGTTGCGAACAGTAACTATTGAAATATGTTTCCGTACTGCCCGTCTGCTGGAGTAAATTGCAAGAACGGTTGTTATTACTCCCTATATAAGTTGATACTATTCCCTGGACGTCACGTGTCTGTGAAATAGTTTCACGTGCCTAAGCAATAGTGTTCGTAAGTGCACAATTATGATAGTATGGAAATTCACGTTCACAATGTTTTCTTGTAAGCAATTATTGGATTTACATGTATTCAACATATGTAGCCTATGCTCAATCAATGTAAATCCATCAATTGAAATTTCCAGACGATCCTAAGGTTGCGCTTACGAACATTTTAGTCGTACGAAGCTTAGTGAAACGGCCCCCAGATAACATGACAGTAACCTGGGACCAAATACATGTACATGCAAACATACTGTATATAAAGTACAATTAAGCACTCAGTAACTCGCGCAATTATAACAAAACAAACTACATTGTATGATCAACTTTTTGTTTATGGTCCACAAGGTAGGCATAATGTACTTTACACTTTCTGACAAGTGTAGCGCCCCAGATCAGCTTGTGCATATACCAGCAGACTGACCATGACCTATGCTGTTCGTTGAACCGTTGCTGTAGTATGGTATCTCCCATGTCAATTTAATTTGGTGTTAGGTCAAGCTTAGTTTTACAATGTGGACCATCTGCTTTGGAATGGGTCCTTAAGACGGTTTTGATTAGTGTAGATCTTTATAAGTATGCGTTTGCCTCAGAAACCGCATGTTTATATAGACTTAGTCTATATCCGGTATCACCGAGCTGTGCTGTATGTGTACTTATACATTTATCACCCTTCTCATTCAGAGGCATACAGTAAACAGTAGTGCGTTCAGAAAAGATATATGAATCGGAAAACGTAAAAACAGTAAAACTGTAAGAATTGTGTGTTCCCACGACGCGGCTCATTATTATTTTGTTCAGCTTGCATCATTGAGACACGCGTATTGCCTAACCCGAGTTTTATGTATGTAATGCAGGGCGACTTACCGGTCGTGTAAGTAGTCCTGCGTAACAGACAGAAACAAATCGCGTTAGTGTAGGCTCTGATCAGACAGCATGGATGACACCATGCGCAGCAACGTCCCTTTTATCAGCCCTGCCCATAATCATGTCGTTGTGATACACGATACTAATACGATGCAAATACTAATACATTTCGCGGAAGTTCTATTTATATCGATGATTGGAAACCAAATAAATGTTGAAATTTCTCCCATAGCTACGGGGCGCCAAGTGGGACATGGCTCAATTTTGTCAAAAAATTCATTTTTTGTGCCACAAAATTCAATTCTGTGTCACAAAATTCACTTTTGTGCCACAAAACTCAATTCTGTGTCACAAAATTCAATTCTGTGTCACAAAATTCACTTTTGTGCCACAAAATTCAATTCTGTGTTACAAAATTCAATTCTGTGTCACAAGATTCAATTCTGTCAATTCTGCACACGCATGTAAGAAGGACTACCATTGGTCAGAAACTGCACTGGAGAAATGGGTCACGGTCGCCGATCTACACATTCAATGTCGATGATTCATTTCTCATTTTGCCGATGATTCATTTCTCATTCTGCCATTTTGCTTCAAAGATCTCCAAACAGTCAAACGTTGACAAACCCATTCGTATTTAAACTCATTTGCGTTATAATTGTACACATAATTCATGTACATGTAGATCTCCCGCGAGTACTGACCTCATTTGTTGTGTATCGCAAGGTACATCTGCCCCAGTTAAATCAATAATACACGCGCTGTGACCTGTGTTCTGACTGCTGTCTGTGTTTATAAACAGAATGTGTGTATTGGGCCATTTGAGGAAACCATTTGTAGTATTTATGTAGATACCATGGATACTAAGATGGTGTATACTGTAAATAATGCATGTAGACACATAGTTGCGAATACGTAACTTCACAACTAGTAGACACAGATCCAATACCATTTGTTTCACAAGGTTAGATCTACTGTTAGAATACGACGTCATCTAATGTCATTTTCGAGCATAAAACGTTACCTGATAAATAGAATACCAGGCTAGTGTATTTTAATATCAAGTTTATCAGGCTCGGCTCGGAAACGGTAGGAATTCCTCGGCAAGCCTCTGAATTCCTGCGCGTTTCCTAGCCTTGCCTGATAAACTTGATATCAAAATACACTAGCCTGGTATTCTCTATATATGGGCATGCTCTCAGGTCTAGCTATGTCCCGGCTACTTTATGTTTGACCCTGTTTACATAATTGAGGGAAAATTCAATTCAATGTTTTTCTTATTTCTCCTTCAAAGTATATATGCTTATATGGTGTGATCACTCATTTGTAATCATAATATAACCAAAATAACTGTCCATAAAGAAGTATAATATTGATATATTGGGTTATATTTTCGCATTGAAATATTTAAACCTGCAAGTGTACTCCACCATCTAGTAAAATGGACTAAGGCCGAACTCAACCAATCAACGTAGAGATGACATAGACTATCCTACGCAAACTAATTTTTGTGGACAAAAATTAATTCTGTCCCACAAAACTGAATTTTCTTTAGAAAACTCAATTCTGTCTTACAAAATTGAATCCTTTATAACAAAAATGAAATGTGTATACGAAACGTATGCAGAATTGAATTTTGTGACACAGAATTGAATTTTGTGACACATAATTGAATTTTATGACACAGAATTGACAGAATTGAATTTTGTGACACAGAATTGAATTTTGTGACACAGAATTGAATTTTGTGATTTTTAGTGTTACAAAACTCAATTTTGTACACGTAATTAACCTGCCCTGCATGGCGCCCCGTAATAGCTGCTGCGTGATTTCAAGGGCACAGTTCGTAAATGTTGACCCTTTCAACACCACAGCCCTCTATAGCGATGTTTTTGTAAACAGTGTAGATCCAGATGAGCCGGCTCGCGACGAGCCGTCTCATCAGGATATGCACATTTGAAAATAGTATTTTTAGAACAAAACCACACACACCTTTCATAAATGGATTAGCCTGATAATATTTTGGGACGATGCTTGAATTGGTAAAAAATAATACATATCAACATCCATACCAGTTATTTAGGGGTGAAAGGGCGACCATAAAAGGAAATGTGTTGCTACAGCTCGTCGAGATGATTCCAATGTACTATTTTACCCGGTCTATCTGCGGCTGTGACTGGATAAATAGGGTTTATGAGATTTTTCACCAGTGTAGCACCTGATCAAATAGCACACTGCTGTAACCTGGTAACACTCTACATGTGTATTGCTTGTTAGAAGCATGACGGCTGTTTCATTGACGGAATACCGAACAGTGCAGATCCTGATCAGACTGTGCGGATGCACAGGCTGATCTGGATATACACCTGTCACCTGTACACATCCGGCAACCCATACCAGGCTTCCATCTCGATCATACATGTACCTAGAAGGTGGAAAATTGTCTGGAAAAATGCTGAACAATTGCAAATCAATGGCGTAAGCTGAAGGATCTATACACACAATATACATGTATTATACTTGATGTTATGCTAATACTACAACCTGAATGTCTGACGAATGTTATAAGTATATTTTAATTAATGAGCTAGTCTCGTTTCCCAAATGAAATACTATATGTGGCCCGCCACGAAATGGGTGTGGGGTGGGGGCTTGATGAGTGGTTTTGATCGGTGTGGTGAGGGGTCAAAATATTTTGTTAGAGACATCAACAGTTTTCCATTAACTCAATAGCGAACAGCGTAGGTTCTGATCGAGCGGCGCGAATGCGCATGCTCATCTGGGGCTATGCTGGCCGCGGAATTCAACAACTTTGTATCGTGGCGCGACACATATGTACAGATTTGTTTAAGTATCTCATGTATAAAAATTACAGTTTAATTATGTGAATACTATGGCAGCAAAATCTTTAATGAGCATACTTTCGTCTGTGTTTCGGCCGTCGGCTGAGGAAAGGAAGCGTACAACATTTTCAACAATTGTGTATCATGATCATCTTGCACAGTATGGTTATGGTCTAATAGTTTTACTGACGACATCAAGATTATTTTCAGTGGCATAATGGCGAACAACATAGGCCCTGGTCAGACTGCTGCGCATATGCACTACTTGGTCTGGGGCTACGCTGGTCGCACGCGTCGTAGGGTGCGTTTTTTCTCAGTAGGTGGCCCATATACACGTTGTGCAGCCGATTTGAGATTATGTTATGATATCACTGACTGCTATGCTAATTCAAAATTAGTTCTGTTATAGAGGAAGCAGACATACACACTACTGTAAATTGTAACGTGCGAATATACATGGGCCGCCGGGTGACAAAATGGACCTTATTTTAGCAATAATTATTAAATTAGTTTGCACATTTAGGCTATGCAATGAGAATAGAATTAAATTACCAGAATATAATAATGATGTTAACGGCAGGTAGTATGAGCTCTCAACTGCTGTAATGGCGATCAAGGTAGGCCCTGACCGGACAGCGCGGATGTGTAAACTGATCTGGGGGTATGCTGATAGCATGAATAGTAAGATCCATTTTGTCAACAGGTGCCCACGTGTTTATAGTACACAATATCTGAATTGGTGACCCTCGTTTTTTCTTTTTTTTACATGTCATTATTGTCTTCACATGTTATCGTTGATGCAACTCTCACTTCTATCATTTCTTTCTTTCTGTTCACATTTGGTGGACTCAACATCGTGGACCGGCGACGAATATGTATTGTGCTTGCTTTAGATAGATCAGATTTCTAATACTACTTTATGGAATTAAAACTAGGAAGCTTTAATGTTAAGGGTATGGGATCAAAACACAAACGGCTACACCTTTTTCAAAGGATAAAAGACAATGATTACGATATATGTTTCATACAAGAAGCGCATTTCACAACAAGTGATAAAGCCCAGTGGGAAAAGGAATGGGGTGGTGATGGGTATTTTAGTGGGGAATATAGCAATAAAGAAGGTATATGTATTTTAATAAAACCGGGCTTGATTATAGAATGAAACATTATGAACAGGTCATGACTGGTAGAATTCAATCTCTTAAAATATGCATTTCTGAAAAAGATTATACATTAATCAATATATATGGTCCAAACGAAAACAGTCTAAGATTTTACCAAGATCTCGATACATATATAGAAACAGTGGAAGTAGATACTTTAATAATAGGGGGCGATTTTAATATAATTTTTAGATCCAGATTTAGACAAGAAAAATGGCATAAGAGACACAAATAAGAATATAAGAGAGAAACTATTGTCAATAATTAATAAATATGAACTACATGATATCTGGAGAATTCTTAATCCTAATACAAGGAAATTCACATGGTATTCAAATACTAAACCACCAATATTCTGTCGTTTAGACTATTTTCTAATATCTGAAAATGTAATTAACAGAGTAACAAAAAGTAAAATTACTACAGGGTTTAAGTCTGACCATTTTTTAGTATATTTTTGTTTACAGACTCAATCTAATGAAAGGGGTCCGGGATATTTTAAGTTAAATAATAGTCTACTTTTAAAAACAGAATACCAACAACTAATTAGACGAAGTATTTCTACCATTGCCGATATCAACCAGCATGCTAATCCAAATACGCTTTGAGAGATAATTAAAGGCACAATACGAAATGAAACGATAAAATTTGCGTCTACAGTCTATGAAAAGAAAAAAGATTTAAAAATGGAAAATAAATTAATAGAGGAAATAGATAAATTAGAAGCAGACTACTCAAAAAAAATATCGGAAGATATTTTAATAGAATTAAACACCAAAAAAGATATGTTACAGTATTTATATGAACATAAAGTTAGAGGAATTATGTTAAGATCAAAAGCCGAATGGATTGAGGGTGGGGAAAAAAATACAAAATACTTTGCAAATTTAGAACGGAAACGGTCTGAAAATAAAACAATAACTAGATTAACGGTAAATGGTCAAAATATTACGAGCAATGGTGAAATATTAAATGAAGAAAAAGAATATTATAAAACATTATATATGAAAAAAAGAAGCTGAAAATACAAATCACAATTGTTTTTCAAATGATAATGGAGTAAACAGATTATCCCAAGAAAATAAAGAATTATGCGAAGGCAGCCTTTCAGAATACGAATGCAGTAACTCTTTAAAGGAAATGAAAAACAATAAGAGCCCAGGCTCAGATGGTCTGACTGTGGAATTTTATAAAATATTTTGGAATGACATAAAAAGATATTATATGGATTCTTTTAAATTTTCATTAGCAAATGGATCACTAAGTGAATTGCAAAAACAGGGTGGGTTAAAACCAACAATTAACCACCAAAAAAGGATAAGCGATTTATCTATACTTACGAATTGGAGACCTATATCATTACTTAATGTGGATTACAAAATTGCATCAAAGGCCATAGCAAACAGAATTAAAAAGGTTTTACCAAATATAATAGATGATTCACAAACCGGATTTCTTAAGGGAAGGTACATTGGAGAAAATATTAGAACTCTATACGAATTAATGGACCATTTGAATGAAAATGAATTACCGGGTTTATTTTTCTTCGCAGATTTTGCAAAGGCATTTGATACTGTTGAACATTCTTACCTCTTAAAAGTTATGAAACATTTAAATTTTGGCAACGACATTCTAAATTGGATTAAGCTTTTTTACTCTGATGCAAAAAGCTGTGTTACAAACAATGGTTACTTATCGGATTTCTTTTCAATAAATAGAGGCGTACGTCAAGGCTGTCCTTTATCACCTTACCTTTTTATTATCGCCATTGAAATACTATCCAAAGCAATTATAAATGAAAAAGATATAATAGGGGTAACAATTTATGATATAGAAATTAAAAACAAAATGTTTGCCGATGATGCAACTTTTGTGACAGATGGTACAAGAAAATCATTTGAAAAGTTAATATACATAATAGATGAATTTAGTAAAATATCTGGTATCAACCTTAACACAAAAAAAATCCATTGTAATGCGCGTTGGTGCCTTAAAAAATGTAGATCTGATTTTCTGTCCGGATAAGAAATTCATTTGGACTTCTCTTAGTGCAAAAACGTTAGGGATTACGTTCTTAAATAATAATACAGATATCCACGAATATAACATCCTTCCTAAAATAGTAGAGCTTGAACAGTGTCTTGATAAGTGGAAACATAGAAACTTAAGTTTACTTGGAAAAATTACAGTTATTAAAACGTTTGCTGCTCCAAAATTAATATATCCATTAACAGTTTTACACGACCCTCCAGACAACATGATCAAAAAAATTAAAAATAATTATTCGATTTTTTATGGGACAGTAAGCCTGATAAAATTAAAAGAAACATAATCATCCAATCCTACGAAAAAGGGGGATTAAAATGTTAAGATATAGATAGTGTTATAACATCAATAAGAGCATCATGGGTAAAACGAATATGTGACACATCAAACAGAGGCAAATGGAAACAACTTTATGAAAAAAAACTTGAAAGATATGGTGGATTTTTGCTCTTTGAATGTAACATAAAAGCAGAAGATGTAAAACATATAGCGGAAGAAAATAAGTTTTTAAATAATGTTTTAAAATCCAGGTCACATATTAACTATTCCTCCAGAAATGACACAGTATCAAAAGAAATACTTTGGAATAATTCCAATTTAAAGCATCAAAACAATAAAGGCATTAAATATGTTGAACATCTATATGACTACAGAGTAAGGGAATTTTCTACGATTTACTGATTTTACAGCAATATTCAATATACGTCAGGACGATTTTAAAAAATATCAAAGTATTGTGAACAGCATAAGTCCATTATGGGCCGAGAAAATAAAAACAGAAAGCATCAACACAACTCCACAATCTACGTCGCTTATATCGAGAGTACAAGATAGCAAATATGTGAACAAATTACTATATACAAGACAAACACACAAACAAAATATAGAAGAAAAAAAATCTGAACAAAAATGGACAAATTAATTTTCTGATGATAATTTATGCTGGCAACAAATTTACACATTAGCTTTCGATTGTACAATAGACTCAACATTACGCAATTTCCAGTATAGATATTTAATGCGTATCATTGGGACAAATAAACTACTTTATCGTTGTAATATAGTAAATAGCAGTCTATGTGATTTTTGCTCTATGTATGTTGAGAGCATAAAACACATGTTCTGGGAATGTATGCATGTGCAACATTTTTGGTCACAGCTTCGCGAAATTATCTAAATGAAAAAGACTTAACATATGAAATACATTTTCGAAGTATTTCTCTAGGAATAACAAATAAGGCACTGATGGTAAAAACTAATTTAATTTTTATAATTTTGTTAGCAAAATACTATATATTTTCAAATGTAAATATGAAAAGCATGATATTACTTTCGAATCTTTTGTAAGTTACTTGAAAAATAGAATACATATAGAAGAAGAAATAGCGACAATGAAAGACAAAGGAGAACAGCATATTATTAAGTGGGGCAGGTTTAATATATAAAGTTCTTATAGGCATCGCACGAAAAATCAAGCACAACATATCTCTATATTAAATATAAACTACACAGGTCCAGCAGGTGTGAACACAGAGAAAGAAACCCTTACATTCTTCCTTCTTTTTCATGCTCTGTATATCTTAACTACTTTACTCTCCCATACATTTCACTTTTTAATATAGTATGTAATCATTGTATTTCATTTAGCTATATTCTCTTGTAAACTTTATCAAATGTACATGTTGTATTTAAAAGTGGAAATAAACCATTTAATAACAAAAAAAAACTCATTTCTCCAGTCACAGTCACATTTTAGTAGGGCGCCGCGCCATGTCCAATTCTAGAGACGCCATGATCGAATTTGGTGGCGTCATTTTTTACAATTTTGTATTACATTATTACAATTTACTCACACACAATTACAGGCATTATTATTATTCAACCAACATTTTAAACTCGAACATGAACTTTTTTGATGACATAATTTTCAAAATACCAAAATGTCGTCTCGAGTGCTAAATGTATCCTTTTGTTAAGTTTTACACAATAAGTGTGCCGTTTTTCTGGCCTTACAATGCCGCCTTTTTAAAGGTGGGTACCCTCAAATTATGTAAACATACATTTTACGGAAATTAAGCAGGTACCTAATTATGTAACTGTTCCATTTGTTTTTAACATAGAAATTGTCCGTTCAAGTTTTACAAGTAGTATTAACTGATATTTCAATTTCGTGTCGGTAGTGGTGATCACCAGCGAATGTACATGTGAAGAAATGGTGATTAGTTTTAATTATTTAAATAATTAATGTGTATAAACTTAATTACGACTGCTGTCGATATCTCACAAAGTTTAATAGTTGTACACCAGATAAAATGCATTGTACGCATAAATATTGGTTTCCTTTGAATAAATATTGATTTTTGTTACTATTTTGCGAAAACGCGGTTGTCTCCCCTTGCCTCAACATTATTAAAATCCGTCATTCAATTAATGCAAAATAATGCCACTACGTGTACGAGGTAATAATAATTAATTGCTATTGTGTATATTCATGACTTTATCCAGTCAGCACAGTGCGTATGTGCCGTGAAACATTTTTGATATCCTGTCTCTACGACCTAATCACTGCGTATGAATATGTGCGGTGGCTGGGGTTATTATTTTGCAATTTAAAGCCATTTGTAGGTGTTGACGGGATAAATGGAATAGTAGGTTAGTACCGTGAAAGGGAAAAGTATCTGGCGCGGCACGGAAACGGGATGTGCTCGGCAGAGCCTCGCCCATCCCGTTTCCTAAGCCTTGCCAGATATTTTTTCCCATTCACGGCACTAACCTACTATTCTCTATCTATTTTCCTTATTTCTGAACCAAAGTATATGTTGTGACCACTCATTTGAACCGTCTCGGCGAGACGGTTCAAATGAGTGGTCACAAGATATACTTCTGATGAGAAATAAAGAAATTCTTGAGCCTTACAATAATACATGCTGATGTGCGGGACCACCTCTTTTAATCCTGTGGGACACACGAATTATTCAAATGTGGCTGTGTCTGGAGAAATGGGACTAAACATTTATAACACACTCGTGTAATAAATATATATATGAGAACGCTACATGAACCACGTTAGGTTAGGACTATACAGCGTCAATGTATGATGTTGTGCTTGTGCGATAAGTAAGATTTACGTTTGTGTTGATTCAATATGATATATACATGTAATATACATGTATGTATTAAGCTCGCTGACGGATTTCCGAAGATACTCGGTGTATAGCCTCGTTTAATATTCAATTCAAATTCGTTTATTGGCATTAAACAGCAAGAAGCACATTTATAGCCATATAACAAACATGTATGATGGTTTCATGGAAATGTATAATCACTAGACATATTAGCCTAGACATATTAGCCAAGAGATATGCTTAGGCTAAATCATTTCACAATCAGTTTGTTGCTATTCCACTGCATTCTAAACTCTTTCTGTCCTCATTAAATTTCATATACTATTTTCATCTTGCTCACACAGGCTGTATGCCGCGACAAGCTATTCAAACCGTTATAGTAAAACGGTTCAAATGGCGATCACGGCCTACACCAAGTGAGAAATGTGAACCATATGTAACACTGTCCATGACCAATTTTGAACATACCCAGAAGTTATTGGGGTCGGTTTCTATTCAAGCAATTGTCATAATGCAGTACTAGACATCGTTCCGTGTGCATGCCGATGTGCACACCACACTCCCGCTTGGGGATTCTGGGGCCCGTTTCACTAAACTTCTTACGACTAAAATGTTCGTAAGTTCAAATTTAAGATCGTCTGTAAATGTCAATTTATGGATTTACATTTATTGAGCATAGGCTGCATATGCAGCCTATGCTCAATAAATGTAAATCCAATAATTATTTACAAGAAAACATTGTTAATGTGAAATTTACAGACTATCATAATTTTGCTCTTACGAACATTTTAGTCGTACGAAGTTTAGTGAAACGGGCCCCAGGTGTGTCCATATAATTGCATCACAAAAACAATGAGTGGTGACCGATGTTATTTATCAACGTTCACGGTTTCTATTCAAGCAATTATCACAATGCAGTACTAGACAGTGTTCCGTGTGAATGCCGATGTGCACACCACAATCCCGCTTGGGTATTCTGGTGTGTCCATAGAAATGCATCCAAAACAATGATTGGTGACCGATGTTATTTATCAACATTCATGGTTTCTATTCAAGCAATTATCATAATGAAATACTAGACATGGTTCCGTGTGCATGCCGATGTGCACACCACAATATGAAATTATTCACGTCATGTGCGTTCAATCTATCGTGTGGAGGCGGGCAATTATGTGTGACATTTTAAAATTAGTAATCGCCCGCCTTGGTTTTCATGTACACTTGCCACTCCGGTCTGATAACGCAGAGATAAACAGATTTGTCACCGCCGCGTACAGGTTAAGCAAATAACGCAACATGTTATCTTCTCTAATATGACCGGTATTTCAAATTCAAAATGGCTTCGTTTCTAGTAGTAACACATAGTGTATTTTTATTCTGTTTTATAGCTGTATTCAGTGATATAGCACTAGGTAAGTAACATTTAACAACTCTTGCTGTTTTTATTTGTGCATGTGTCGCGGTGGATGTGTCGCGGTGTAAGACATTTTGGCAATATTGTGAACTGTGACCATCTTACCACGTGACCATGTTGGCAGTTCGTTTTCAATTTGACAATCAATAACTAGTTTACAGAGGATCTTACATTCGTGATGATTTAATATGATATTTATTAAACGAGTTTACTGATTTCATAAGAAACGAGGCTAAGCCTCATTTCTTATGAAACCAGTCAACGAGTTTAATACCTTTCATATTAAATCAACACAAATGTTAGATTATATTGCATAATCGCATCATAATAATATGAAGCTGTACTGATTACCTAATATGTTTTATGTAGCGGTCTCATTTGCATATTTATTACACTAGTGAGTTATGAATTTTATCAAACTGTGTAAGCCCATTTTATGCAATAAATATACATATTGCATGCGATATATAGTTCAACAATTGCTATAGCCATGTATCCACTAATGTGCATGTAGCCAAATTAATCGACAGTGTACCCTCCATTCATTATAACATCCAATTAATCGACAGTGTACGCTGCATTCATTATAGCATTCAATTAATCGGCAGTGCACGTTGCATTCATTATAACATATAATTAATCGGCAGTGCACGCGGCATTCATTATAACATTCAATTAATCGACAATGGACGCTGTATTCATTATAGCATCCAATTAATCTGCAGTGTACGCTGCATTCACTATAACATTCAATTAATCTGCAGTGTACGCTGCATTCATTATAACATTCAATTAATCGACAATGTACGCTGTATTCATTATAACATCCAATTAATCGAAAGTGTACGCTGAATTCTTTATAACTACAACATTCAAGAACATGTATCGGCCGTCGGCAAACAAAGTCACCTTATGACGTTGACGAGACAATAAAACATAGTCCCAAATCCCCAAAGCAGACTGTGCACCCGCAATTGAAGTAACATTACTTTAGTCAACAAAGCAACTAAAGTATAATACTTTGTTGTAGAACTATGCGACTGTATAACCAAACGGTCATGTTCTATAATTGTAACTCTTTATATGGATTGATTGTCAATGTGTTGCTCTTTGTGCGATTTTACGCACTCAAAAGCATTCACTGCGATGGCAATGCTTTTGAGTGCGTAAACATGATGAAATTGTATGGAACACCAAATCTACATAAATTCAAAATAATTAATGCTAGGTCTGCATTAAATATTTAGAGCTAGCTCCAAATCATTTGAAGAGATCTCTAAATCATTTGGAGCTAGCTCTAAATAGTTGATGCTAGCATTAATTATTTGAGTTTATGTAGATTTGACGTTACATACACTTGGAGACCGTCAGAGGCATTTACTTGGGATTGTCAACTTGGTGCACATTGTGATTTCGCACATTCAACATCATTCCCATGGATTGTCAATTTGAAACCTGGTATAATATGACACAAAAATAAATACTCCATTTGTTGCACATTGTGCAACTTTCCGCACCAAAAGCATTCACGGCGTTTGTCAATGCCTAATACCGTGGTGTAATTTTACACACTCATTTACATGGATTGTCAAATTGTCTATGGAAATCTAATAAAAACCTCTACTCATAAACAAATAGCTAATTGCATAGATGGATGTGATCAGTAAGTCTTTATGCATATACTGCTACCAATGAAAATACACACGCACACACACCTGTCATATCCAGATAACATACCAATTTTGATGTAACACATATATATTTAGTCTATACACAGGTGTGTAGAAGCCAAATTGTACGTGTAAAACACCAAAATGTGCTTATTATTTTCTAACTATACATCATATGGTGTGATTTCCTTGCTGGCAGCATCTGCATAAAGACTTGTTGCACATGCTGCAATTTGACGCACACACAACCATTCACATGGATTGCCAACTTGTTGCACATGCTGCAATTTGACACTGCTCCAGATAAGGTGCGTATTGGCATATTTTACGCACTTATCTCAGCAGAGTACGCATTTATTATTAAAAGTGGGAGTACAAAATAGTAAGAGCAATGTGAAAATACGCATTGATTTTCAAATTGAGTAGTGAAAATACAGTAATAAAGTTGTAAATTTACTTAGTTGAACTGTAAAAAGCAAACAGTTTGCTTTTTGCAGCTCGAAAAAGTGAATTTTTAAATTTGTTTTATTTGTATCATGTATTCCCTATTTAATAAGGAAGAAAGTCAATAATACGTTTTGAAAATTTGATAATTTGGGGCACAAGTTGAAAATCGACACATTGGATTTTTCAATTTAGTGCGCATGGTTCAATTTCAGAAACCCAAAATCATTCACATGGATTGTCAGTTTTGGTGCACATTGTGCAATTGGACACCCTAAAAAATTCACAATTTGACATACGCAAAGTAATTACATGGATTGTCAATTTGGTACGCATGGTATGTATAACTTGAAACACTCAAAGGCATTTGCCAGGATTGTCAATTGGATGGACATGGTGAATTATGTTTTGTAATGTGAATGGATGATAAATCTTTGTTTTTCTATGGTGGCTCTTTCGGTAGATTTCATTTCGTAGATTTAATTTCGTTGTTATGAAACAAAAACTAAGAATATTTAATTTTGCACCCTGCTCTCTAAGCTGTTGAGAGATGAAACTGAATGCCCACTCAGTAGGTTATAATATATGGAGACAGATAGTTTTGTATATTCTGACATTTTCTGGTAAACTAAACGTTCATTCACCATTACCCCACGTATTGATTGGCATTATACATTTTATATCAGACGTACATTTCCACACTGAAGCACTGGGGCGATAGCCGTGTTTCCTTAAAATGTTAACGGACATTACTATTTATTCTCTGTATTTATGTTTTGATGTGCAGTGATAATACTTTATAATCTCTCGAAAATATTATATTTTTCATGTGACGCTTTTAATTAGTATAACTAGTTAAAAATGACATGCCTCATTTGCATATGAAAATAGCCTGATACCACCGCGAGTCACTATCAGTAACATAAATATTAATAAATTATTATATCTGTATAACGAGCACTAGTAATTTTTAGAACTGGTGGAATAGTGACACACTTATATACTTATTTAATTCCTATAAATAATATGTTGTGCCTACTGAGTGGGCATGTACCTTTAACGTTTGTCTCTATGCGTCATCGAAAGGAATGACAGTCAAGCTTTTAATTTATTCATCTCTGCACCGCGTACAAAAAAGAGGGAACACGTCAAGGTTCTTAGTTTTCCTCTCTACGTGGCATTGAAAGAGAATAGTAGGTTAGTGCCGTGAATGGGAAAAATATCCGGAAAGGCTCAATAATTTCTTTATTTCTCATCAGAAGTATATGTTGTGACCACTCATTTGAACCGTCTCGCCGAGACGGTTCAAATGAGTGGTCACAACATATACTTTGGTTCAGAAATAAGGAAAATAGATAGAGAATAGTAGGTTAGTGCCGTGAATGGGAAAAATATTTGGCAAAGATGAGGAAACGGAAAATAGAATTTCTTTATTTCTCATCAGAAGTATATGTAGTGACCACCATGTTTAAATAACAAGTAAATGGGTTGGGCTACAAGTTATATCAACATTAGTTACACCCACCCACCCCCCCATCCCCCGTGATGTACAATGCAGGGATTCCGCTGGCGATCGCGACTTTCGCAAAAAAAGAGAAATAAGTCCTGTCTTGCCTCATCACCTCCAATGCGTCCCCTCTGTTAAAACCACAGGTAGAAAACTCGAAACTGTGACATAAAACTAATCACTGCAACAATATTCAATTAATCCACCCACATGTACTATATTTATCCCGTCAACACAGTGCGTATGTGCCGTGAAACACGGTGCCGTGAAACATTTTTGATATCCTATCAATACGACCTAATCACTGCGTATGAATATGTGCGGTGGCTGGGGTTATTTTGTTTTGCATTTTAAAGCCATTTGTAATGTTGACGGGATAAATAGAATAGTAGGTTAATGCCGTGAATGGGAAAACATATCTGCGCGGCACGGAAACGGGATGTGCTTGGAAGAGCCTCGCCCATCCCGTTTCCTAAGCCTTGCCAGATATTGTTTCACATTCACGGTACTAACCTACTATTCTCTATCTATTTTCCTTATTTCTGAACCAAAGTATATGTTGTGACCACTCATTTGAACCGTCTCGGCGAGACGGTTCAAATGAGTGGTCACAACATATACTTCTGATGAGAAATAAAGAAATTCTTGAGCCTTTCCGGATATTTTTTCCCATTCACGGCACTAACCTACTATTCTCTATATATATGTTACAGTAAACGTCCTCTGTTGCGTCCCTCTGTTAAAACCACAGGTAGAAAACTCGAAACTGTGACATGAACATAATCATTGAAATAATATCCCATTACTCCTCCACCCATCTGTTGTCGTAGTATACGTTACATTTTCCAGAGCTCGATGTTATAAAACATTTTCCATACTCAATGAAACCCCGATTTGTGTGGTTATTTTCAGGCGACATTTGGGTTCAGATTTTTTAACTAATCTGCTTATTTAGTTTTTCTACGTAGCTATGAGGCATAGTCCATTTAAAGGTGAATCCAAATCGAAAACGGATATGAGTTGAGTACAGAAACGTACATTTTTATCTCGAACCCATGTCTAGAGAATTTTTACTCAATGAAGATGACATGCTCACAGGTGGAAGAATCAAACTGTGGCATACAAAATGCACAATGAAACAAATCCTGCTATGAAACGTAGCGTAGATTAAGCAGGTGGGTAAGGTGATTTTTTCAATGGACATTTTCAATTTGATTTTTTTTTTAAACTAAAATTTTTTATGTCACACGTCTGAGTCTTCCACCTGTGGTGATGATTCACGACCCAGCCACACTATCGCGATATTCAAGTATTCTCCGTTCGGATTAGGATCGGTTGTATTATCTGTTGAAAGATTGACCAGACAAAACCAGGTTAACCATTACAACGCGGGAAACGAAATTGTCGTCTGCTGTTGTTTTTTTTTCTTCTTTTTTCTTTAAAAAAAAACATGGTTTGGCAGCACTTTAGAATCATTTCCAATGGAAATGATTCTAAAGTACTGTCAAACCATTGTCGTCTGCTGTTGTTTTTTTTTGTTCTTCTTTTTTCTATAACAAAAATGGTTTGGCAGCACTTCAGAATCATTTTCAATGGAAATGATTCTAAAGTACTGTTAAACCATGTTTTTGATGAGCAAAATGGAAAGTAAAAAACATACAGCAGACGACACAATTTCATTCAGTATTGTAAGGGTTAATTTCATGTGCGGTCAATGATAATCCGGTACAGCGGGTACCCTATTCGGGATACAGAACTAGACATATCACCGAATGTTTCACCTGTCACGCACGGCGACTTAAACTTGACTTAAACTGAATTTTATAACCGTCATGCAGGGCGACTTACTCTTCGGGGAACCCAAATTTTCTAGTTGTCACGCAGGGCTACTTACACTTGAATTAATCCGAATGTTCCGGCTGTCATGTAGGGCGACTTACATTTGACACTAACCCGAATTTTCCAGTAGTCCATTTCACCAACATTGCAAAGTATACTTTTCTAGCAAAGTATACTTTGAGCGGGAGAATTTTTTTATTTTAGGATAAATATATTAATTTTTATTATGCTGAATTTATTACATTATGACAGCCAATTTGGCTGTGATAATGTAATAAATTCAGTATAATAAGTCTGCATACTTTTAATCATGAAATATATGCATTTGTTAGTTCTATATGAAATAATGCATTTCAGGAAAAATAAATGATTACTACCTCAAAGTATACTTTGCTAGAAAAGTATACTTTGCAAGTTGGTGAAATAGGCTACTGATGTCACGCACGGCGACTTACAATTGACTTAACCCGAAGTTTGTAGCTATCACGCAGGTAGCTAGAAAATCCGGGTTAATGTTGTAGCTTGATCAGCACTAGTCAGATAGATGTAAAACCAGTTTTATCATATCGAATGTCATTTATCTGTTTTCCATGACAACAAGCAGCATGATTGCGATACAAGCACTTCAGAAAGAATTCATAATCTTTTAAATAAACAACCGTAAAACAAAGTTCATGTCTTGCATGAACAAACATATGTAATGGTTAAAGGCATTGTATCACCAATCATGTGTCACCGCTCAATATTTGGTTTTATTACCTATATCATTAAACGTGTAAAAACGTCTTAAAGGCCTTTGGTCTCAGATTAGCTGCACGTTTGCCGCTTTATATGCAACAGCATGTTACATTATATCGTTACACCACAGTCAACGGTAAACATTTGCGTAATAGCGTTTACATTTCGCGCACTAAAATATAGAAAAAAGACCTGCAGGGCGTTGATGTTCATACTTCGTTGTATTGTTATTGAGAGACAGTTCTACAATACGAGAAAAGCATATTATCCCGTCAACATAGTGCGTATGTGCCGTGAAACACGGTGCCGTGAAACATTTTTGATATCCAGTCAATACAATTTTTGCATTTTAAAGCCACTTGTAGGTGTTGACGGGATAAATAGAATAGTAGGTTAGTGCCGTGAATGGGAAAAAAATAGAAAATATCGCATAGAAAATATCGGAGGTTGGCAAAAACTGTGTTTTCAACGATATTTATTTTTCAATATTATAAACTTGTTTTGCAATTGAGTGTTGCTAATGTATTGTATTTAAATTAATTAATTACACTAGATTATAATGTAAACGTGTTCTAAATGTGGTATATGATAATCATTTCACAACGAAAAAATAATAAAATTCTATAATATTTCTTACTGATGCATGTATAGGACAAATTCCAAACTATGCCAGACAAAATCATCTCGCCTGTTTATCTCTAATAGTATATTCTTGGATATAACGCATGCTTTTTTTCATCAAATTAATTTCATGAACAAAGGCCATGCTCAATATTGGTGACAACACACACTGTATTCCAGCCAAAAGTAAGTATATTCTGTTTTCGAAATATTTGCATGATATGTATAGTCCGCCATGTTGTTGTTGTTGATAATACATGTATAAACTATTCTGTACTTGTATGCACTCATATACCACTATGTGGTCTGAGAATATTGCAAATAAAGACTTTGTTCTGGAGCCGATTTCACCAAAAGTGGAAAGTATACTTTTCTAGCAAAGTACACTTTGAGGGAGTAATCATTTATTTTTCCCGAAATGCATTATTTCATATAAAACTAACCACTGCATATATTTGATGATTAAAAGTATGCAGAATTATTATACTGAATTTATTACATTATCACAGCCAAAATGGTTGTGATAATGTAATAAATTCAGTACAATAAAAATTAATAAATGTATCCTTAAATTTAAAATTTCTCCCTCAAAGTATACTTTGCTAGATAAGTATACTTTGCAATGTTGGTGAAATCGGCTACTGGTATGTTCTGATTGGTATATGTCATGCAGTGTGCATGAAAGGAAATAACACACATTGGATATCAGAGACACAGTGCCCTTAAATCGTTACCACAATATATGTATACTCACAAACATCAAACATGTCAAACAATAACATGTTTATAAATGTTCATAGGGTATGAAAGGTAAATATATTCTTTATAAAAGAACACATGTAGACACATGGGGACGCGACTGTCGAACGTGGTCGTATTATAGAATGGCTGGTAGTCGTTGTATCGAACCCTTCGACCAAGTAAATGAAGAGAAAATAAAACCACACCGCATAACGTGCTGTCGTGTCTGCAGTTGTTGCTACATATGCTCAATAAATGTACATCCAATAATTGGTTACAAGAAAACGTTGTTAATGAGACATTTACATAATTTTGCACTTACGAATATTTTAGTCATACGAAATTTAGTAAAACGAACTCCTGTAGCAGATTTTTCGCTATATATAGATATAGAGGATATTCATATTTTGTGCAACAAATATGACATATATGTTCATCGAGTGGTGTGAAATGTCCATATTTCACGAGTGCCGTTGTTCATCGAGTGGTGTGAAATGTCCGTGAAATATGGACATGTCACACCACGAGATGAACATATATGCCATATTTGTTGCAAAAATATGAATATTCTATTTATTATATACCGCTCCATGGAAATTAGCAGTTTTTTAGACTGTATACGGTAATTAATGTGTATTTGCAGCCTATTTGCAGTCCGGCACTGCAGATGCGCGTTATGAATATAGATAGCGGAAGTAGTCGTATTTTCACCGGAAATTGTTTATTTCATCGATGAGAACATATGACTTTTATTTACATCGTATAACTATGTATTTCATGGGTAGGTACATAATAAATGAATGTATTTCGCATGATAGTTATTTCTCATGTTTGTAGACATATCATATCTAATCTAGATCTCAAGCGGGTTAACTAGTCGTGTTTCCTGGAAAGACATTATCAAGGTGTATGATCACGTGGTACTAACAACAACAAGTACCGATTCAAAGTACGTATTCTTTTATAGTGTCCTTATTACGTGACGGATTTTGATGTAATATGGTGCATCAAACGCGTCTTGTTAAGCTGCATTTGGTGGTCTCTTTATTTTCGCTTAAGCTTCTGTCGTTTTTGCGAAGAATCGATTTCCGTGTCGGAGAGACACGGAAATCGATTCTTCGCAAAAACGACATCAGTCTGTGCCAAACTCCATAGACCACCAAATGCAGCTCATGAAGACGCGTTTGCTGCGCCATATTTCATCAAAATACGTTTCATATTAAGGAACATATCAAACAATACTTAATTTGGAGTGGGCGACGTTGTTTTTGTTGTAACCACGATATCATGCACCCTGATTATGTGGCTTATCTGATACGCCCTGGAGCCGCTTTCGAATCCCTGACATATTTTTGATTGGGCAATTCGGTTAACGGAATTCGAGACCAGTCAAACATGTAGCCTTGTAATCACGCCTGAATGCGAACAGTGTATACCCTGATCACACCGCGCGGATGCGCAGATTGATATGTGTCTACGCTGGTCGTTATTGTCTCAATCCTAGTTTCTCCAGTCACAGACACATTTGTCGATGGGGGTTTAGGATAGTTAGTTTAACCCATTATATTCTGAGGATACACACTTTTACTTCTCATTTGAAGTATATATTGTGACCACCATTTGAACCGTCTCGTCGAGACGGTTCAAATGAGTGGTCACAACATATACTTTCATTGAGAAATAAGTAAATTGGAAAGAAAATATTTTCATACACCCAAAGGTGTATTCCTATGGAGACCCGCAGGGGACATGCATTTTTTTGTTATTAATTCGTTCCCACGAAATAACAATTCGTTCCCTCAATTTAACAATTCGTTCTCTACAATTAACAATTCGTTCCCGCGATATAACAATACGTTCCCTCAATTTAACAATTCGTTCCCACGAAATAAAAATTCGTTCCCACGGGAACGAATTGTTAATTCGTGGGAGCGAATTGTTAAATTGAGGGAACGAATTGTTAATTCGTGGGAACGAATTGTTAAATTGAGAGAAAGAATTGTTATTTCGTGGCAACGAATTAATAATAAAAAAATTCTACGTCCCCTGCGGGGCTCCGTATATTCCGAATGTAATGGGTTAAGTCAGAAAAAATGGTATTAATGTTTGCATTTTACCTTGAATTTAGTGATCTATAGTCTGTTTCACGAAAGCTGCCCAAATTTTACGGCCATATAAACAATTTAAAAACAATATTTATTTCGATAATATTAAATTAAAGGAAAATTTAAGAATGAGCCTTCTTTTTCTTTCGTGAAATTTGGTCAAATATTGATTTTATTACGAAAAATTGTTGTGGGAGGAGTCAAAAAACGAAAAAAATTGAAATTGACTCCGAAACCTAGCTAGATAGATTGGAAATGATCTAACTAAGAAAACAAAAGTTAAATTTTAAAAATCGGTCCAGTATTTCTGAAATTCTAAAAAAAATCCCCATGTTAAATCCCCATAGACATCTTCACTCCGTGAAGATGTCTATGGGGATTTAACATGGGGAAATTTTGTTAACGCAATAAAATCAATATTTGACCAAATTTCACGAAATAAAAAGAAGGCTCATTCTTAAATTTTCCTTTAATTTAATATGTATGGGTACTAGTAGCTGGCATCGTAACTTGGTAAGAGGCGTTTTGTGTCATGGAATGTGACAATACAATGTACCATCAATCGGAAATGAAGTAAAATTTGTAACGTAAAAAATAGAACCATGTCCAAAACATAATACAGTCATGTAGCAGTGTATAGTCTACTCACACGGAAATCGACGATTCTTCACACAAAAAAACGACATAAGTATGTGCCGAACTCCCAGGACCACTAAATGCAGCCCATGAAGACGCGTTTGCTGCGCCATATCTCATCAAAATCCGTTGAAAATACCAAATAATACTTACTTTGGAGTGGGCGCGCTGTTAACACGTTCAACCACTGTCACGGTTGTTGTTGTTGTAACCACGTGATCATGCACCTTGATAATGTCGTATCTAAGTAGTATATTGTGCGCAGAACTACCACGGTGCGTTTTAGGATACCTGTTTGCCTGGGGTTCATTGGGCCATGAGTCATAAGTAAGACAACCGGTTTCCCAGTGAATTGCAGCAGCTATATATTGAACGATGGAGTCTCGTGGCGGCATATCCTGCCACGGTAAACGTGGAAGTAGTTCGTGGGTACGTGTCTTATCTGGATTCATGCACAAGTGAAAGATTCGGAGCTGTGACATAAAAACGCTAATTACCCCCACACACCTGAAATCATGAACATTCATTATTATCCGAGATGCGTTACCAAGAAACCTCTCAAGATAAGATCACATCTACAGTGAAACCTCTCTAAACCGGACACCCTGGGAGGTCCCCAGGGTGTCCGGCTTAGAGAGGGTTCACTGTAGATCAGGTATTTGATCATTATGAGCCATGGTTGTGTGTTATACGATCACGAACAGACATTATTGAACATACATTTATTGATGTCCAGTTTAGAGAGGTTCCACTATCAAGGTGTATGATCACGTGGTACTAACAACAACAACAGGTACTGAAACTTCCAGAATCCATCCGATTGAAAGTACGTATTATTTTATATTTTTTTTTATATTATGTAACGGATTTTGATGAAATATGGCGCATCAAATGCGTCTTGTTAAGCTGCATTTGGTGGTCTCTGTATTTTCGCCCAAACTTCTGTCGTTTTTGCGAAGAATCGTTTTCCGTGTCTGTAGACACGGAAATCGATTCTTTGCAAAAACTACATAAGTCTGTGCCAAACTCCCTGGACCACCAAACGCATCTCATGAAGACGTGTTTGCTGCGCCATATTTCATCAAAATCCGTTGCATATTAAGGAAAATATCAAATAATACTTACTTTGGAGTGGGCGACGTTGTTGTTGTTGTAACCACGTGCTCATGCATCTTGACTATACATGTAACACTATCTCATTGCAGGCGATGCCATAATAACCATGAACGGCACGGTGCACGAAATACTCCCCACCGAAAACAATCTACACATGCTCAACATATCCAAGAAGCTGGTGTATGAAGGAAAATCATTTTCTCAATTATACGTAAGTGTTGCTTTTATGCGCCGTATTGTTTTTTTTTCAGTAGTTATGGACATCGATAATTAGATTCTTGGATACCCATAATTCCAAGTGATTTTTGTTCGAGCGTTAGCGAAGAATTATACAACCAACATCCAAAGTTTAGGTCTTCCGGCGTTTGAGCTAATGTCGGTCGCAGCACCATATTTTGCGGGTTGAAGCTTTTAAAAACACGGATCTTACGCCATAACAAATAGTTCTAAACACTTTTCAGTGTGGTAAATGTTTTGTTTGCTTGTTTTGTGCTAAATTTATGATATTGCACATGTTCGTAGTCTAAGGGTGCTATGATTAACCGCCATACTAGATTATTCGCGACTATTCGATAGGTCTCAGAATATAAATCTATTATCATTTTCGGTTTTCCAAAAATCTATTTTAACTACTTCTTGTTCTTGTTGCTGCTGTGAAATTCCCGCGCTTATTTTTCACGAAACACTTTCCACTGTAGATTAATTATTAGTCTATATGTCATCCACAAACACATACTGCGAATAATTTCAGGACGTTCAGATCTTTGATTACAGATAAGCAAAGATGGAATCGTCGGTTTCTCCAGCACACTGAGGTACCGGCAGACAGACTGGTCCGATCTAGCCAGTGTCTCCCCCTTCGTCGACAAACCCTTTATAGCCCCCTACCACTACAACGCGGTCGCTCTAGATGAGATTCACGGCTATGCAGGTACATGTAATATATATATATATATATACAGCGGAACCCCTCTAAACCGGACACTCGGGAAAATATAGATGTTTACCTTAGATGTGTTTCGCTGTTATCTATATCTGATTACAAGGCTTTTCATGATTGCAAAACACTACAATGTGTCATGAAGTGCTCACATGTCACATTTACAGTGGCACATCTCCAAACCGGACACCCTGTCCCAGGGTGTCCGGTTTGGAGATGTGCCACTGTAATATCTTACACGTGGCCCGTGACTGAAGAAAAGTTGTACAAGTACATCATGTACATAACTCTAATGTCACTACATTGTTTTGTATTACATAAGAGTTGTGGTGGGGTTGTATTTCCAAGTTTGCGTTTGAAGAGTCATTTGTTTACTTCCTATTTCGTGGAGAGTGACATAAGAACATTGCTAATACACACTTTAATATTTGAGTGTATGATACTAATTTTGTCTCATATTGTTGTCTTTACTATCAATAATAAAATAGCGAAGTATGAATGTGAACGTCCAATGGAATTTAGCTATTGTAGTGCGCGAAAGTGAAACCTTATTCTGCAAATGTATATTGTTAGCTGCAGTGTAGCGTTATAGAGCAATATATTGCATACAAAGCGGGAAATGTGCAGTAAGAGGAATGGGGTTTCTGGGATTTGTGACCAGTATAACCCCTGGTCAGTTAGCACGCTCATGCAGCCTGATAACGATCTATATTGCTTGTTCGAAAAACGGCGGCGGGTGGTTTACTCATGTAATGTCGAACAGTGCAGCTCATAATCGTGCGTAGATGCAGGCTGATCTGGATCTGTACTGGTCGCAAAATCTATAATCCCTATATCCCCAGTCACAGCCACATATAAGCTGCAAGCAGTATGCTATTTATTAAACGGTTTACTGATTTTATCAGAAATTATGCCATGCCGAGTTACTTATAAAATCAGTCGACTAGTTTAATAAACGTCATATTACATTATCACAAATGTATCAAAAATGTATCAAAGATGTGATTCAAACAATGTAGCAAAAAATCACAAAACCTAAAATAAAGACATAACAGTATACACTATTAGTCGGTTTCAGATTCAGGCAAATATGGGAAATGGTGTTCACTTTATGTTTGATGTCGGATCTAAATCGATTTTTTCTTCCGCACACGATGGCACCGGCCGATATTTTCTAAAAGGTGCCCAAAGTTTTCCCCCGGGCCATTTAAAGACCACATCCAATGGGCGTGGTTTTGAGCTAGTGGGGATTTGTACAATTGTTAAATGGTAACCGATTTTAAGGTTTAAAATTCAAAATGGCCGCCAAAAAAGTGTAAAATTGCGTCCATTGTTTATAATGTTTTAAATAGGTAATTCCAATTACTTTTAGATGTGTATCGTTGTTATTTCTGACATACGTGTTCGCTGATAATTAACAATAACATTAAAAATGGCCGTCATAATAGACATAAAAATCAAAATGGCCGCCGAAATATTATAATTATGTTCAGATTCGTAATTTATTTTAATTATATATTTATTTGAAATGGCGTTGATACATACAGCAAGGCGATACCTGTGCATTTAAAATAGCTTCAATATTGTATATGATTCAACCATTATATTAATACTATCTCACCAAGAATACATGTAAACACCCCCACCACCTCCCCACGCACCGTCCCTCTCATTCCACCTATATTCCATGGCATTCTACCTGACTAGATAGTATACGTACTTTAAATGGCGGCAACATTGTGCATGTAAATACTGCATATGCTTATTTGAACAAAATGTATCTATCACTGTTTTGACCAGTTTAGATCATGATCATACTCTATTTATGACCTGACATAGGCATATTATATTACCATCAGTAATGTCACCTCGCCATCAGAATAATGAACAATGTGGTCCCTGAGCCAGCATACATACACGCGTTGATCTGGAACAACACTGGTTGCCAATGTTGTAAGGTACATTTTGTCAGCCAGCAGCAAGTTCATGTCCAATTATCTGTTTTTCAAATGATAATACTATTAATGCGTTGTTATTGGCTGAAGCAATTTAACAACGCTAACATTTTTATTGGTTTTTATAAAATCAATCACTCAGTTTCACATTCTACCGAGTGCATTACGATTTATGCATTCAGTGAATGCCATCATAGCTATAGATAGATAAAACAGGCAACCAATTTATTTGATCAATGTTCTTCATACAATACTGTGCACAACGTCCATATTTGTGTACAAGTATACTCATTGACACACAGTTATTGTGCAGTATCCACAAATGGAGAGCAGACCAGAAGGTGTTGCAGATCAAGTGCAATGGGAAACACGTCGCCCATCTTGTGTAGGGGATGAACAAGAAAGCGTGACGGGGGTGTCGGGTGGGAGATGTCGAAATAGTAGATATCAGGGGTTTTGGGGTAGATGTGGAGGAAAGTAGTGAAAACTTAGATATGTGCGGAAAATACGAGGGCGAATGTGTCAGGCAGCTCGAACCAGACATAAATATAGAGAAGTGCCGTGGGGACAAATACACATCAGACCCATGTGATAGACATACATCAACGCACAGATGTCTGCCGGGGCCAAAATATCGCGCATCTCATGTTTACATTGGACGCATAACGTGTCAGATCTGTTTCGAAACATGCACAAAGAAATATGTAAATCGTTTAAGAGGATCAAATAGAAGGTTTCAGCCGATTCCAGATTGTGCAATATGCAATCCGTTGGCAAGGAATAACGCATGCATACAATCGCGTGTACGATTTAGTAGATTGGTCCGGGGCTGGGGAGAAATAGGCACATAGATCGTGCAAGAGCATTTTCTTCAAGGAAGAGTCCCTTGAATCCCAACCACATGTACAATCCACTATACAGGGATCGGATGAGGGAGCAGTACCATGTAGTACTCATGTGGATCATGACACTGTTGGGGCTGCTGAAGGAAACATTAGAAGAAGTACCAGAAAACAGCTTACATACATATCATCATGGCAGGTAGCAGAGAAAATGAAATGCATTATTTGCAATGAGGACAAATTGGCAAAAGGTAGACTCCTGCCAGTACAAACAATCAGAATATCTGATAAGGCCGAGTGTACTCTAAGAGAAGATGCAAACCTCCATTTGGAGAAAAACAGTGTTAAGTACGTGTATGGAGCAAGGCGAATATTGCTTACGCTTGCAACAAAATCTCTCTTAGCCGCTGATGTTGCCATTCAGGAGTCCAGTCTGATCGCTCCCAGACAGTTTGACAGTAACATCTGATGAAGATGATGTACTAGAAGAAATGTACCAGCTTGTTTTAATACACGTCGTAAAACGACATGAGATATACACACTGGCACAGCTAAGGGCAACATTCGATGAAATAAGATCTTACAGGGGATTATCCGCTTGCCGTAGTATCGATCTGAAAGTGAAACTTCACCTTAAATTTGGGACACTTTTGAATTTCCAACGAGGACCACAGAGCAATGAGAGTTTGTGCTTCCAGAAGGGACGGAAGTTACAGCTAACTGTGTTCAGTCTGCTTTACTAGGGGGAGGAATATCGAAAAGCATGTCTCTGAAGAACACTGCAAGGACTATACACGAATCAATCAAAGAGACGATGGATGTTCGACATTGGCCTCCTAACCCACATGATATCATTGGATCTGAACCATGCACTAACAACGATATGTATAATGAATTGGCTTGGATTGTTGATCCTGATGCGCGACTCAATGATAACGGTCGGGTACAATTGTCTAAAACTAAATCTACCAAACTTCATCAAATGTGTCAGGATATACAGACGTTTCTCCCTAATGCATAGCCTTCATTGGATCAAGTGTTGCTGTCACTTTCGATGCATCGCAAAACAGGTTCCAGTGGAGTTGTTGGGATATCATACACATATACTGTTTTCATTGAAGATAAATTGGCGGAATGTTCAGAGAGACAACATTCAGACATTCCATCAAACATCACAGTGGGAATCCCAACAACTCACGTTGCAGATAATATTGACAGTGGTACAAATGAAACTCATAACACAAATTCAATCCTTATACAACACAAAGTGTTGGGATCCACACACCCGAAAGACAGTGGTGTTGCTCAAGTGTGACGCCTGACTACAGTTTCATGCGAGAAGATCATCATTCTTTTAAAGCAAAAGACACAGACCTTACACAAATCACATGAAGAGGGCATGTTTTACGAAAATCAGTATGAAGAGGAGAAGAGCAGCAGTAGCAAAATATATGAGACAGCGATGTTTGAGATGTTTTAGCAGGGCTAAAAGTCGCAAAGCAATGAATACTTCATCTACTGACCAAACTGTTCCTGCATGGAGTGCATTTCGACAGCTTACCACACCAGGGTACCCACCTGGTGTGCATGTCTCGTGACCATTAGTATATTACACCAGTGGGCGCAGGAGCAGGCAGTAATTCACACATTAGTGTTAGAGTCCCTGTGTACTCGTCTCGTGACCACTAGTATATTACACCCAGTAGGCACAGGAGCAGGCAGTAATTCACACATTAGTGTTAGAGTCCCTGTTTAACCATCTCGAGACTATATTTCACCCAATAGGCGCAGATAGTAATTTCCAAAATGTATATAATAAGCAAGTTTCACCCATCCGTGCAGAATCATATTATTTTGGTGGCCATTTTGATTTTTATATATGGAAGCCATTTTAAAGTTTGGTATTTATTATTATTGAGCTCCTATGTCAATAACAAGGAATACATGCATCTCAAATTAATTTAAATGACCCATTTCAGCTATTATCATTAATTAACGCAAATTTGCATTACTTTGGAGCTGGGCCATTTTTAATTTTAAACCTTATGGTGGCCATATTTGATTTTGATTTTTGTTTTATCGGCCTCAACACACCTGAAAACCTACAAATCGACACCAAAATCATTAAAATCGGTTACCATTTAACAATTGTACAAATCCCCACTAGCTCAAACCCACGCCCATTGGGTATGGTTTTTAAATGGCCTGGGGGACAACTTTGGGTACCTTTTATAAAATATCGGCCGGTGCCATCGTTTGCGCAAGAAACAATCGATTTAGATCCGACATCAAACATAAAGTGAACACCATTTCCCATATGTGCCTGAATCTGAGACCGACTATATGTGGTATACATGCAAAATGTACATAATATTAGAAAACAAGCTTAGTACCATTTTAAGAATTCACTTTTCTTTTGAGTTCCATGTGGTGGTGAACAGACACACATAGCCAATCAAAGTTGGACGACTCGTACCAATTAAAGCAATGACCCATTCAAAAATCAAAGTCCTAAAAGTACTGAAATATGTTATCTCCACAAAAACTGATCACTTGCGGAACAAGAGACTGAAAGTTGCATATTTTCTCAATCATCATCCAGAGGCAAATGTACTGTGCTGGTGCAAACCCATTCCTATCAAATTACATATTGCATGTGTATGGATGGACGGTTAATCCCAAAATCAGAACAGAATATTTACAGAAAATAAATATAGTCAGTGTACATGGTTTCACTCACTTTACATGTATTTTGGTAATAATCAGAAACAAGTATACAAATAAAGTTCGCCTTTGTTTGTATTTTGACAGATATGACACTCAACACCTGAAATATGTGTGTCACATGTCGGACAGTTCATGCGATCCGCCATTGTTGTTGTACTACATGAATCAATTTGAAAACACATGGGCGTGTACATGGCCTCGCACACACGAAACTCTTCCGATCTAACTTATTCTTAGAATCTAACAATTAAAATTGATGTTCAGAATCAATCACTTATATGTTCAAATAATAAAGACATATTAACTAAATATTTATAAAGACACCCACAATAGTGATGTCTGCACCCAGCTACATCAATAGACTATCAAACGATTGTTTCACCGTGTATGAAAACAACACAATTAACAGTATTGACCAAACATCCACACCATCGCACCGACGACAATAAACCAACATTATTATCCTCCTCTTTGTGGGAGAGAATGAGCCGAAAAAGTAGCGGCTGGATGTAATCAACAGCGCAGGAAATAATAATCCCTCAATACACCGTGATAGCATCGATGTGTCAGGTATGCTGCGTGGTTTCCGGTGGCTCTGAATCGACTAACGATTCATCAATACACATCATCGGTATGTCCGATGTGGTGCGTGGTGTCCGGCAGATCATCAGGCAATATAAAAATATTGCTGCTGTATTCATACGCACGAACTATCTTGATTCGTATTTTCCAATATTTACCTGATAAGCTGAGCCCAAAAGTGTGAAAACTATTGAGTATAGTATATGTTGAGTTTTATATACAAAGCAAGACAGACCAAAACGCCATAAGTTGGCCCGCACTATTTTCTTGGTCGTACTCGCCGTTTAGGCGTAGCACGACAAATGGATGCCCCCATAGAAATGTGCATGACATAATATGCTATCTCAAGGGAGATAACATATACTAAAGTTACCACATCCACATAATTATGTAGACTAGAAAGAGTTTTCGGAAAACAATAACAATCTAACATAAATGGGTGCGTGGGATAACCTTTTCGAATAGGTCATTTATTGGGTCTTAGGTCTTCCACCTGTGAGCCACATGGCACGTATTCGACATACGAAGCGCTAGTAGGGTCGGAGCTACTGTGCCCATTTGCGGGGATTTGACTGGCTTCGGCTTTCTTTGGTAATGTTTTCACCCCTAAATACCTTACTAGAAATGTGGCCTGTCGGCACACGAATGCTAGAGGACCAGAAAAGCGTGGATTTGTCACAGCACGAAAGCAGACCATTAGAGCAATGGGTGTGTGAAATATCAAGCAGATACATGCAAGGACACACACATTATAAGACACTTACATGAGTTTCGAACGCACCAAGTATGCGATATTGACACTGGGCGTAATGGGGGCAGGACGATCGTGGCTTTGTCACAGGGCAGGACAGAGGACCATTTGAGCAGCAATGTGTGTGTGACATATCAAGCAGATGAGTGCAATGAAATTACAAGACATTTACCCGAGCGTTAAGGTTTTGGGACGGACGGACGGACGGACGGACGGGACGTACACGGACGCCGGTAACACTATATGTACATTTTGAGACAAACCAAGGCGTTAGGATAAGGACGCTTGAAAGCTTGGTGAAATCGGATACGAGGCGAAGATACATTACATTATAACATATCAGACTTTATGTTGTTTGGTATAAAATACGATTTCTTACTATGGCAAATCCCTTGTAAATAAATATGGCAATTTTTCTAATAACCATGGCATTTTCAGAACTGATAAGGTCTATGAATTTTACCATACTTGGCCTTTTCCAATAACGTTTCAAAATATAAGATTTACGCAAATCTGTATACATTGTACATTCCAAAACAAAGTGATTCTCATCTTCTAGGCTTGAACAAGAAGAGCAATTACGGTTTCCTATTGGTGTCCTATTGGGTTTAGTCCATCGTCCAGATTCGATTTTTAGACGATGTGATGATGTTCGTGACTGTGGCATGGCAATGCGAAATTTAGATACCTTAATATCATTTAAGTAAGGTTTGAAAGAAAAAGTTGCAACATTGTTGTAAGATAATGTTCTGCTACTATTATGAAGTCTATCATTCCAGTTCTGTATGAATTGGTCGGTCAGTCTTTGTTTTACAAGTGATACGAATATATCGATATCGCCAACACCTTGGTATATATACATATACTTGAGAACAGGATTAGAAAACAAGCTTTTATACTTAATTGAATTCTTCTCCAGGTGAAGATGAGTTTTACAATATGGCTAAGACACACATAGGTTAAATATGGTAACATTGTTTGAACAAACAAAGACAATATGGGGTTCAGACGTCATGCTTTGTCATGGTGCGCAACACAGGTATTTATAAGAATTTAAGTATAGCATTGGCAATATTGAAAACAGACTTGGTTGTAAAATTAACTAAACGCTAAACAGGTCCCACAACATCCATACGAAAAATGAAAGTAACAAAGAATAAAAAATGTGTGGTATTTGGTTAGTTTATATAGGAACAATCAATGGTGACGGCCCACCTATATATTTAACCATACTAAACCATCAGATATTCATGCGCTGTAGTATACCATAGATAGTGTTTCATACCATAGATACTCTTTACTTGCAGAAACGGGTCCATTCATGTACTAATCTACTTCACAGGCTATCATTTACATCATAGCAAAGTGTGAGGTAAATGCGTAGGTTTTATCGGAGAAAATGATGTTGGCGGCCCACCTATAGTTAATACAGCAATTCCAAAGACATCTAGCTGAAATTAGCCGAATCCCTCCAAACATGTATCCACTGGTACTGCACTCCGCGCCGGCGTACAATGGCGTATAATGGCACTCAGCTCTTCTTGCGCCGGTTACTAGATGAAAATGTGTTTATGCAGTATACCTTCTGCATGTAGATGAATCGGAATTCGTCAAGCATCCGGCGCCTATTTCGATGTGAATTAACAGTTTATGTTAGCGCGGAGTGCAACACCAGTAACATAACTCTTTACTTGCAGAAACGGGTCCATTCATGTACTAATCTACTTCGCAGGCTATCATTTACATCATATCAAAGTGTGTGGTAAATGCGTAGGTTTTATCGGAGAAAATGATGTTGGCGGCCCACCTATAGTTAATACAGCAATTCCAAAGACATCTAGATGAAATTAGCCGAATCCCTCAAAACATGTATCCACTGGTACTGCACTCAGCGCCGGCGTACAATGGCGTATAATGGCACTCAGCTCTTCTTGCGGCGGTTATTAGATGAAAATGTGTTTATGCAGTATACCTTCTGCATGTAGATGAATCGGAATTCGTCAAGCATCCGGCGCCTATTTCGATGTGAATTAACAGTTTAGGTTAGCGCGGAGTGCAACACCACTAACATAAAGTTCCATGGTGCTCTACGACAAATGCGATAGGTTCGGTGCTTTTTTCGGACTCCTACTGTCTGTTTCACGAAACGTGACCAAATGTTACGGCTATATAAACAATAAAAACACATTATTTTTTAATGAGCCTTCTTTTTATTTCGTGAAATTTGGTCAAATATTTATTATATTACGAACAAGTATTTCTCTACAGGAATTTAACATGGGGAAAACAGAGGTGGATAACCTGGAGGAGGAGTCAAACAAATGGAAATTGGTTCTGAAACCTAGCAAAATAGCTTAGAAATGAGAAAACAAGTTACATTTTGAAAATCGGTCCACTCTTTCTGAAATTAGAAAATGAATCCCCATGTTAAATCCACAGGTTTTTTTTAGCGTTTCTTGGATGTTCAATTATTGTTTGTGAAACTTTCTAAACAATGTACAAAACAATTCAAATGCACCCGGGTTTGAAGATTATGTAATTATGAAAGGTATAAAACTGGCATTCGTCACCATTGAAAGAAAAAGCAACACGAAGTCGTAATCGTTACTCGCCTATACAAGCGTGTCGAAACCGCTGCTTGGCTTCGCCGTCTTTAAAAATATATATAATTACGTGACACGCAGTGATTTGGTTGGCTAATGGGAAATGACAAAAGTTTCCAGTAACCAACAAAACCACTGCATGCACGTGATTGAAATATTTTCAAAGATGGCGGCTAATATTCGTTCATAATGAGGAAGTGAACGCGTTTGATTTTAAACAGCGAATTTCGGTTAGTGAAACGCGATTTTTGTGCAGTTTACACTCGAAATCTTTGAGATTTATGTTGTATGTTAGTTTAAACATATTTTATTTGCATATTGTTTACAAGTTCATTGTCAATGTCAATGTTGTATGTTTACGTTGTACAGGCGAGTACCAGTTTTGTACCTTTCATAATTACATAATCTTCAGACCCGGGCAAATTTGAATTGTTTTGTACATTATTTAGAAAGGTGTTTCATGTATATACAAACAATAATTGACCATCCACGACATGCTAGAATCACCTGTGTATATCATTGTCGCCTATTGCAGAAGTTGGGACAATGTTAGTATTCCGCAACGATATATTCCCCGATGCGCTATGTCAACGCGTTTTCGAGCTATCGATTGATTTGTTTTAAAAAAATAGGCAATAGGCGACAACGATATAACTCGGTTGACGTTTCGTGAGAGTCCGTTGTCTCGAGGCAGTCCGGGTTCGGCCTATTAAAAAGTAAGGAACCTTGTATAATGGAGTATATGGAGGGGGTAAACAAAAACATTTTAGCTTATTTTATTTCTTCATTTATTGATGCTTTTAGGCATATTTAATGTATTTATAGACCTCGGTCCGTTACTTCAACCTGTGATAGACATCTGCACTCTGTGAATATGTCTATGGGGATTTAACATGTGGAATTTGTTTTTCGCAATAAAATCATTATTGGACCAAATTGCACGGAAAAAAAAAGGAGGCTCATTCTTAAATTTTGCTATAATTTAATATTATTAAAATAAATATTGCTTTTGCATTATTCATAGCCGTAAATGTTGGGTAGGTTTCGTGAAACAGACAGTAGTGTTACATATTTTGAATCGGTAATCTCAGGAAAAGTGCTCTACAAGAAGCTTCTGCCAAGGAACACTGACGGATCGCAGACGACACTGGTGAACCTTGGCAACTATATTCGCTCCCAGGTTGTCGGCAGCTTCGACTTCGAACCCACGTGGGGGCTGATAGTCACGTGGGCCAACGTGTCGTCCAGCCGGGAGTTGAGTGATGGACTGTGCCCTGGAACCCAGTTAAACCCGTGTCCGGTAAGTGAGTGCACAGATGACAGATCCTCAGGTCATGTGATCGATGTAGGGCCTTGATACATAGGGCCATCATGACCCTCTGTGTGTCATCTATAGGGCCAAAATGGCCCTCTTGTTTGTGTCACGGTACGTAACTCACTGTGGGGAGGAAGTGTTCATTCGTGCCCGGCTAGCTCAGTCGGTTAGAGCGATGGCACGGTAAACAAGATGTCCCGGGTTCAAGCCCCGGGTCGCATATGTACATTTCTCACTCTGTGACATTTGGCGCCCAACGAGGGACCGTCACTGATAAATACTGCTCAAAATGTACCAACAATATGGATTTCTGAGGCGAATTAAATAGACTCACTGTGTGGAGGAAGTGTGTATTCGTGCCCGGCTAGCTCAGTCGGTTAGAGTGATGGTACGGTAAACCAGAGGTCCTGGGTTCGACCCCGAGCCGCAGCACTTTTTTATCCACACAGTGAGTTACGTACCGTGACATTTGTGTCATCTATAGGGCCATCATGACCCTCTCGTTTGTGTCATCTATAGGGTCATCATGACAATCTCTCTTCTTTGTGTCATCTATAGGGCCATCATGGCAATCTCTCTTCTTTGTGTCATATATAGGGCCATAATGGCCCTCTTGTTTGTGTCACCTATAGGGCCAGCATGGCCCTCTCTCTTGTTTGTGTCATCTATAGGGCCATCATGACCCTCTTGTTTGTGTCATCTATAGGGCCATAATGGCCCTCTTGTTTGTGTCATCTATAGGGCCATAATGGCCCTCTTGTTTGTGTCATCTATAGGGTCAGCATGGCCCTCTCTCTTGTTTGTGTCATATATAGGGCCAGCATGACCCTCTCTCTTGTTTGTGTCATCTATAGGGCCATCATGGCCCTCTTGTTTGTGTCATCTATAGGGCCATCATGGTCCTCTCCCTTGTTTGTGTCATCTATAGGGCCATCATGGCCCTCTCCCTTCTTTGTGTCATCGAGAGAGCCATCATGGTCCTCTACCTTGTTTGTGCCATATATAGGGACATCATGGCCCTCTTGTTTGTGTCATCTATAGGGCCATCATGGCACACTCTCTTGTTTGTTTCATCTATACGGCTATCACGGCCCTCTCCCTTGTTTGTGTAATATATAGGGTCATGATGGCCCTCTCCCTTGTTTGTGTCATCTATAGGATCATCATGGCCCTCATCATTGTTTATGTCATACATAGGGCCATCATGGTGCCCTCCCCTTGTTTGTGTCATCTATAGGGCCATCATGACATTCTCCCTTGTTTGTAGCAGGGCCATCATGACCCTCTCCCTTGTTTGTGCCATATATAGGGACATCATGGCCCTCTTGTTTGTGTCATTTATAGGGTCATCATGGCCCCTCCATTGTTTGTATCATTTACAGGGCCATCATGACCCTCTCCCTTGTTTGTGTCATATGTAGGGCCATCATGGCCCCCTCCCTTATTTGTGTCATCTATAGAGCCATTATGACCCTCTCCTTTGTGTGTGTCATCTTTATGGCCATCATGGCCCTCTCCCTTGTTTGTGTCATATATAGGGTCATCATGGCTCTCTCCCTTGTTTGTGTCATCTATATGTCCATCATGGCCCCTCCCTTGTTTGTGTATTTATAGGGCCATCAAGACCATCTCCCTTGTTTGTGTCATATATATGGCCATCATGGCTCTCTCCCTTGTTTGTGTCATCTATAGGGCCATCATGGCCCTCTCCCTTGTGTGTGTCATCTATAAGGCCATCATGGCCCTCTCCCTTGTTTGTGTCATACATAGGGCCACCATGGCCCTCTTGATTGTGTCATATATAGGGCCATCGTGCCCTCTGCCTTGTTTGTGTCATCTATAGGGCCATCATGACTTTGTCCCTTGTTTGTGTCATCTATAGGGCCATCATGGCCCTCTTGTTTGTGTCATCTATAGGGCCTTCATGGCCCTCTTAATTGTGCCATATATGGGGCCATGATGGCCCTCTCCCTTGTTTGTGTCATCTATAGGGCCATCATCGCCCTCTTGTTTGTGTCATTTATAGGCCATCATGGCCCTCTCCCTTGTTTTGTCATATATAGGGCCATCGTGGCTCTCTCCCTTGTTTGTCTCATCTATAGGGCCATCATGGCCCTATTGTTTGTGTCATCTATAGGGCTATCATGGCCCTCTCCCTTGTTTGAGTCATCTATAGGGCCATCATAGCTCTCTCCCTTGTTTGTATCATACATAGGGCTATCATGGCCCCCTCCCTTGTTTGTGTCATCTATAGGGCCATCATGAACCTCTCTCTTGTTTGGGTCATATATAGGGCCATCACGGTCCTCTCCCTAGTTTGTGTCATCTATAGGGCCACCATGGCCCTCTTGCTTGTGTCATATATAGGGCCATCGTGCCCTCTTCCTTGTTTGTGTCATCTATAGGGCCATCATGACTTTGTCCCTTGTTTGTGTCATCTATAGGGCCATCATGGCCCTCTTGTTTGTGTCATCTATAGGGCCTTCATGGCCCTCTTGTTTGTGCCATATATGGGGCCATCATGGCCCTCTCCCTTGTTTGTGTCATCTATAGGGCCATCATCGCCCTCTTGTTTGTGTGATTTATAGGCCATCATGGCCCTCTCCATTGTTGTTGTCATATATAGGGCCATCGTGGCTCTCTCCCTTGTTTGTCCCATCTATAGGGCCATCATGGCCCTATTGATTGTGTCATCTATAGGGCTATCATAGCCCTCTCCCTTGTTTGAGTCATCTATAGGGCCATCATAGCTCTCTCCCTTGTTTGTATCATACATAGGGCTATCATGGCCCCCTCCCTTGTTTGTGTCATCTATGGGGCCATCATGAACCTCTCTCTTGTTTGGGTCATATATAGGGCCATCACGGTCCTCTCCCTTGTTTGTTTCATCTATAGGACCACCATGGCCCTCTTGTTTGTGTCATATATAGGGCCATCGTGCCCTCTTCCTTGTTTGTGTTATCTATAGGGCCATCATGACTTTGTCCCTTGTTTGTGTCATCTATAGGGCCATCATGGCCCTCTTGTTTGTGTCATCTATAGGGCCTTCATGGTCCTCTTGTTTGTGCCATATATGGGGCCATCATGGCCCTCTCCCTTGTTTGTGTCATCTATAGGGCCATCATCGCCCTCTTGTTTGTGTGATTTATAGGCCATCATGGCCCTCTCCCTTGTTGTTGTCATATATAGGGCCATCGTGGCTCTCTCCCTTGTTTTTCTCATCTATAGGGCCATCATGGCCCTATTGTTTGTGTCATCTATAGGGCTACCATGGCCCTCTCCCTTGTTTGTGTCATCTACAGGGCCAACATGGCCCTCTTGTTTGTGTCATATATAGGGCCATCATGACCCTCTCCCTTGCTAGTGTTATCAATATGGCCACCATGGCCCTCTTGTTTGTGTCCTATATAGGGCCATCGTGGCCCTCTTCCTTGCTTGTGTCATCTATAGGGCCATCATGGCACTCTCTCGTGATTGTGTCATATATAGGGCCATCTTGGCCCTCTTGTTTATGTCATCTATAGGGCCATCATGGCACTCTTGTTTATGTCATATATAGGGCCACCATGGCCCTCTCTCTTGTTTGTGTCATCTATGGTGCCATCTTGACCCTATTCTTTATGTCATCTATAGGGCCATAATGGCACTCCGGTTTGTGTCATCTATAGGGCCATCATGGCCCTGTCTCTTGTTTGTGTCACATATAGCGCCATCATTGCCCTCTTGTTTGTGTCATATATAGGGCCATCATGGCATTCTCTCTTGTCTGTGTCATCTATAGGGCCACCATGGCCCTCTTATTTGTGTCATCTATAGGGCCATCATGGCCCTCTTGTTTGTGTCATCTATAGGGCCATCATGGCCCTCTCTCTTGTCTGTGTCACCTATAGTGCCAACATGGCCCTCTCGTTTGTGTCATATATAGGGCCATCATGGCATTCTCTCTTGTCTCTGTCATTTATAGGGCCACCATGGCCCTCTTGTTTGTGTCATCTATAGGGCCATCATGGCATTCTCTCCTGTCTGTGTCATCTATATGGCCACTATGGCCGTCTTGTTTGTGTCATCTATAGTGCCATCACGGCATTCTCTCTTGTCTGTGTCATATATAGGGCCATCATGGCTCTCCCTTGTTTGTGTCATCTATAGGGCCATCATGGCCCTCTCTTGGATCACTCCCTTGTTTGCGTCAGCTATAGGGCCTCTCTATTGTATGTGTCATCTATAGGGTCATCATGGCCCTCTCCCTTGTTTATGTCATCTTCAGGGCCAGCATGACCCTCTTGTTTGTGCCATATATAAGGCCACCATGCCCCTCTCCCTTATTTGTGTCATCTACAGGGCCAGCATGGCCCTCTTGTTTGTGTCATATATAGGGCCACCATGGCCCTCTCCCTTGTTAGTGTCATCTATATGGTCATCATGGTCCTCTTTTTTGTGTCATATATTGGGCCATCATGGCCCTCTCCCTTGTTTGTGTCATATATAGGGCCACCATGGCCCTCTCTCTTGTTTGTGTCATATATGGTGCCATCTTGGCCCTCTTGTTTATGTCATCTATAGGGCCATCATGGCCCTCTTGTTTATGTCATATATAGGGCCACCATGGCCCTCTCTCTTGTTTGTGTCATCTATGGTGCCATCTTGACCCTATTCTTTATGTCATTTATAGGGCCATAATGGCACTCTGGTTTGTGTCATCTATAGGGCCACCATGGCCCTGTCTCTTGTTTGTGTCACATATAGCGCCATCATTGCCCTCTTGTTTGTGTCATATATAGGGCCATCATGGCATTCTCTCTTGTCTGTGTCATCTATAGGGCCACCATGGCCCTCTTATTTGTGTCATCTATAGGGCAATCATGGCCCTCTTGTTTGTATCATCTATAGGGCCATCATGACCCTCTCTCTTGTTTGTGTCACATATAGTGCCAACATGGCCCTCTCGTTTGTGTCATATATAGGGCCATCATGGCATTCTCTCTCGTCTGTGTCATCTATAGGGCCACCATGGCTCTCTTGTTTGTGTCATCTATAGGGCCATCATGGCATTCTCTCTTGTCTGTGTCATCTATATGGCCACTATGGCCGTCTTGTTTGTGTCATCTATAGTGCCATCATGGCATTCACTGTCTGTGTCATAGTATAGCCATCTGGCATCTCCCTTTTGTGTCACTATAGAGCCATCCAATGGCTCTCTTGTTTGTGTCATATAGGGCCATATTGGCCCTCTCCCTTGGAATCACTCCCTTTGTTGCGTCAGCTATAGGGCCTCTCTATTGTATGTGTCATCTATAGGGTCATCATGGCCCTCTCCCTTGTTTATGTCATCTTCAGGGCCAGCATGGCCCTCTTGTTTGTGCCATATATAAGGCCACCATGCCCCTCTCCCTTGTTTGTGTCATCTACAGGGCCATCATGGCCCTCTCCCTTGTTAGTGTCATCTATATGGTCATCATGGCCCTCTTGTTTGTGTCATATATTGGGCCATCATGGCCCTCTCCCGTGTTTGTGTCATATATAGGGCCACCATGGCCCTCTCCCGTGTTTGTGTCATATATAGGGCCATCATGGCCCTCTCTCTTGTTTGTGTCATGTATAGTGCCATCTTGACCCTATTGTTTATGTCATCAATAGGGCCATCATGGCCCTCTTGTTTGTGTCATCTATAGGGCCATCATGGCATTCTCTCTTGTCTGTGTTATCTATAGGGCCATCATGGCTCTCTCTCCCTTGTTTAGTCATCTATAGGGCAACCATGGCCCTCTAGTTTGTGTCCATCTCTAGGGCCTTTCTGGCATTCCTCTCTTGGTCTTTGTGTCATCTATAGGGGCCATCAGGCTCTCAATCCCTATTTTGGGTTTCTGTCGATATATAGGGCCACTCATGGCTCATTGGTTTTGTGTCATATAAGGGCCATCTTATGCCCCTCCTCCCCTCTTGTTTTGTTTGTACCATATAGTGCCAACATGGCCCCTCTTGTTGTGTTCATCTATAGGGGCCATCAAGGCATTCTCTATTATCTGTGTCATCTATAGCGGGCCATCCATGGCCCATCTAAGTTTGTGTCATCTATAGGGGCCATCATGGCCATTAACAACTCGTTATCTGTGATCATCTAGTAGGGGCCATCATGGCCATCTCTCTTGTATGTGTCATCTTTAGAGCCATCATGGCCCTCTTCTTTGTGTCATATCTTGGGCCATCATGGCCCTCTCTCTTTTTTGTGTCACCTATAGTGCCAACATGGCCCTCTTGTTTGTGTCATATATAGGGCCATCATGGCATTCTCTATTGTCTGTGTCATCTATAGGGCCACCATGGCCCTCTTGTTTGTGTCATCTATAGGGCCATCATGGCATTCTCTCTTGTCTGTGTCATCTATAGGGCCATCATGGCCCTCTCCCTTGTATGTGTCATCTATAGGGCCATCATTGCCCTCTCTCTTGTATGTGTCATCTTTAGAGCCATCATGGCCCTCTTCTTTGTGTCATATATAGGGCCATCATGGCCCTCTCCCTTGTGTGTGTCATCTACAGGACCAGCATGGCCCTCTTGTTTGTGTCATATATAGGGCCATCATGGCCCTCTCCCTTGTTAGTGTCATCTATATGGCCATCATGGCCCTCTTTTTTGTGTCATATATAGGGCCATCATGGCCCTCTCCCTTCTTTGTGTCATCTACAGGGCCACCATGGCCCTCTCTCTTGTGTGTGTCATCTATAGGGCCATCGTGGCACTCTATCATGCTTGTGTCATATATAGGACCATATTGGTCCTCTTGTGTATGTCATCTATAGGGCCATCATGGCCCTCTTGTTTGTGTCATATATAGGGCCATCATGGCCCTCTCTCTTGTTTGTGTCACCTATAGTGCCAACATGGCCCTCTTGTTTGTGTCATATATAGGGCCATCATGGCATTCTCTATTGTCTGTGTCATCCATAGGGCCACCATGGCCCTCTTGTTTGTGTCATCTATAGGGCCATCATGGTCCTCTTGTTTGTGTCATCTATAGGGCTATCATGGCATTCTCTCTTGTCTGTGTCATATATAGGGTCATCATGGCTCTCTCCCTTGTTTGTGTCATATATAGGGCCATCATGGCCCTCTCTCTTGTATGTGTCATCTTTAGAACCATCATGGCCCTCTTGTTTGTGTCATATATAGGGCCAAAATGTCCCTCTCTCTTGTATGTGTCATCTATAGGGCCAGCATGGCCCTCTCCCTTGTTTGTGTCATCTTAAGGGCCAGCATGGCCCTCTTGTTTGTGTCATATATAGGGCCATCATGGCCCTCTCCCTTGTTTGTGTCATCTACAGGGCAAGCATGGCCCTCTTGTTTGTGTCATATATAGGGCCATCATGGCCCTCTCCCTTGTTAGTGTCATCTATATGGCCATCATGGCCCTCTTGTGTGTGTCATAAATAGGGCCATCATGGCCCTCTCTCTTGTTTGTATCATCTATAGGGCCACCATGGCCCTCTCTCTTGTGTGTGTTATCTATAGGGCCATCATGTCACTCTCTCATGCTTGTGTCATATACAGGACCATATTGGCCCTCTTGTTTATGTCATCTGTAGGGTCATCATGGCCCTCTTGTTTGTGTCATCTATAGGGCCATCAAGGCCCTCTTGTTTATGTCGTATATAGGGCCATCATGGCCCTCTTGTTTGTGTCATCTATAGGGCCATCATGGCCCTCTCTCTTGTTTGTGTCACCTGTAGTGCCAACATGGCCCTCTTGTTTGTGTCATCTATATGGGATCTGCGGGGGTTGGACGGTCGTGGATTTGGCACAGCATGGTAGTAGAGCCATACAGGAATGCATGTGTGAAATATTGAGCATTTTAGATGAAGGAAATAGAAGTTATAACAATATTTCTCTGATGTTAAGTTTACGGACGCACGGGCGCACGGATGGACGGACGGACTACCTGACTCCAGTATGCCCCCCTCCCCCCCCACCCCCCACACACACAACTCGTTGCGGGGGCATAATAACAGCGGACCAAACACATGTTATCAATGGTTAAATGTCTAAGTGCGAGGTTTACATGTATTTGTTTCAATTATTTATAATCATATCTCGTATATATAACACGGCAAGGGGAGGGGGGGATGTCTTCATGTTTTGATTGTTGGTTTCAGAGAATATTTGTTTTTAAGTTTGTAGCTTACATAGGGTAAGACTGCTCCACCTACTGCAGGTCTCGTTTTTTTAGGGAAAGTCTTCATTTTAGCTAATTTATCAATTGTACCAAATAACTTTAAATTCTGACTATTGGTTCATTGAAGATTTTTCAAATCGTTTCTACATAGCTTATGTAAGGAAAAACTTCCACACCCCCTGGGGTCATATATAGAGGGAGTCTTTATTTTAGGTATTTTGGTCGAATATGACTGGGACAGCTTAACCCTTACAATGCGGAATTAAATTTTGTCGTCTACCGTTTATTTATTTACTTCCATTTTTATTACGGAAAACATAGTTTGACAGCATTTTAGAATCCTTTTCAATGAAAATGATTCTAAAGTGCTGCCAAATCATGTTTTATTGAGAATAAGGTAAACTATGAAACAACAGCAGACGACAAGTTTCGTTTCCCCCATTCTAAGGGTTAAACAAACGGTTCTTTACTTTTAAGCTAATATCCATAGGTTTACCTTTCTTCGATTCAGATGAACACCTTCCAACTGGTATTGCTGTCCGACGAGGCGGAGTCATATGCTATATTCAACTATGGCCCGATGAACGTCCCGATACTGAAGTATGACCAGGTAACTGGGTTAAGAAAATCAACAAAAAGACAACAAAATTTACTTATTTATTTGATTGGTATCTACGCTCTAGAAGCATTTCAATGCGATAATTTGGACATCCTCAATTTATGATTTCAACCACAAGGAATCTAGGTTATATAGCAGTACGGAAGCGGCATCATCAAAAATTGTAATTATGTTACGGGTCCATATATACCATACATGTATGCGCCTCCAGCTCAGCCCTTAACACGGTCTGCTAAGTGCTACTTAAGTGCTAGGAGAATCAACTAGCAACGTTTAATTACCACATAACTTGCTTGATTTGCAATTCGGAACGGAAACGGACCAAACGGCCAGTGGCCTGACAATGCCTTTGGGCTCAAACACCCGACGGCTTTTAAGAGAATTGTAATTATGTTACGGGTCCATATATACCATACATGTATGCGCCTCCAGCTCAGCCCTTAACACGGTCTGCTAAGTGCTACTTAAGTGCTAGGAGAATCAACTAGCAACGTTTAATTACCACATAACTTGCTTGATTTGCAATCAACGGTAAATTCGGAACGGAAACGGAACAAACGGCCAGTGGCCTGACAATGCCTTTGGGCTCAAACACCCGACGGCTTTTAAGAGAATTACAAGATAATAACTTACAATACCGAACACAAATGAAACACCCATGGTTTACAACTGTATTTTAAGGCCGGGTTTAATGGCGGGGACGGTACGGGTTGGACTAACGTCCTAAACCACAGCGTGGGGGCGCTCAATACTCAACAGGGCAGCGACACCGTCGGGCGGTACATATTCAAAATATCCACCGGGAAACTACTCCGAGGCGGGTGTAATACGGACCAGAATACAAGTAAGTATAACCGGAATGTGCCGATACCGAGCCGGGCCGCTCAGTGTGGTGCGGTTTCCCGTCCCGCTAGTGATGGAAAGTCATGTGCTCGAGCTCTGGTCAACAGCATTTTTCTTTCCGTTCCCCATTACCAAGGTGTATGATCACGTGGTACTAACAACAACAACAACCAGTACTGAAACTTCCAGAATCAATCCGATTCAACGTACGTACTCTTTTATATTGTCCTTATTACGTAACGGATGTTTATGAATTATGGCGCATCAAACGCGCCTTGTTAAGCTGCATTTGGTAGTATCTGTATTTTGGCCCAAACTTCTGTCGTGTTGCGAAGAATCGATTACCGTGTCGGTAGACACGGACATCGATTGTTCGCAAAAATGACATGTATGTGCCGAACTCACTGGATGACCAAATGCAGCTCATGAAGACGCGTTTGCTGCGCAATATTTCATGAAAATCAGTTACATATTAAGGAAAATATCAAATAATACTTACTTTGGAGTAGGCAAGATTTCAACGCTTTCAGCCACTGTTGTTGTTTTTATAACCACGTGATCATGCACATTGATTAGACACGTAGCGCGTTTAGGATGCCACAGCTTGTTAATCGTTTTATTACACTTAAGTTACAACAGCTGTGCAAGTAGTATAAAATTACCATTGTGCTGTTGCCGGAACCTACCCGTCGACGCCTCGCGGATCAACGGAATCAGCCAATTGGCCGATTCCGTCGATTCGCGATGCGCCGACGGATGGCTCCTGGTAACAATCGTCCAAATAGCAATAGCTGGAATATCAGAATATGTTCTATTTACCATCATAGACGCACATTTTCTGACTGTTAGCCGGGCAAATTGTAAGGCACCCGCTTTGCCACTGGGAGTTTCTAACTCGAAGGTTCGAGGCTTCGCTCGGACTGATATGGCCGGTTGGTGGGCCGCCAGCTAGTTAAATTTAATGCTACCAATTAATTAATCCTAACGGATTCCTGGCATAAAGGATGGGCACTGGGAAGTACAGATTGTTCGATAGAGTGTCTCGTAAGTCAAATATGACTGGCCCTTTCAATATAATAAACACACTTTACTTTACTTACACTAGTATTGTTCGAATCATTTGCAGCCAGTTTGAGCGTGTACCCCAGCTATGCCGGCATGTACGGGGGGAAGGTGATAGACATATCCGGGCCCTGTTTCGACAGCAATACAAACATAAAGTGCAAGTTCGGCGCCCAGGTGGCGACCACGGCCATGTTTGTCAGTCAGACACGGGTCCGTTGTGTCGTGCCGAGAATGCTAGAGCGCGGATGGATAACCCTTGGCCTGAATACTGATGGCGGGAGAGCGTATCCGTACCATACACCATTCTTCATTGGTATGCATTACATGGTATTATCACCATGCACGTTCTTCATTGGTACAGTCGAACCTCTCTAAACCGGACACAGAGAAATGTTAGTTTTGTTCAATTCTGATCCGGTTCAATGTCATTTATCTCCGAGCACAATGTCTGTTCTTGATCGCAAAACACCTATGCGTGTCTTGGGGTCGTCATCTGCCTGTTTTGCAGTGGAACCTCTGTAAACCGGACACCCTGAGGACCTCCCAAGCTGTCCGGTTTACAGAGGTTCCACTGTATATCGTATTACATGGTACATATAGTATCACGTTTTTTAATTGGTATGTATTACAGGGGCATCGGAAGCATCATAAGATGGATCGGTGAAGATTGGTGGGTGGGGGATGCCCCCCCCCCCCCAACCCCCACATCCACCAACGTTCATGTTGTTACCATGCAGTTGAACCGTATCGGTAACAACATAAACATAGATCAAAGTGCTGAACGTACTGAGACGATGTTATCTCTAGAATGTGTTGAATGTAAACAGTATCTGAACATATTCACAAGAATATACAAGAAACTAGGCAATATAGATTAGTTAAATGATTCCAAATAATGATATTATAGTGACTTAGGAAAATGTAGAAAATGTAGGCCAATATTGCATGATTATATGTCCGTTCCTTATTTCAGGCTCTGGTGGCGTTACTTCCAGTACTTTGATTGTTTATATATAAATTGTAAATATCTCTATACAAATCATATTTTGTCAACCTCTTTCATGCCCCTGTGTTACATAATATTATCACCATGCACAGTTAATCATTGGTATGTATTACATAGTATTATCACCATGCACAGTTAATCATTAGTATGTATTACATAGTATTATCACCATGCACAGTTAATCATTGGTATGTATTACATAGTATTATCACATCGTTGATGATATATTTGCGATGTATGGACATAAGGATGTGATAAAACAGTTATAAAACGTTCGTCCGCATGTACGGTCGATAATCCGCTAGCTACAGTTAGCTGATTATCTCCTGGTACATGCGGACGAACCGTGTTCCTAACTGAGTCTTAACTGTGTCTTAATACACCAGTAGCGGGCTGCATCGGGGGTGCATTGCCCTCTCTATACTACTTACACCAAATGGTGTAAACAATGTTGAACCCGGTGAAAATGTTATCACCCCAGTATACTCAGAGGAGATTGGATTTATTTTCCTTTATAGTGAGTGAACCAGTGTTTTATCATCCCCTCGCCGATAGTACATGTACGTATGTGCGTACGTACGTACGTGTGTACGTTAGTAACACCTTTCACTTTTTCAATATTTCATGAACCGCTTCACCGATTTTGACGATAGTTGGCCACATTATGTGTCTAGTGATGACGCTTTCTTTTGCATACGACCCACGTCCAACCGCCCAAGGTCAAGTTTTGTTTATTATTAAGGCTGCCAGTGAGGGGATTAGCTTAGTTATAACGATGCCCTTGTTTATTTTAGAATTTATTCCATTAACACAGTGCGTATGTGCCGTGAAACACGGTGCCGTGAAACATTGCTGATATCCTGTCAATACGACCTAATCACTGCGTATGAATATTTGCGGTTGTCATCATGGTCATAGTCGATTCTCGGAGTTTGAGGGTGCGGATGAGTTTATAGTTTTGCATTTTAAAGCTATGTGTATGTGTTGACGGGATAAATAGAATAGTAGGTTAGTGCCGTGAATGGGAAAACTATCTGGCGCAGCACGGAAACGGGATATGCTCGGCATAGCCTCGCCCATCCCATTTCCTAAGCCTTGCCAGATATTTTTCCCATTCACGGCACTAACCTACTATTCTCTATAAGTACAGCCTGTTTACAGCTCGTGTAAAATGGCTTTTGCTTTAAATAGTATTTCCCGGCCGTATACCCACAATCGAACAAGTGACGCCGATATGGACGAGCAATGACTACGCCTGGTATGATATCAAGCCCAAGACCCTCGAGCTGAGATGGGCCCCCCAGCTACTGAGCAATCTGACCACCCCACAAGTGGACATTACGCTGTTTGGCTATCGAGAGCATAACGGGCGGGTACGTATGGTCTGGAACCCAGCATATACCTTAACCCTTTCAACCCTAAGGAACTGGAATGGACTGTGATATGCTAATGTTCCGACCAATCCAATGGTCACAAAATGATTTTCAGATTCGTCAATTTATGAAAATGGTGTGTTTTTGTTCTAAGAAATATGAAAATTACTTGCAAAAAGTGCAGATCCTGATGAGACGGCTCGTTACGAGCCGGCTCATTTGGGTCTGCACTGTTTGCATAAACCGCTATAGCGGGCTTTCGGGTTCAAAGGGTTAATTAAGGTTTGTGTGTGTATACAGTATACATGGTATACATCGATTCCCACCTCGACCGCTGCGAATGGCCGATCCGGCGTGTCCTTGGGCAAGACAACTTCGTGCTAGCCTAGTCCTATCGGATGGGGACTTAAATAATCCGTCCCGACATGCAAGGTCATCGAGCTAGTGCCGTCGTTAAATCAAAACATTTACATGTACATGGTATTGTAATACTTTGACTGCAGAGACTTGACGTATTTTACGCACTTATTTCAACAGAATACGCATTGATTATCAAAAGTAGTACAAAATACTCAAGCGAAAATACGCATTGATTTTCAAATTGAGTAGTGAAAATATTGTAAAATAGTATTTGCTTTTTGCAGCTGAAATAAGTGAATTTTTAAATTTGTTTTATTTTTATCATTTGTTCCCTAGTTGATAATGAAGAAAATCGATACTACAATAATACATTTGTAAAAGTAAAATACGCATTGAATTTGAAATATGGTGGTGTACTACTCTTTAGATACACAACTTATCTGGAGTTCTGCTTTGAGTAATACATATTGTACCATGGTGTATCGAGAGGATGTTGCATGAGTGAAGAATTCACCCTTTCAACCCTAAGGAACTGGAATGGACTGTGATATGCTAATTTTCCGACCAATCCAATGGTCACAAAATTATTTTCAGATTCGTCCATTTATGAAAAGGGGGTGTTTTTGTTCTCAAAAATATTAAAATTACTTGCAAAAAGTGCAGATCCTGATGAGACGGCTCGTTTACGAGCCGGCTCATCTGGATCTGCACTTTTTGCATAAACCGATATAGCGGGATTTCGGGTTCAAAGGGTTACTATAAGATATTTATTAAACGACTGTATTACAATAATTGCATAATAAACGAGGTTATGCCGAGTTGTATATGAAATCACAGGCTAATGAAATCCCGCTGGTGGGTTCATTCGCTTGAGTTGAAATCGGTTAACAAGTTTAATAAGTGTCATTAAATTATCACATATGTTAGATTGTATGTATTGCACGAGCTGAGCATTATACATTGTATCTAACATGATGTGTGTATACTTGTATATTTATTTAACTACTGTCTGTTCCAGGTTTTGCTGCCGACGAACTTTTGGCTATTAAACGCATTAAATCTAAAAAATATTTCAAAGTACGTACTTTTTTATCAATAACAAAAAAGTCACCCTCCCCAAAAAAAATTATTTGATGAAATTCCAGCAAATATTGATTTTATTGCGAAAAAAACATTTTCCTATGGAAATTTAACATGGGGGCTAAAAATAGATTTTTTTTTAATATTGTTTTTATTTGAGGACCGATTTTCAAAATCTAACTTTTGTTTTCTTAGTTACATCATTTTCAAGCTAAATCGCCAGGTTTCGGAGTCAATTTCCAATTTTTTTCTTTCAGGATCAAAAACGAAAAATGTTGGAAATTGACTCCCCGTGTTAAATTCCAATAGGAATTATTTTTTGGGGGAGGGTGACTTTTTTGTTATTGATGAAAAAGTACTTACTTTTAAATATTTTTTAGATTTCATGTGTTTAATGGCCAGTTCGTCAGCAGCAAAACGTGGAACAGACAGTAGTGTATTAGACAATGTGTGTATACATGTACACTTCGAATGTATGCAATAAGTGGAGTTAACTGTACTCACTGAAGTTTATTCCAAGTATACATCAAGCTAACATTAGTTAGCATGCAGTGAAGTCCTGTAGCCTATTTCATCAACATTGCAAAGTATACTTTAGTAGCAAAGTATACTTTGAGGGAGAAATTTTAATTTTTTTTTTTAATTTATTATTTTTTATTATACTGAATTTATTACATTATCACCGCCATTTAATGGCTGTGATAATGTAATAAATTCAGTATAATAATTCTGCATACTTTTAATCATGAAATATATGCATTTGTTAGTTCTATATGAAATAATGCATTTCAGGAAAAATAAATGATTACTCCCTCAAAGTATACTTTGCTTGTAAAGTATACTTTGCAATGTTGATGAAATAGGCCCCTGGGGCCCGTTTCACTAAACCATGTCTGATCAAAATATTCGTCTGAATATGTCTATGAATTTGATTAATGTCACATTAACGTGTTTCTCTGAAGCTACTATTTTGTACCTACGGGTTCACGTAATTAAATGCAGCACATCCACGAAAGATTTTCAAAAATCGGATATCAGAACACATGATATTGTAGATTTCAATTTTGCACTTACAAACTTCTAAGTTGTACGAAGTTTATTTAAACGGACCCCAGTATCCATAGCGCGTATCACCATGTGTAGACCAAGTCAAGTGCTCGGTTCGTATAGTCTATCCTCGTCTATGTAATAGGGACCCGCGAGTGAGGATATAGAGGATATCATAGGAATGAATGGCCTTTTTGTGGAATTTATCGGGGTATAAAAGTCGCGGGAATACTGGACGAAGCGATAAAAAATTACAATTTTCGAAAAAAAATCAAATTTTTTTTTTTTTTTTCTCGAAAATTGTAATTTTTTAAGGCCTCGTCCAGTATTCCCGCGACTTTTCCAAGTTTATATCCCCGATAAATTCCACAAAAAGGCCATTCCAGCATTTGAAATAAATTCATTAAGAAAATGTGTTTATTTTCCGTTTTCTTAAGAATGTTACTGAACGTAGTTCGGCGTGGGAGTTTACTGGGATATAATACATTTTGGACAGATACTTGCTACGGGCCAATCAAATGTTAGGGAATTTTGTAAATATTTTTGTGCTGGAATTATTCCATCGTACATGTTTGAAAAGCGTGAAGTAATACACGAGTGTACGTCGACTTCCGCGTAAACAACGAGTAAGCGAAGCGAACGAGAGTAGATTGCAAGAGTTACCGTTCGTAACTAACACGCAATATAGATCGTTATCAGTCAACAGGAGTGTGCTATATTTTTCAGCAGCTACACTGGTCACAGATCCCATAAGCCCCATTTCTCCAGTCACGGCCACACATTATGATTGCTTTGCAGGCCAAGTACTCCTCCTCTTTGTTGAAACTGGGTTCGACTCACGTCGGGGCAGGCAAGTACACCATCGACGACCCCAAGACGATACAGTGTAAGGGTAATACCTGCTCAGACTACGAGTTGGGTATATTGGAGGTGAAATTAAAGGAAGACCGGGACACACCGGCACATTACAGGTATATATAGAGGACGTTACTAGACTGGGCCCGGGCCGGAGGCGCTGCGTTGTGTCCTTGAGCAAGACACTTTATCCACACTGCTCCAGTTCACCCAGCTGTGAATGGGTACCGATAATTCGTAGTTGCTCTGTAAATACGAATTACCGGCTTCTCTCAAAAAATCTCTACCTCTGTTCTTTCTCCCATTCTTGGGAGACGGCATGCAAGGTCCTCGAGCCAGTGCCGCCGTTAAATATAAGCAAAAAAAAAAAAAAAAAAAAAAAAAAAAAAAAAAAAAAAAAAAAAAAAAAAAAAAAAAAACTGGGCCCGGGTGCAGCGCCGTGGCGTAATGGTTAGTGTGTCGGACTACTGATTCAAGGGTCGTGGGTTCGAGCCTGCCTAGCGACGTGCGTTGTGTCCTTAAGCAAGACACTTCATCCACACTGTTCCAGTTCACCCAGCTGTAAATGGGTACCGGTAATTCGTAGTTGCTCTGTAAATACAAATTACCGGCTTCTCTCAAAAAAATTTCTACCTCCGTTCTTTCTCCCATTCTTGGGAGACGGCATGCAAGGTCCTAGAGCCAGTGTCGCCGTTAAATATAAGCTAAAGAAAGAACAGACTGGGTCCGGTTGCTCAAAGCTTCTGTTAGCTTAACAGACTGTTAAATACTTAGCATTGCTAAGGATTTAACAGTCTGTTAAGCTAACAGATGTTTTGAGCAACCGGGCCCTGATGGTTTAATATGATATTTATTAAACGAGTTCAGTTATTTCATATGAAACGAGGCTATGTCGAGTTTCTTATGAAATCAGTCAACGAGTTAAATAAATATTATATTAAATCATCACAAAATGTTATAATATGTATTGCATAAGCACATCGTCATACATTGAAGCTGTACTGGTCACCATACCTGTTTTCTGCAATGAGCTAATTTTCATATTTATTACACTAGTTTAATATGATTTGTATTACATCGTTGTAATACACTAGGAGCGCCCATTTATGCAATGAACGATTATACAACAGTACATTCACTAGACCGGAAGTCGTTTTTGTCTATGTATGAGTATAATGTAGCAAACAAAGAGAAAAGTAATTTTATCCCGTCAACATAGTGTGTATGTACCGTGAAACACAGTGCCGTGAAACATTTTTGATATCCAGTCAATACAATTTTTTGCATTTTACAGCCATTTGAAGGTGTTGACGGGATAAATAGAATAGTAGCTAGGTTAGTGTCGTGAATGGGAAAAAATATCTGGCGCGGCACGGAAACGGGATGTGCTCGGCAGAGCCTCGCCCATCCCGTTTCCTGAGCCTTACCAGATATTTTTTCCCATTCACGGCACTAACCTACTATTCTCTATCTATCAGCACCCTAGAAATAATCTAGGACATCCACGCCACATCCATCTTGAAAATTCAAGAAAAGATCTTGAATAAATGGAAATAAAAAAAAAATGAAGTGGCCCTAATGCGCTTCCGTACATCCTTCATCTTGTTGTGATAAACATATTACTAATTTAAGTACAGATGATTAAAGTAGAAATTATATAGAATTGAATACAAAAATGTAGAAAAATATGTTAAAAAGTAGATACTTTTGTTAACAAATATGTGTTCGGCATAACAATACAAAGGTGCACATCTTTAATATGTGTTAAATGACGTGTGCATAGTTTCAGAATTATTCACTGAAAGGTTTTAGAGCAGTAGTGTACACATACTTTGCAGCAGTTGTTGTGTCCCCACGCACCCGCCCAGCGGTAAAACATAATGCGTACATGGTGAATAATTATATTTTATTAAGATATATGATGCATAACAATTATTATTGTCTACTTGTTTATAGTAGGTCTGAAAGTGGGGACATGTATTTTGAACTACCCTGTATGTAGGTGGAAGATTCGTAACTGTGACATGAAAAATGTTCATCAACTCATTTCCCACCATGTATTCCACCTGTGTGCTGAACTAAGATGTAGCCAGTTTGCCCTCAACCCTTTCAAGCATACATACCATAAAACCAACATGTGCAAACATTGTACATCCAACTAACCTACTATTCTCTATCTATTTTCCTTATTTCTGAACCAAAGTATATGTTGTGACCACTCATTTGAACCGTCTCGGCGAGACGGTTCAAATGAGTGGTCACAACATATACTTCTGATGAGAAATAAAGAAATTCTTGAGCCTTGCCGGATATTTTTTCCCATTCACGGCACTAACCTACTATTCTCTATACCCTGTATGTCTCGCTGCTAAACCACAGGTGGATGATTCGTAACTGTGATATGAAAAATGTACATAAAACCCATTTCCCACCATGTATTCCACCTGTGTGCTGAACTAAGATGTAGCCAGTTTGCCCTCAACCCTTTCAAGCATACATACCATAAAACCAACATGTGCAAACACTGTACATCCAAATGAGCTATTCAGGATCTGCATCATTTAACAATATTTATCAATTCTAAAATCCACATTTTCTCATTAATATAATAATGCGATTACTACTGTCTGTTTCACGAATGCTGCCCAAATCCTTGTCGGGTCGAGTTCAGTCAGAGTTTACATAGATCACAGTTTACCACAGTTTACTACAGTTTACCACAGTTTGATGTCTGCATTTAATTGCCGTAAAACACAGGAAAGTGCATTTCCGGACATCTAGATTTCAAAATTTGTTCTGGGGATTCATATCCGTGGAGCTCGAAAATAGAACCCCCATCCCCCCCACCACCCCCGGCGTTCCCCCAAATGCTGGATTTGCCCCTGCACTTTATTACACTTGATCATGTGTCCCACGGATTGTGCCAATATTGTCACTACCTGTACATAACACTAAAGCCTCCTAGCACCTGCTTACGAATACACATCCGGTCTAGTGGCGTAGATCCCGATTTGACGGCGATCGGACCAGATATATCTTCACTGAAAACGTTCGCAACATATGCAGAGCTCCAGTTAAGCTTTGTGTCTAAATAGTAGTGTACCCCCTGATTTCAAATTAAATGCGTATTTTATTTTTACAAACGGATTATTGATTTCTTCATGATTAAATAGGAAACAAATTATCAAAACATAAACAATTTAAACCATTCACTTATTTGAATGTAAGTATTACTTATTCACTTATTTACACTGTAAAACAGTTGAAAATGTACTTAGTTGAGCTGTGAGTATTTTGTACTCCCACTGTAGATAATCAATGCGTATGCAGCTAAAATAAGTGCGTAAAATACGCAAATAAGTACCTTATCAGTAGCCTATTTCATCAACATTGCAAAGTATACTTTAGTAGCAAAGTATACTTTGAGGGAGAAGTTTTCAATTTTATGATAAATTTATTAATTTTTATTATACTGAATTTATTACATTATCACAGCCAATTTGGCTGTGATAATGTAATAAATTCAGTATAATGATTCTGCATACTTTTAATCATGAAATATATGCATTTGTTAGTTCTATATGAAATAATGCATTTCAGGAAAAATAAATGATTACTCCCTCAAAGTATACTTTGCTAGTAAAGTATACTTTGCAATGTTGGTGAAATCGGTTACTGGAGCGCTGGGGGCCTATGTATGGATGATGACTGTTTCAAGGATGCTGCACTCCACGCCAGCGTCATATGTTTCATGTCGAAAGAGGCGTCGGATTGCTGACAAATTCCCAGTCGACTACATGCATACGATACTGCATAAACACGTTTTATCAGCATGTATTCGACCAATGCTTAGCGAATTACCCGATAAATCTATTTGTTCGCAGGTATTTGTCCAGTAAAGCCATACCGCTTGGCTGGTATGTCAACACGGCGATGACGTCACAATACGGCGCCAACTGGCCGGGGAGTAAATGCACAGACTGGTACAATGCTGACCGCCAAAATAATACGTGGCAGAACGATCTGCCCAGCTGTCCGTGCACGTTGACACAGAGTATTGCCGACTTTGGACGGTGGCAGCCCGATGTATCGTGTAATCTGCAGCAGAAAAATGCCAAGGGAAACTGCTTCTATCACAACAAGGCCGTGCAGTGTGCCAGATCTATTCAACCTGTGTAAGTACTACTATACTGTCTGTTTCACGTTTTGCTGCCGACGAACTATTGGCTAGTAAACACATTAAATCTAAAAAATATTTAAAAGCAAGTACTTTTTCATCAATAACAAAAAAGTCACCCTCCCCAAAAAAAAGTATTTGGAATTCCATCAAATATTGATTTTGTTGCGAAAAAAAAGATTTTCCCATGGGAATTTAACATGGGGGCTAAAAATAGATTTATTTTTAAATATTTTTTTATTTGTGGACCGATTTCCAAAATCTAACTTTTGTTTTCTTAGTTACATCATTTTCAAGTCAATTTCCAAATGTTCAGGATCAAAAAACGAAAAGTGTTGGCCCCATGTTCTATATTGGCCCCATGTTCTATTTTCAAATTGAGTATTTGCTTTTTGCAGCTCAAATAAGTGAATTTTTAAATTTGTTTTATTGTTTATTATGTGTTCCTATTTACTAAGGGAACAAATCAATAATGCATTTGTAAACATAAAATACGCATTGAATTTGAAATATGTGGTTATAATACTTTTTAGATACAAAACTCTGAATGTTTAGTAAAATACTTACATTTACTGACTCTTCCAGTGGAGGGGCAGGTGTGCAATGCTGCTACGATGCACAAGGGCAGCTCTTGCACGCCGCGGACAGCTTTCAGGGCAGTACACCGGACAGGAGTCACGACTGGGGGGCCGCCCCATACCTCAAACCCGGCAACGTGCCCGCCCTGTCACACTACCTACGGGTATGTACCGGTATATAAAGCGCAGATTACAATAGTTATTACATATACATGTATCAATGACTTGCAGTTTTCATTTCGATTCAGCATATAAATCGCTTGAATTCTGTCTTATAAACTTAAATGCACGCCAATTATTTGGGGGGAGGTGGTGTAGGGGTACATAGTCGCCACCATGTCCAAGATTTGTGTTCATATTATCGGCTGCCTACTATCTCTGTTAGCGTAAAGCTGATTGGCAGACTTCACATACTGTTTTGTTATCATCCATATTTCCATTTTATCCCGTCAACACAGTGCTTATTGTTTGTGCCGTGAAACACGGTTCCGTGAAAAATTGTTGATATCCTGTCAATACGACCTAATCACTGCCTATGAATATGGTGCCTGAGGTTATTTGTATTGCATTTTAAAGCTATGTGTAGGTTTTTGACGGGATAAATAGAATAATAGGTTATTGCCGTGAATGGGAAAACATATCTGGCGCGGCACGAAAACTGGATGTGCTCGCAGAGCCTCGCCCATCCCGTTTCCTAAGACTTGCCAGATATTTTTTCCCATTCACGGAACTAACCTACTATTCTCTATATATAGTACCATACATGCGGTCCCTGAGTCAATGTCAAACGTACATCCTCATTCAGTGTTACAGGGGCCCGTTTCACTAAACTTCGTACGACTAAAATGTTCGTAAGTGCAAATTTATGATCGTCTGTAAATTTCAATTGATGGATTTACATTTATTGAGCATAGGCTGCAATAATTGTTTACAAGAAAACAACGTTAATGTGAAATTTACAGACTATCATAATTTTGCACTTACGAACATTTTAGTCGTACGAAGCTTGGTGAAACGGCCCCCTTGGTTTCTTGTACATTTATCGGATTGTTTCTCTTGTTTTGGACACGACTAGATGCGTCATTATAGGAATGAATGGCCTTTTTGTGGAATTTATCGGGGTATAAACTTGGAAAAGTCGCGGGAATACTGGACGAAGGCCGGAAGGCCTCGTCTAGTATTCCCGCGACTTTTCCAAGTGTATATCCCCGATAAATTCAACAAAAAGGCCATTCATTCCTTATAATTCCAGCATTTGAAATAAATTCATCAAGAAAATGTGTTTATTTTCCGTTTTTTTAAGAATTATTTTAACTGCGCCTCACGGTTACGGAAAGTAGTTGGGCGTGGGAGTTTACTGGGATATAAATGTTGGACAAAGACTTGCTACGGGCCAATCAAATGTTAGGGAATTGTGTAAATATTTTTGTGCTGGAATTATATGGATTTGTTATCCAACGGTGATAAATTAATAGAGATTTTTAATATTGTTTACGGTCCGCCCGTTGTATAGTTACCAATCCTGCTTATTGCAATATTGTATTGGTTTATAGCACATTTTGTCATAAAACACTGTTTCGTAATTGCAAGACACGGTCATCAACCTCAGATTAACCTACGTTCATGACGTAAATTAATGACGAAATAAAGAAAATACATGATGGAAATGTTTGCTGGCTCAGGCGCAGATCCAGGATTTCGGTTTAGAGGGGATTGAACTTTTTAAAACTGAAATAGTTTACTATATTTTCGAACGAGCACTGCGCGTTCGTCGACCAAACAGAGCTCAGGAGACAGCTAGGGGGTCCGGAAGCATGCCCACGGAAAGCTTTTGATATCTACATCTCATTTCCTGCTTTTCTGGTGCATTTAGAGTAAGAAAATATTTACTCGCCGAATTTTAAGGGGGGGGGCGGGTCCTCTCCTCTCCTCTCCTCTCCTCTCCTCTCTCTCCTCTCTCTCCTTCCTCTCCTCTCCTCTCCTCTCCTCTCTCTCCTCTCCCCTCCCCTCCCCTCCCCTCCCCTGAACCCGCCCTTGACCTGTGATTAAGTCATGTATGCCGCATGAAATGGACCAATCATAATGCATACACTATTATTTATGATTTCATTTGTCGTATCTACAGGACGTGGTGAGTTTTTACTACTGCTGTCTCTGGACGAAGTTCAGTCACTGTGACTACTACATGGACCAACGCCCAACCGTGGACTGCACGGCATATACATCACCATCACTTGGTAAACAATGTTTTTATCTGTTACTGTTATTAACCCTTTGAACCCAACAAGCGGGGTTTGCAAAAAGTGCATATTCAGATGAGCCGGCTCGTAATGAACCGTCTCGTCAAGATCTGCACTTTTTGCAACTAATTTTCATATTTTTGAGAACGAAAACACCCCATTTTCATAAATTTACTAGTCTAAAAAAATCATTTTGTGACTGTTGGATTGGTTGCAAAATTAACATATCAAAGTCAATTCCAGTTACTTAAGGGTAAAAGGGTTAATGGTCCAATGCAGAACTATAACCGTTTCTAACTAATATGGTATAGTGAATGATGCTTGATGAACCGTAAATAGAGAACAAGATAATACCCAAATGAGACACATGAACCCAGGCATTGAGGAAACTAACGCCATACATCAGGACAAAACACATCACACGCACACAAACCACTATTCCAACGTTTCGGCTGAGGCCGTCATCTGTTTATCAAGGAGTTGGCTATCAGCTAAGTTGCATATATTTCCATTGTGAAATCTGAAATGGATGTAACTTAAGCTGATTACAGTTAACTAATTCCTCGTAAAAGGTCTCATGTCGAAACGTAGGAATAGTGTAGTGGTGGTTTATAAAGCTTCATTAAACAATAATTGACATCTATAACTGCGTTTCCTATATTCCATCACACCAAATGCGAACTCTTACGTGGGCTATAATGTCCTTTGTCTGGGTTATTGTGCCCTAGGCGATCGGTAAGAGGAGATACATTGTCAGTCCATGTACGTACGTGCGTACGTACGTACGTGCGCGCGTGCGTGTGTTAGTAACACCTTTCATGTTTCAATAGCTTATGAACCCCTTCACCGATTTTGATAATATTTGGCCAGGAATGGTGCATTGTTTTGAATACGACCCACGTCCAACCGCCCGAGGTCAATGTCACTGAGGACGTATGTTCACCTTGTTTGTAAGGCAAAATTGTTAAAAAATTCTTTGTTATTAAGGCTACCAGCGAGGGGATTAGCTTAGTGATAACGATGCCCTTGTTTATATGGGTGCTTCGTGTGTTTCGTTCTGATTTTGTTTTTTTGGGTATATGCATTTCTTCTTTGGCCACATTTCGCTTGAAGGACAATACAGTTATATGTATTTATTTACTATTGTATAAGGTTTGTTGTTATCTAGTATTGTCGTTGCTTTCTAAGTTGTATATTGGTTAGCTTAACAAGACATTTATAAATGACATCGTCAAATGTTTATCCTTTCAGGCATAATGAAAATAGTGACACATTCAATTGAATACTGTATGCATATGTCATTTAAATTCACTATGTTAAATTAACACTAATTGCTTACAGCAAGCGCATATGGTCAAGGAAACGTGATAACATTCGGTGGTGTTCGTTACCGCGTATTCGGACCTGGCGATTACACCGTCCTCAAAGCTGATAATACGACGATACAAGCAAGATTCGAAAATAACCCATTCCCAAACCAAGGTACATGCTCATATGTAATACACGTCATTTATAGTTGTTCATATGTAATACATGTCATTTATAGTTGTTCATATGTAATACATGTCATTTATAGTTGTTCATATGTAATACATGTCATTTATAGTTGTTCATATGTAATACATGTCATTTATAGTTGTTCATATGTAATACATGTCAGTAATACATGTCATTTATAGTTGTTCATATGTATGAAAACGTTACTTATAGCATGAAAACGTACTTGAAAATAAACACCCAACCTTTGAAACCTATTTTTGTTATTGATGGCAAATTACAATTGTTTTCATTAAATTTCATCCATAAACATGTTATGACTACTATTCCGTTAACTAGAAATATGAATCACATTAATATAGTCTCGATCTCTAGGATTGTTGATTAACCCATTGAACCCGAAAACCTGCTATAGCAAAAAAAATACCCCCTTTTCATAAAGTTGATTAACCCATTGAACCCGAAAACCCGCTATAGCAAAAAAAATACCCCCTTTTCATAAATGGACTAGTCTGAAAATCATTTTATGATGATTGAATTGGCTGCAAAATTAACATATCAAAATCCATTCCAGTCACGTAGGGGTGAAATGGTTAAGTGAACATATTAAACTACTCGATATAATAGGTAGATTTATATAAATATTTAAATATATAAACACGGCCAGATTACAATTATATTGTTCTGGTCATATGCATTAATGTTTGCGAGATGCACATAAATAGAGAATAGTAGGTTAGTGCCGTGAATGGGAAAAATATCTGGCAAGGTTTAGGAAACGGGATGGGCGAGGCGCGGCCGAGCACATCCCGTTTCCGTGCCGCGCAAGATATTGTTTTCCCATTCACGGCACTAACCTACTATTCTATTTACCCCGTCAACATCTACAAATAGCTTCGAAATGCAATAAAAATAACCCCAGCAGGATATCAAAAATGTTTCACGGTACCGTGTTTCACGGCACATACGCACTGTGTTAACGGGATAAGAGACTATATGCTGCCAACGTTTTATTTTCAGCCGGCACCAAGATTACCAGTTCTTATGCACTGACGGCTGTTGTGATTCAGGATGTCGGCTCTTCCAGTAAAGTTGAAATTCGCCTCAGGGGTCCAGTGTTTAACACACAGCACCAGAAATTGGACGTGAGGGTGAACGGGGAGTATGTCTCATTTAATGCCGTCGAGCTCTTCTGGCAAGATTTCAAAGGTTAGTTCACACAAGGTTTATAATCACGTGGTACTAACAACACAAGTACTGAAACTTCCAGAATCCATCCGATCCAAAGTACGTATTCTTGTATATTGTCCTTACTACGTAACGGAATTTGATGAAATTTGTACCCACACTGGGCATACGGTGATTACACCCGACGCACCGAATAACAGGGGCGTCGGAACAGGTTCGGCAGATCCGGCGACTGCCGGACCAATAATTTTGACAAAAACAGTATTCGTTATTGAATTATTTAGAATATGTTTACATGCATATATATACATGTACATGTATATATATAAGGGCAAGGAATGTAATTATTATTATTATTATTATTATTATTATTAGTAGTAGTAGTGGTATTAGTATTATGATATGAACTATGAAATGAAAACAAAACGGAAAATTCATGTTGGAGTCAACAGTACTGTTGACTCCAACATGAATTTTCCGTTTTGTTTTTCGTGTCGGCTAAAACTCGTTTGAAAATATTTTATCAGCCCATGCACAAATCTCTATATATTTTTCTGCAATTTTTCTCATTTCTCACCAAATGTGTATGTTGTCACGGAGACGGTTCAACTGAGTGGTGACAACATACACTTTGTGTGTGTGGTGGGTCGGATCCCCGACCTTCGCCGGACCAATCCTATGATGCTTCCGAGCTCCTGAAGACAGACGCAGAAGTACATATAGCGTCGGAAAGACGCACAGTAATGGCGGTTTGGCGGTGATTGAGGGAAGTCGGTGTAGGTTTGCAATTTCTCTTTGTTAGGATTCCAAACCTGGGATCGGCAATGGCCGCACCGTACCCCCATGTTATCCATGTGTGGCTGTCGAATGCACACAATCATGTTAGGCACACTCATGTATTCCCAGTGTGATACTGTTTAGAACTGATGTAGCACGTCAGGGCCATCATAGGCAAATTGTGATGACGTACCTTCCATACTAGGCGTATCTGTGGTGAATACGGACATAACGCGGCACGTGCATTCCAACTACACGGTGATCATGGCCAACGGGGTTGGTGTACAGGTAGCAGAGAGTTCCGGCACCCTACAGCTGGACGTCATGGTACCCGGCGACACATTCGTGAGTACAAATAGCAGAGCTGCAGATAAGGTTATTGTTATATTTCCGTCGGACATATCGTGTAATTTGAGCATGTATGCATTACTTTCAGTAATTTGATAATCTACTCCACATTTGCTATGAAAATTGCATCAACATGTAATGATATTCACAGAAAAGACCATGTTTTCTGTAAATATTTTTCATGCAAAAATCACATCTTCTTTAATATGGTTCATCTCATTTGTGGATGTGACTGGATAAATGGAGATTACGGGTAGTTGTGACTAGTGTAGATCCTGATGCAATAGCAGGCCCCTGTAGCCTGATAACGATTTACATTGTATATTTCTTGTTACAAGAATGCCGGGTGTTGCATTGATGTATGGAAGCGTCCTGGGGGCCGTTTCACTAAACTTCGTACGACTAAAATGTTCGTAAGTGCAAAATTATGATAGTCTGTACATTTCACATTAACAATGTTTTCTTGTAAATAATTATTGGATTTACATTTATTGAGCATAGGCTGCATATGCAGCCTATGCTCAATAAATGTAAATCCATAAATTGAAATTTACAGACGATCTTAAATATGCACTTACGAACATTTTAGTCGTAAGAAGTTTAGTGAAACGGGCCCCCGGTGTCAATGCTATAATATTTCTATCCGAATTAGGAGATACTAACTCCTAATTAGGAGATAGTGTGTCCTAATCAGGACATAGTAACTCCTAATTAGGAGATGATAAGTCCTAATTAGGAGATAGTATGTCCTAATTAGGAGATATTAACTCCTAATTAGGAGATACTAAGTCCTAATTAGGAGTTACTAAGTCCTAATTTTAGGAGATAGTATCAAAATATTATAGCATTGGCACCAGAACGCTTCCATATTGATGGAATAGTAAACACAGATTGTATAAAATGTTCACTAAATACAGACGCGACCACATGCATCAGTATAATGAATACCCGTCCGGTGATATTGTTTTCATATATATATATATATGTCTAATAAAACAATGTAATAGTACGATCCATATACTGATCAATAACGCAGATTGATTATTTTAAAAAAATATACGGAAATCGTTTCAATGATATTAACGTGTGGATAGTGTATACATACTTAATCGTGTTTGGTTACAGATGAACGTATCCGGCCTGTTTGGTGGTCTGTTCTCGAATGCTCTGTATCCAAATGGATCGTACGCGGACATCCAGAATATGATGAAGCATCAGACACCAGTCTCCTTCTACAACAAGTTCCAGTTAGCATGTAAGCAATACAATACAATACAATACAATATTCCTTTAACCCTTTCACCCCTAAGTACTGAATGGGCTGCGATATGTTCGTTTTGCAACCAATCCAATCATGGCTCGTTACGAGCCGGCTCATCTGGATCTGCACTGTTTGCATAAACCGATACAGCGGGCTTTCGGGTTCAAAGGGTTAATCACCCAGTCCATGCATTATGGCAACATGAGGTATATACAATGTAGTTCACAATGTGAACAAGGCTTCAGGAAATAGCATGTACATGAATCATGGGCACTGCTTACAGTGCATCATGACGAGACAGAACGCATGTTACCGTTGTTCCGAACAGTGTAGATCCCGGTCAGATGGCGCTTTTGTGCAATCCGACAGGGATTTAGACTGCCCAATAAATATATCATTTTAACTAACTAGTTCCTATAGTGACTGACTATCGGCAAGATGTGTTATATGTCGTCATGCTACACCACATGCAAGTACATCCAACGAGTAAGATCAATGTATTATGTTTGTACATGCATTATATTTTCAAGTGAATAGTTATTGTATAATGAACACATGTGTGGGAGAGCTAGTCCTACATCATCTGTATAAATTTACATAGCTTTTTCAAATCGTTGGTATTTTTAGTACTCATTAGTGTTTCGAATTTGTATGTGTTTTCATTAGGTTTGAGGCGGCTTTCAGCTGCGCCGAAAACCTATTGTTTTCGTTGGGGTTTTTTTTGGGTTTTTTTTTGTTTTTTTATTTATTCAGCCGTTCAGTCTACAGCCCAAACCGCTGGTCGGATCGACTTCAAATTTTGCATGCCGATTCGGATCAAGTGTGAGCAGAGACTTAGAGATTTTCAGAAATCTCTTAATGCCTCTTTCCACGAAACCGGAAGTGACGTCATACTTTCTATAACTTCCTTATTTTCCAACCGATTTCAAAAATTCTTTTTGCATTGGAAAGCTGACAAAATTCTCTATCTCAGATTCGCAGACAGTTTTCGGCTATTTCGGCTATCTGCTCAAATAAAAGAGCTATATGCATTTGAAGTTGAAAAATGTACATACTTTTCAACGATTTTGCCGAATTTCGGCTGATAACGGGTGGTCTTTACAAACGTTTTCCAATTTGTACAGTACTGTCAGCAACATAAGTTCTTGCCAGGGTGATAGGGGAGTGTCAGCCGCATGAAAGATGATAATTTTCAGAGCTATATCTTGACTACTTACGGCTCTATTCGATGTCAAAGATGAACGTATTTGTTCAAGTTTTCAAAATAGAGCAAACGGATGTGACGTCAGCTTCGTTATTTATCATTCGATTTCAATTGTTTTTGCTGTAGTCGATATTTCAGTCCTTTAGCTAAAATTTGGATGGGGATCGAACCCGGTATCCCTCGCTCCGAGTCCATCGCTCTACCTCTAACTAACCGGCCTCACATCGGTGTGATGATGCGAACACAATAATGTTGGACTGTTCATTCTAAAACTTCAGAAATTATTTTTGCAACCGATAGTTTACACCTTGGGCTAAAGCTTAGTTACACATGAAATCAATGTTTGAGGCTCAAACCGTTGATGCAGCTCAAGCTGCTCTAGTTATTATAGTAATACGGTTTAATATAATGTTTTCTTAAGTGTTTCAAGCTTGTGATTTCTTGTTCTAAATCTTATATATATGTGTCTACATTTATTTGGAAGAATAGCTAAGTATTCTTCAAATCCAAATGATGTTTTATATACATTATTCCATAATTTAAACAAGTTGATGATTCTCGAACACTGCTAAACCATTCATTAATGTATAGGTCTCTTAACTTTTGTTTAACAGTTGATTTCAACCATATTTCATTCGGGAATGTATGTGAATCAAAAATTCCGTTTAACCCACATTTTATCAAGATATCTTTAACTGCCGTAATCCATTTAAATTTTCGTTCTTTGTTATTTGTCGTATTTCTGTAAAAACTGTGTATAATAGTATAAAATATTGATGCTAATTTTCTGTCATTTGAATTGTTTAGTCTTGCCCAAAAAGAAACCATTTTTGTTTGAATATTACATACATGCATATTGGAACTACACCAGTTTCGCCATATACCATAACATTTGGTGTGCTTTTTTTATACTTCATAATTATCTTTAGGTATTTTAGCTGGACCCTTTCTATTACATCTATGTTTCCAAATCTCCAAAGCTATATGTTTTTTCCTTGATGTAAACGAACCGTTTTTATTTATGAAAAGTCTAAGATAGTTATATTCGGTGACTATGTCAAGGATATTATTTTGGTAGAAAAAATCGTGATTATTGTTTCTCCGGTTATTAGAAAACACTACTATCTTCGTTTTACTAGTACATGTATTAACAATTAGTCTCCATTCGTGACAATATCGTTCATATTCATTTATTGCATTTTGAGAATCTTCTACTGATTCACTTAATATTACAGTATCATCTGCGTATAGTAGTACGAATAATTTAAGATAAACAAATAAATCTTCTTCTAGTTCATGCTGTCTACATTCTATACCTCTTACATTTTTGCTTTCAAGAAAATCTTCTAAATCATTTAAGTACAATGAGAACCGGGCGCCTTTATTACATGGCAAATATGATGATTTGCTGCCATTAACAATTACACCTGATTTAATATTACTATACATGTTTTTGATTAAAGTGAAACATTTCCCGTTAATGTTGTATTTACTCAGCTTGTACCATAAGCCAAATCTCCATACCGTATCAAATGCCTGTTTTAGATCAATAAATGCACAAAATAATTTCGTTTTGTGATACCGTAATATATCTAATAAACTATACAGTACAAACATATTATCAGTAGTTGGAAATCCTCTTCTAAATCATGTTTGACATTCATTTATTAAATTACTGTTTTCTGCATAAGTTTGCAGTCTGTTATTAATTACAGCGGTAAACAAAATCCCTATACAGCTAACAAGTGTAATTGGCCTATAATTTACTGGCTTTGATGTATCGCCCTTGTGTTTATAAATTGGATTTATCATGCCGACAGTCCACGCGTCTGTAGCCGATTTCATCAACATTGCAAAGTATACTTTTCTAGAAAAGTATACTTTGAGGGAGAAATTTTCAATTTTAGGATAAATTTATTAATTTTTATTATACTGAATTTATTACATTATCACAGCCATTTTGGCTGTGATAATGTAATAAATTCAATGTAATAAGTCTGCATACTTTTAATCAGCAAATATATGCAGTCGTTAGTGCTATATGAAATAATGCATTTCGGGAACAATAAATGATTACTCCCTCAAAGTATACTTTGCTAGAAAAGTATACTTTGCAATGTTGGTGAAATCGGCTACTGGTACCCGTCCTGAGTCTAGGATAATGTTAAACAATTTAACGTAGGTATTTGCCATTAATGGGAACGTGGACTTTATGTGTTCGTTTACAATTTTATCTACGCCATTTGCTTTATTATTTTTAAGTATTTTGCATATTTTTTCCAATTCTAAAACCGTGATAGGTCTGTTTATTTCTTCATTAATAGCCTCTACAATTTCATGTTCGGTATTAATTTCCGCATTAGTATTTATATTTTCGTCAAAGTTTACGTCTTTGAACAATTTATAAATTGATGTAAGTGGGGCATCTATTGATTCCGTCTTGGTACCATTTAGGATTTTCCAATATTTTCTATGATTTGACTTTCTAAGCCGTTTTAGTAGGTTAGTCTGTTTCTGTTTAAATTCGTTGTTGTATTTTCGTATAGTTTCTTTATAATTTTTACTCGCCCGCTTTAGTTGTTCTTTGTTAGTTTACCAAACCAATGACAATGTGGTTCTGTGTTATCTTTTAACATACGTGTTTTAAAACCAAATGTCATTTTTGCACACTTTGTGAATAATGTATTTAGTCTTGATACAGCATTGTCCTTGTCCTCCTGTAAGCAGTACATTATCTGTCCATATGTCCAACCGGAGCTGCAGATAAGCTGCGTATTTGCTTAAATACCCAATTAAAATTGCCAAAAATCCAATTGAAATCAGAAGTAGCGAGTATCATATAGCAATTACAATTTTGTGCTGCATTTATCATGCTGCAGAAAACAATAAACAGACCACAAATATAGCTTATTTTTCTTATTTTCCATAAAAAACACATCTTGGTATTTCATTAGAATTGTCTCCAAAGACATGTTTTCATTTCGAAGCAAACTATTCAATAATTGCTGTCTGTTGATTTGTAAACAGTAGTGTGATTTTATTTTACCCAATTAACATTTTGAAATAGAAGAAGAAGAATGTTTTATTTGACTTAAACTGAATACAGTTCCTCGTCATGAAACATAATACATGATAGGTATGAGTGAACATGAGCTGAGATGGATTGCAAGGTAAATACTGTTCTAGAGAAATACCCAATTTCTTCAGGAATGCTGGAGTGAAAATACTCAATTACTAATTACTTATCTGGAGCCATGTCAAACGTTCTATACACTTTCGTGGCATTGCATAGCAGGAAGTACACGCATAGCACTAGTACTGACGTTTTGAATAGATCAAAATGATGGAACGCCATATCCACATAAACTCAAATGTACATGTCCACTCAGTAAGCACAATATATTCTTTATATCAGATACATCATCTGAGACATTTTCTGGCAAATTAAACATTCATTTTCCATTACCCCACGTATTGATTGGCATTATTATACATTTTATATCAGACGTAAATTTCGACACTGATATCAGGGGCGATAACCGTGTTTCAGACATTACTATTTATTATTTGTATTTATTTGTTTATGTGTAATGATCATACTTTATAATATATATGTCGAAAATATTTTTTTTTCAGGAGACGCATTTAATTAGTATAAATAATTAAAAAAATAGCATGCATCATTTGCATATGAAAATAGCCTGATACCACCGCGAGTCACTATCAGTAAAATAAATATTACTAAATGATTATATCTGTATAGCGGGCACTCGTAATTTTTAAAACTGGTGGAATAGCGACACAATTATACACTTATTTAATTCCTATAAAGAACATTTTCTGCCTACTGAGGGGGCATGTACCTTTAATGCTAGCTCTAAATAATTAGAGCTGCGTTAACTATTTAGAGCTAGCATTAATTATTTGAGTTTATGTAAATTTGACGTTCCTGTGACGCCGAATCTACATAAACTCAAATAATTATTACTAGCTCTAAATAAGTATTAGAGCTAGCATTAAATATTTAGAGCTAGCTCCAAATGATTTAGAGAGCTCTTCAAATGATTGACGTATGAATAAATGATACATGTGTCAGTTTCGTTTACGTGTAGATGTATTTCTTTTCACGACTTGCAGATGCTCTTCAAAAGCTGGTCCTATGCCAGCGTATATATGGCTGCGACTGGAAAAATGGGGCTTATGAGTTTTGCGACCAGTGCAGATCCAGATCAGCCTGTGCATCCGCACAGTCTGCTCAGGATATGCACTGTTCGCCATTCCATCAGCGAAACACCCGCCGTGCTTCTCACAAGCAATAGAGGTCGTTAGCAGGCTGCATGCATGTGAAATCTGACCAAGAGCTACACTGGTCGCAAAACCCATAAGTCCCATTTATCCAGTCACAGCCACATATATGTGTATTGGCCCAATTACATTACGAGGATACATCAGTTTACTGTCAGATTGGATATTCGATTTTATTTTTATTTTTCACCTGAAGTAAATGTCGTGATCACCATTTGAACCATCTCATCAATGAGTGGCAACAGCACGAACTATGAACACATTCGATTGTATATCAACTATGTACATGTATACACTTATAAGCATATTGTGAATACGGTAGTATCTAAACCGGACACCCTGGGGACCCCATTGTGTTTCAGTGACATGGATTTCACTGTAATACATTTATTATATTCTCTTCTATGCTCTTGCACATGTGGAAGACTCGGTCGGACCTAGGACCCAATACTTGGCTCATTTTGAAAACGTTACCCCACCCATCCATGTCCATACACTATACCTTACAGGCTGTAAGGAATAGTGTATGGAAATGGGTGGGTGGGGTAACGTTTACCAAATGAGCCAAGTATTGGGTCCTAGGTCCGAGTCTTCCACCTGTGTGCTCATGATCAGAAGCGACAACAATTGGTCAGGGTGTGTTTAATTACAATGGTGCCTCTCAAAGCCGGACACCATGGGGACCCCATTGTGTTTACTGTCTGTTTCACGAAAGCTGCCCAAATTTTACAAATTCAAAAACAATGTTTTTTTTCGATAAAAATAAATTGAAAGAAAACTTTAAGAATGAGCCTTCTTTTTATTCGTGAAATTTGGTCAAATATTGATTTTATTGCGAAAAAAACAATTTCCCCATGAGTGAAGATGTCTATGGGGATTTAAAATGGAGACATTTTTCTAATTTCAGAAATACTGAACCGATTTTCAAAATTTAACTTTTGTTTTCTTAGTTATCGTCTATGCTAATGATCAAAAGCGACACACATTGGTCAGGGTGTGTTTAATTACAATGGAACCTCTCAAAGCCGAACACCATGGGGACCTAATTGTGTTTACTGTCTGTTTCACGAAAGTTGCCCAAATTTTACGGCTATATAAACAATTGAAAAACAATATTTTTCGATAAAATTAAATTAAAGGAAAATTTATGAATGAGCCTTCTTTTTATTTCGTGAAATTTGGTCAAATATAGATTTATTGCGATAAAACAATTTCCCCATATTGAATCCCCATACAGACATCTTCACAGAGTGTCTATGGGATTTAACATGGGGACATTTTTCTAATTTCAGAAATACGGGACCGATTTTCAAAATTTAACTTTTTTTTTCTTAGTTAGATCATTTCCAAGCTATCTAGCCAGGTTTCGGAGTCAGTATCCAAAATCTTTTGTTTTTTTGACTCCTCCCACAACTCCTTTTTTCCCATGTTAAATTCCCATAGAGAACTCCTTTTTCGTAATAAAATCAATAGTTGACCACATTTCACGAAATAAAAAGAAGGCTCATTCTTAAATTTTTATAAAATTTAATATTATCCCAAAAAATATTGTTTTGCATTGTTTAAATGGCCTAAACATGTGGGCAGGTTTCGTGAAACAATCAGTAAGTTAGATGGGCTTCACTGCAATGTATTCCATTGTTGTCTCCGTTCATGATCGAAAGCAATTATTCATGGATTGCTTAATTACAGTGGTACCTCTCTAAGCCGCACACCCTGGGGACGTCCCAGGTTGTCCGGTTTAGAGAGGTTCCACTGTACATTTGATTTTATGCTATGTTATATATCTCACCACCAGGGGCCGTTAAAGAGAACGCCAGTCTATTTCCCCACTTGCTGTCCGCCAACCATTCCTTTCTGGGCGCCATTGTCTTCAATCCCACCCCCATGCCTGGCACAAACGATGTGCGATCCATTTGCTCACGCCTTCCGAGCACGATTGCAAATGCATGCATCTTTGATTATAAGTAAGTTATTTGTTTAACCCTTTCACCCCTAAGTAACTGAATGGGCCGCGATATGTTAATTTTGCAATTATTCCATTTATAAAAAGGGGGTATTTGTTGTTCTCAAAAATATGAAAATTACTTTCAAACAGTGCAGATCCTGATGAGACGGCTCGAAACGAGCCGGCTCATCTGGATCTGTACTGTTTGCATAAACCGATATAGCGGGCTTTCGGGTTGAAAGGGTTAAGTAAGGCATAAGGTGACAATTTCAATTATAATAGAGCTAATGTGGTTTTCAGATATCAATTATAAAAATTAATTAATTTGTGATTTGTTTAATATGTTTTCCTACATGTACTTGATACACATTCTAAGCTCCTCAAACAGATAATTAATTTAATTTATCATGTCTCACTGTACTACATTTTCTTATGGTAAAAACATGTAATATATGTAATATACCAGAATAAAATATATTGTATTGATACATATATTCCATTTGACATAACTAAAATACCAATGAGAGTGATTAATGGTCATTATAACATGAAAGCCCCGCTATATCTTGTAATTGTAACCCATGTCAGAAAAGTGACAGGAAACACACTCATAACACATGTAGCCAATACATAATGACATTCACGAAAATAATAAATTATCGTGCCAATTTATTAACTACTTGAAATGATTTAAATTAGGATATACATGTAAATTCATGTCGTTCTTGAATGCTCTGAAGATGTAATTGCAAACATTTCTAAAGAATTGTCATATAGGGAACAACCGAAACCGAATTAAACATCGTTGGTCTTATTCTGAAATACCAGCATGTGTATATTTATGTATGTGTACTATACTTAGATGCCGTTGTACGTTTCAGATCAACGGCTTCAAAAACCATTGCCCAAGGTACCATGGACGCCGAATTCAGACACATGTCACTGACCGCCAACTTGAAATTTGGTAAGCTTCGATCTAACATTTGAAATTTCTAAATTGTCTAGAATAATGTTTAATTATGTTTGGATATATATATATAATTGGGAGACTGTGGTCAGTGACTTGTAATCACACATAGTACGTAGTGTGGATTTTGGTATCAAGTTTATGAGCTAAGGCTAATAAATAGAGAATAGTAGGTTAGTGCCGTGAATGGGAAAACATATCTGGCATGGCTTAGGAAACGGGATGGGCGAGGCTGATATGTTTCCCATTCACGGCACTAACCTACCATTCTATTTATCCCGTCAACAGATGCATATGGCAACTTAAACAAAATATCAGAGACGAACATCTCAAAGAAAGAAATGTAAACTATTTGAAAACATCCGCCCTCCTGTTTCACATTCCGCAAACCCCGTGTCTGAGAACCAAAGTACTTATTTTATGGCCTAAGGTAAAGTTTCATGTGACATAGTTTACCCTGAAAATAACGCGGACGTGTTTACGCTGCGTCATTACATGGATGTAATTCGGTAACATCACGTCACGCCGTTCGACCAATAGACCGTCAGAGAAAGTAGTTGTGACCCGATGGGCATATCTAGTCATAACCCGAATTCTCTGTGTGTAACGCAGGGCGAACCAGAATTCTCTGTCCGTACGACAGAGAATTCGGGTTCGCCCTGCGTTACAGACAGAGAATGCGGGTTCGCCCTGCGTTACAGACAGATAATTCGGATTCGCCCTGCGTTACATGTTACAGACAGCGTGTATCCGGTCAATGCATAGCGCCTTACACGATATAACAATATAGATCGAGTCGAACCTCCGCGACCGGCCAACTATCTACAATACATATCTCTGTATCAGCCAGTATTGTATATCCCAAATGAATAAGTGCTTCTATGTTTAATCTCCACACGACAGTCACCTTTCTACAACATACTGTTTTGTGTTTTCCCATTGGTGGCTCTTGTACGGAAGTTGCTGTGTATTTTGTACTCCCATTTTTTGATATAATCAATGTGTATTCTGCTAAGATATGTGCGTATAATACGCCAATACACACCTTATCTGGAGCTCTGGCTGTTACAAACGAAACTTCCTTTCTATATTATCTATTCCAAAACTTACCACACCATCAGCGCACTCCTGTGGTCCACTGAACGTCCCGCGCTCGACGAAGAACAACCACAACTACATGCTGGGGTCACAGGTCACCGTGACCGGATGTCGGTCTGGATCTCTATCTGGCGCCAAGGTCTATCAGTGTATAAGCACGTCCAATACCACGCAAGAATGGTCACCAGCCGTCACGGCCACGTGTCAAGGTATTGCGTTCAGTCAGAATCTGATAAAAGACACAGCTGGAAGAGTCGGACATGTGACAAAAAAAAGTGCCCATTACAAACAGAAATCCATTACCCCACCCACTTGGTATCTTACAGTAGGTTATGGTGGTGGGGGTTACATATGGCTGTGTCTGGCGAAATGGGGCTTATGGGATTTGCGATGAGTGTAGTTCCAGATGAGACTGTGCATCCGCACGCATCCGCACAGTCTCATCAGGATCTGCACTGGTCGCCAGTTTATCAATGAAACACCGTCATGCTTCTAACAGTTGACATGGATCGGTATCAGGCTAGATGACTGTGCTATTTTATCAGGAGCTAAACTGATCAGAAATCTCTTGAATCCCTTTACCCACCCCCCTCCCCCCACCCCCCCCCCCCCCCCCCCCCCGCCGTTCCCTCGTCCCCACCATACAATTTTGATTACATTTATCATTTTATGTGTGTACTCCCTTGTTTAGTATTGAAATACTGAACTTGTAGTTTTATAAATAATACTGTAAAATACATATTCCACCATAAATCTATACATTTTACCATCTATTTCAAATATAAATAATCAATTGTTATTTCAGTCACCATTGATAATTAACTAGTCATAACCTGCCTGACAGTAATTCCATGTATATTGCACTCACGCTTATAGTGGAGAAGAATTCATATCAGCTTTTTCAAGCTTGTTTTCCAATCCACACACTATTTAATGTTTGTAACATACCATGTATTGTTCCTTTACATGACTTATAATTTAATAAATATTGTTTAAACTAAATAATATTTGATGTAGAACTAGTAAATTGCCAAATATAATCCAACAGGGAAATCATTTTCCAATGGAAGCCATCTTTTCTCTTGTTGTTCAACATAACGAAATGAAGCTTTCAAATTTACAAGAAAAACATGTAAATGTCAGATACACACCTTGACACGGTAAGGTAAAACAACCAATTTGTGCACGTGTTATTAATAATGTATTGATGCAGCTTTGACAATTTGATATCACTAACATATCAAACACGCCGGATAACCGATTGCAAAACCCACTCTTCCATGTGTTACATTAAAGAGATGGGGTTAAATTGCTACCCTCGCGAGAGGTATGGAGCGGGGTAGCAATTTTGTTTCTAGGTTGTCCCCTTGTACGGTCGGTAAATCTCCTCGTACAGGCGGACGAACCAATATATAAGTGTTACGTATCACCTTACATTACAAGCCATAGCAGACGCACATCACAACTGCAAACTTGTGTTCGCGTACTATAATATTGTGTCAATAATCTTAAGTTTACCTTCATTCATTCAATACATATATGCACGTGTTATGGAATTGAGAGGACGAACGTGAAATAAAATGATACAAAACGATGATACAAGAACCCCAGCATGTTGTGTATATGCATCAATACAGCATTTATGCCTATGTTCAGCAATATGGATATCCTGATATCTAAAAGCATTCGAAAACGATATACACTTGATGGTTTCAGTGGAAGAAGCGACTTAGTCCCCTTCTACCAATGGCCCCTCCCAATTAGTTGTCAAAATGATACTACAAGTAATATTAACCCTTTCAACACCGCATGCCTGTATAATGGTATTGGCCAACAGTGCAGATCCAGATGAGCCGGTGTTCGTAACGAGCCGTCTCATCAGGATCTTCACTTTTTACAAGTATTTCTTATATTTTTGAGAACAAAAAATACCCCCTTTTCATAAATGGACTATTTTGTGGCGGTCAGATTGGTTGCAAAATTAACATTTATCAAAATCCAGTACAAAGGGTTAATACATGTATAATATGTTTACCTGTGTTGCCATTACAGTGCAGACTGAGGAGGCCAATGTCGGGATGATCGTCGGTATCGTTGTTGCCGCTGTCGCCGTCATCGCCATCATCGTCGTGATCTCGGTCATCATCTTCCGCAGGAGAGGAAAACAAAGGTTAGATTAATGAAGACGTTTTAACCCTTAGACCGCTATCTTATTTTCTTGTCGTCTGTTGTTTATTTTCTATTTTCCATTTGTATCATCAAAAACATGCGTTGACAGCACTTTAGAATAATTTACAACATGCTTTGACTGCACTTCAGAAGAATCATTTCCATTGGAAATGATTCTGAAGTTCTGTCAAAGCATGTTTTTATTGAGAAATAAGACAAGCAACAGCAGACGACAATAGTTGCGAGTAGTTAATATGCGTCTATGGTTAACAAAAGCATAATCGTACTAATGTTTCTATTTGCTATGACTCATCTTATTCGCTTCATATTTTGTTTGGGATTATCTTATTGATATTCCAGTGTTTTGTGTCTGTTAGTGTTTAACGGCCTATCAACAGATAAGGTCATGTAAGGCCGGGCCAACGGATTTGATTCCGTATTTAACCTGCTGTATTGGGGGGGGGGTGGGGGGGGGGGGGTTGTGGTCACAAAATCAGAACGGAATATTTACATCGAGAACAAAATACATATTCCAGGATTTCCTCGGAATCTTAATAATGATTCAGGCATTTCCATAGGAATCATTTGAAAAATAATAAGTCGGATGTGATTCAATATATCACTAGTAATCACATGAATATGTATTTTTAAATGTGTCGTTTAATTCCTTAGGATTTGTATTGGTGTTTAACGGCCTATCAACAGCTGAGGTCATTTAAGGCCGGGCAAACAGGTTCCATCCCATAGTTAGCCTGCTGTATTGGGGGTGGGGGATCCGAAAGTCAGAATGGAACGCAACATATTAATAATGCAAGAGTAATTTCTGGTTTCTATTTGGACACAGCATTATGAACAAATACGCTTATTACATAGTCAACGTATATTCAGTATAATGACGTTATGCACCCAAGCTCGAGTTTTCTGGTCACCAAGAGATACATTTGAGATACGCCATGTTATTTTGTACCTTCGGACATCTGCGTCATTTCATGAAATACGTTTACAATATTTTCCACAAATGGTTGACACCATTTTCAGAGTAAATGCGGAATTGCGTGTACTCTGAAACTTTTGTCAACTTTTGACTTTATTTATGAAAAATATTGTACATTTTGTAAACGTATTTAATGAAATTACACAGATGTTCGAAGGTACAAAATCACATGCTGTGTCTCATTTATGGATCATATTTTGTACATGCACTGGGCTGCAGATAAGGAATTAGTAATTGAGTATTGTCACGCCATCATTTCCGAAGCAATTGAGTATTTCAACATTTTAATTGGGTAAAATAAAATCACACTACTGTTTACACATCAACAGACAGCAATTATTGAACAGTCTGCTTCGAAATGAAAACATGTCTTGGCATTTCATTAGAATTGTCTCCTTGGACATTTCTTCAGGATGATAAAGGTACCACCAAATTTTGCTTTTTAATACTAGCTACTTCTGATTTCAATTTAGTTTTTGGCAATTTTAATTGGATATTCACGCAAATACGCAGCTTATCTGGAGCTCTACATACACATGGACACACTCAGGAATATTATATATTATATGCGGCATACAATGTTTCATGGCATGTAAAGATCCGCTTCGATGGTGTGGAAACATATGAGAAACGCCATATGAGTTTGTACCTTCGGACATCTGCGTAATTTCATTAAATACGTTTACAACATTTACAATATCTTTCATAAATATAGTCAAAAGTTGAAAAAGAATTCAGCGTACTCATGTTACTTTAGGGTTAATTAGTCAACCACAGTATTGTTAATATAGAATACATGTGTGTAGCTTTTATCTCTGTAGTTTAGTGCAACACGTGCGTACTACTGTCTGTTTCACGAAAACTGTCCAAATGTTACGGCCATATAGACAATTAAAAAACAATATTATTTTCGATAATATTAAATTAAAGGAAAATTTAAGAATGAGCCTGCTTTTTATTTCGTGAAATTCGGTCAAATATTGATTTTATTACGAAAACTTGATTTGTCTATGGGAATTTAACATGGGGGAAAAAGTGGTAAGGCAATGTGGGAGGAGTCAAAAAACGAAAAATTTCGGAAATTGACTCCGAAACCTACTAGATAGCTTGGATATGATCTAACTAAGAAAACAAAAGTTAAATTTTAAAAATCGGTCCAGTATTTCTGAAATTCTAAAAAATTTCCCCATGTTAAATCCCCATAGACATCTTCACTACTCCGTGAAGATGTCTATGGGGATTTAACATGGGGAAATTTTGTTTTCGCAATAAAATCAATATTTGACCAAATTTCACGAAATAAAAAGAAGGCTCATTCTTAAATTTTCCTTTAATTTAATATTATCGAAAAAAATATGGTTTTTGAATTGTTTATATGGCCGTAAAATTTGGGCAGCTTTCGTGAAACAGACTATAGTTTGCTTTTGACTGCTTATATGCTTATATGCTTACCCTTTCGCCCTTCATCCATACCGATAATGAAGCAATATACACGAAATACGTGATCTTGGAACTGAGAACATATCTCTTTCCGGATTTCAATTAAATGACGTAGAGTGTTTTGAAAATGTGAAATACTTCTTTCGCCTTCATCAAGGTGTATGATCACGTGGTAACAACAACAAGTATTGAAATTTCCAAAAGCCCTCCGATTCAAAGTACGTATTCTTTTTATTTTATCCTTATTATGTAACGGATTTTAATGAAATATGGCATATCAAACGCGTCTTATTAAGCTGCATTTGATGGTCTCGGTACTTTGGCCCAAAATTCTGTCGTTTTTGCTAATCGATTTCCGTGTCTACTGACGACATACGTATGTACCGAACTCCAGGGACCACCAAATGCAGCTCATGAAGACGCGTTTGCTGCGCCATATTTCATCAACATCCGTTGCATTTTAAGGAAACTATCAAATATTACTTACTTTGGAGTGGGCGCGCTTTCAACACTTTCAGCCGTTGTTGTTGTTGTTGTTGTTGTAACCACGTGATCATGCACCTTGTTCATGGCAACCACACACATTGATATGTAATCTATTTTCTCAGCACCAAAGTCACATAGGAGCGTATGCATGACCTCTATCTGCTTTAATCGCAACCATGTGTAAATTACGTGCTGGTAATATGTCTGTAATGTTATAATATAATAATTATCTTATAAATTTACCTTATAATTATATACCATAGCATTTCGTATTTCAATGTCTGCAGTGTGTACTTTGAATAATAAACTGTAGCAGATAGAAGTATTAAACGTGTCATTGAAACCAATTAAGGGACTAATTCAGTCTTATAATTAAGCTAATTCTCGAACAGTAACAGTTATGTACACACAACTCGTCTCTTAAACTCTTAATGAACACATCTATTTATAGTGGTCAGATCTCGAAGAGGTCAGGTAGCGCTCAAAATGAGGCAGAAACTGAAGCCATGAAGACGGATATCTAAATACGCAAGAGTGTTATGCAAGTAGTAAGGAATGGATGAACGGGCAGAAGGGAGGATCAAGTGTGTAAATGAATGTAACTAGACACCAACTAACAAAGTCTAATGCTTAATCGTACCTCAAGACAACACAGGAAGACGTATAGAGATTACAAAGACGGCGTTCAAACTATCACAGTGCTTACTTTACATATTTTAGAGGCGGTAAACAAACCACGAAGGCAATGCGTCCAGTTACGCATGACGGTGACATAGAAAGAAGTGGGAAAATCGCCCGGGGTAGAAACACTTCTAATGAATACACAATGTAACATATGCCGAGGCAACGCCAAAACTTGCCACCAATATCTCCAATACAGACAGCATGTTTTGAGGACACACTGGAATAACCGACAAGGGTTTGCCAGCGCAAGTTATACATCTATATACTCAATAGACCAACAGCGTTAATGGAAATAGACAGGACCGATGGAATGCTATTCTGGCTCTTGTGTTTTTAAAGAATGAACGGCGGACATAATTATTGTCGATAATTCATGTTACAATGGCGATCGTGAGAGTGGCGATTTATTCACGGTACGCGACCACATGGTTTCTGAACATTTCCGAATAACATTTCTGACGTAATACTTCACGTCATTTTTACAGTGGGTTTTCATTAAAACATATTCCTAACAAAGGGACGGAGTCTGGTGATATATAGCACAACAAATGCAATGGGCATTGCTTCTTTGGCGGTAATCGATTCTGCGGCAAAAATATTAATATATTTGACAAAGAATATGTGACAGAATAAAACGCAAATATTTATGCATTTGCTGCGCCATATTTCAAAACAAAATCGGTTCTGTCCATGTGAAAGTTATTGAAGTTAACCTACTTAAACATGATGTCAGATATACCGTCACACCTTTATGATGCCACGTGACCCCATGCCCTGTTACTGGACACGTTGCTGAAAGTGCTTATATGTGGATGTGAATTGAGAAATGGGGCTTATGGGTTTTGCGACCAGTGTAGATCCAGATCAGCCTGTGCATCCGCACAGTCTGATCAGAATCTGCACTGTTCGTAATCTTATCAATGAAACACCCGTTATGCTTTTAACAAGCAACATAAATAAATCATTATCAGGCTACATAAGTGTGATATTTGATCAGGAGCTACATTGGTTAGAAATCACATAAGCCCCATTTCTCCAGTCACTGACACATATAAGTCATGTGAATAATTTACTGCACATGCATTTCACGTTGTAATCAGTATATCTGTATTTATTGTACATTTTATGATTTAATGAGTACCCAACTGCTGTATCTGACAGTGTCCATGTCGAACTTCGCTACATACAATTAAAATTAGCACCTAAACTGACATTTCATTAATAAGCAATCACGGCATTGTAAATACACATAATGTACACATAATACACACATTCTTTATCATCATGTATCATTTTTATGCCCCACCACGATAGGGGGCATTTAGTGTCACCCTTGTCCGCCCGTCCCGTCCGTCCGTCCGTCCCGTCCATCAGTCCGTCGTCACCAACCTTGTAACGATGAGTAAATGCGCAAAGTTTATTTCGATTTTTTATTCGAACCCCTAGATTATCTCCCCCTTTTCGACTTAGAACTTTCCAATTTTGCCTTGTAACTTGTAAAACTTCAAAACCGTAATATGTGTAGCTTGCGGCTTGATGCTTGGTATGTAGCTTCTTTATGGTGTGTAGAAGCACAAAGTGAATTTCTATGTTTGCTTTGACACTGAGACATGGATTATCTCCCCTTTTGGAATTTCCTTTGTTTACTAGCAAAGCTCTATGTGGGGCATCCGTGTTCTATGGACACAGTTTCTAGTTAAATTGTATAATACGTACCATCATATATTAAATGATAGAATAGTTACTAGATGTGCATACCGTACATATGCAGATCTATCATCGATGCACGGTTGATTTAGGGTGCACAATTAGGTCCACGCCTGAGAAAGCCTTACAACAATGCGACTAGCTAATCGTATAATTGAGATATGCCATGTGATTTTGTACCTTCGGATATCTGCGTAATTTCATGAAACACGTTTATTCTGACAATTTTGTCAACTTTTGACTTTATGTATGAAAAATATTGTAAATTTTGTAAACGTATTTAATGAAATTACGCAGATGTCCGAAGGTACAAAATCGCATGGCGTGTCTCATATCCGTCTGCACATCTGCGAACTCTGATCAGTGCGTACGTGAGTCACAATTCCATGAATAGAACTCTGCCTATGGTGTGTATAAGGTTCGACAATGTCCAGCCATGGGTAAACGTTCACGTAGGCCGTGGGTTCAAACAGTTCCCGAGTGCCACGGCAAACGTTTACCCACGGCTGGATATGCAGTACTTTCGGTACTTTCATAATCTGCTACATTCAAATAGCTGATTTACACATACATGTTCCGGGGCCGTAGTACACGTCACGTAATCATAGGCGTAGGAGCGTTTCAATTATTGGAGGGGCCAAGTTGGTAAAAGCGAATTTATTATTGACAAGCAAAAAAAAACAAAAAAAACAACGTTCTTCATCTTAATATTGGGGGGGGGCCAGGCCCCCCAACTTTTAACAATATTGGGGGGGGGGGGCGCCAGCCCCCCCCCCCCCCCCCCCATGTCCAACAATATTGTTATATCATCAATATTCGGGGTGGTGGGGGGCAGGCGTCCCACTTATTATCCCGATTGGATCGGGGCCCCAACTTACTTGTGCGCAATGCACAACATTTCAGAGCCAAATCTCCAAAACCAGGTGTGCGAAGGTGGTCGTTCTTGTGCGTGACACACGTTTGAGTTGATATGTATGCAAGGGTGAAGTTTTGTTAAAATATTCCATATGGTTGCAACAATTTATTGTGTGGATACATCAACGTTTACTGATGGATGAACGGGGCGGTTTTAGCCCCCACAGTTTCAACTGATGACTTACAACATGCGGCTGGCTATCTTCAGACTTGTTCTTGTAGAAACAAATCGCGGCCACCAAACTTATTGTTGTTGTTGTTGTTGTTGTATTCCAAAGTTTCGCCGCTTATTTTTCGACGCACCCCTTCAAGCCACAAGACAGGAAGGGTGACTTGACATTTTATAAGTTCCGTCTGTATTAACGAACATGATTGAAAGCGGTGAAGCCGGGATAAAACTCGTATAATTGATGAACAAAAAGAATAAGGTCTACACAGGAAATTTCATCCACCAATTATTGGGGGGGGCCAAAGCATATTCTGCCCCCCCCCCCCCCCACACTCCAAATATTGGAGGGGTTGTGAACTGGTCTGGAGACGTAATGGTGCGTTCTAGTAACGTCATGAGACACATGCATTACGTAGGTGTTGGCTTGGCCCCGAAGTGAGCATTGTCTACAGCCATGGATCACGCGCTGTATGTTTGAACAAACGGTGTCGAACAATGGCAGTCATGTAACAATACTAGTTTGTGATAAACACATGATTGTGCGAGTACACATGGTTATCAAAATCTATGCTGGCTATACAGCATTATACATGTACATGTGTGTCACAAGGTCCATGTGGCACAAGACGTATGAACGTGTCAATGAAGTGCAACAAAGTGGGTGTTTGATCAGATACTGATACATTTGTTCCAAACTTACAAAACAAGTATTTCTTTATTTTGCCTATTATTTCACAAACAAATACTGTCCGCTGGTCACTGCTAACTGTTACCATAGAGACAGTTCAAGTGACTACTAGCAAATATACAATGCATATGTTGGACAATGGAAATGTTAATACTAACAATGGATTTTATTTCAAAAACATATATATGATATTGATGGGCATATCGATGGTCTAGTAACATAAGGTCGTAAGTGCTATGCTTTAGCATAGCAGTTACGACATTATGTTACTAGACCATCGATATGTAATAAGCTTGCAAACTTGCAATGCGTCCGTTTAAATGAAATATGGAGTATAACGATGTTTTCATATGTAAGTGTATCTATCATTGTCGTCCCGCACGGTATGGTGTGCACATACATGTGCAATTAGCCAACACAATATTTCCCAGAGGTGAGAATTTAATTACCAAAATTTGGTTTATTGGTGTTTAGCGGCCTATCAACAGCTAATGTCATTTAATGCCGGGCCAACGGGTTCGAAAAAAATGAAAGTGAATGGGCTTAACGTCCCAGTACAGGTAAGTTCATATAGCGACGGGACCACAATTTAAACTCTCATCCGATAAACCAGTGGGATGGAAATACTATGAAAGTAGTTTGTGCTTAACGTGAAGTTTGAACCCAGAACCTACAAATTGAAATTCAGGTGTTCTAACGCCTAGCCCACAACCCATCCCTCCAACGGGTTCGAACCCACATTTATCCTCTTGCATTGGGGGGGGGGGGGATCCCAAAAATCAGAAAGGAATATTTACATCGAAAAAAGTATTAATCAGCCCTGAAATTTGAATAACCTGACCTTGTACCAGGTCCATACCACACGAAATACACTTGACCCTTTCCCCTAAAAGTAATAGGATTAGGAATAATGGTATTGCTATTTATTATACGGGGAATAACCAGATGCAACAATAACATACAAGAATGTCAAAGACGTACCCGAGGGACAATTATTGTGTACACGAGATTTACGGGTTTCATTTGACTCGTCTCGTTGCGCGAAAAGAGTCGGTGAGTGTTATTCGAATAATACCATTCTCGGACTCGTCATATCATATATGTCCACAACCATGTGACCCAATATTGGACATTTCATTGGTTGAAACAGTCGGTCATGTAATACATGTGTATCTTGAATGCAATAACAATGTAGTTTGTGTTATATGTGAGTGCTGAAGTGCTAATCTTATAAATGTGTTGTTAGTGATGTAAAAATGTGTATCTGTATCTATTGTGTTGTGTTGTATTTTTTTTAGAATTTATATAACTTCCACTTGTATATGTATACATATACAAAACATGTAGTGTATCTTGTCATTTATACCCATAAACTTAACATAACATCACGAGCAAAGCCACGCGATACATATATTATTATATGGCATTATCATGATCAGCCTGATCAGAGTAATACACTGGGAGCCAAAACATCCGATGTTCAGATAATTTTATCAAATTTAACGTAGCATCCACAATCCTATGCTAAAAATGTGGCATGTCGGTACACGAATGCCCCCGCCGGCAGCCACGGAAAGCGAGGTCATTGTGTGACAAAGGTAGATAACTCGAAAAACATTTCGTTCAAGAGTTACCATTCTTGTCGATGATTTATCACAACATGATGGAGAACCATTATTGAAATGTATGTGTGTAGCCGATTTCATCAAAATTGCAAAGTATACTCATCTAGGAAAGTATACTTTGAGGAAGTAATCACTTATTTTTCAAAAACTGCATTATTTCACATACAACTAAAAACTGCATATATTTGATGATTACAAGTACCGGTATGCAGAATTATTATACTGAATTTATTACATTATGACAGCCAAAATGGCTGTGATTATGTAATAAATTCAGTATAATAAAAATTAATAAATTTATCCTTAAATTGAAAAGTTCTCCCTCAAAGTATACTATTAGTGGAGGGGCACCTTGAAGAGAAGTGGCTTAAAAACGATTTCTGTTCAACCCAAGAGAGCAAAAGCAGCGACTATGCTAGATTGATACATCATTCATTCCTGAACATAAATCCGGTGTCGGTCAATCAAATTAGGTGGGACAAGGTCACTTTTGAGGTCATTAAAGGTACATGCCCACGCAGCAGGTTACAATGTACTACTACTTTTAATTTTCTGTCATGTCTTATATGAGCCACTAATGCCTTATATGTCTACCCACTAACGAGTTATTTTCAATTACGGCGCGTGTTAATTGATGTTAAATCGCATTTTATATGCCTCGACCAGAAAGGGTATTTTCCGACCTCGTGCTATTTTTACCAATACGCGTCACGTGACAAGGTCAATCATATCACATCTTTGACATGCGCAGTGAAGTATCGGAAGTTGAGAAGAAAAATCTCTGTTCGAGTCCAAATCTAAATCTCCACGTAACTCTTTCCATTTGGTGATCTGGTCGCCAATATTAACCACTCTCTCTCTCTCTCTCTCTGTACTGCCTGTCCCTCAGACATTTCGCCTTTTTTTTTTGGCCGACGCCGTTTCATACAATTTCCGTCCTGGACTTTTCGACATGTTGATATTCTTGTTTACATATTGGGAAGCCTACTGGCGCGCGTAGTATACTGCGCATGCGCACCGCAAGCCGTGATGTGCAAGTCGTCGTCCCCGCACATTATTAAAATAGACTGTTACCGCCGTCCGTCGCCAACAGTAAATTGATAATTAATAAATGATTATATTTGTATAGCGGGCACTCGTATTTTTTAGAACTGGTGCAATAGTGACATAATTATACACTTATTTAATTCCTATAAAGAACATTTTGTCCCTACTGCGTGGGCATGTACCTTTAAGTGCAAAGAGGTCAAATGAGTTCAAAAACATATTTTATATCAGTAGATGGACATGCACGTGCATATCATGCTCCAAACCTCAGATAAAGTTGTTTAAATTGTTGAATATTACTCCTTAGGACACATATGAGACGCTTCGTTTCTATGGTGGTTCAAAACGGTGTGTATTTTGCGATGTTCAAGATGGCCGCCAGGTATCAACATTTTGTCTTAAATATATTCTGACTTGATTATTATATGGCGTTTGGTACTTACATTATGCGTTTACATACATAGAAATACGTTTTGATAACTTATAAAAAACAATTCACCACTGACAAATTCATATACATATAAGATGGCCGCCAAATATTCACACAGACGTGCAGTAAATGTGTGTAGAATAACAAAAATATATAGCTACACTTTCATGCACATTTATATTTCAGTTATTTGCCTTTTTTGTTATTATTGAATGTGTTGTTTGCACAAATGAATGAGTCCATCTAATATACTTATTATTTGACCATGTTGGAATATTCAAGATGGCCGTTAAGTACCGCTTTTAAAAGCTCTTAGGCGCTGTTAATCGACAAAGTAGTAAAGAAATGAAACATAATTGGAAATCGTATTTGTAATATTTTAAAAGTGCGAGGCTTGTGTTCCAAACCGTACCGAATTATCTGTCGCCGCAAACAAACGTAAATCAAAGATGACCGCCAACATGGATAAAATTGTGACACATCTATATTAAATAGGGTAGTCATCAACGACATAGCATATGCCACACCATACAATCAATGTTTTAGTGTTTCCGATGACAACATAAAGAATAATAGTTTATGACCGCCATTTTAGTTACCAAGATGGTTGCTATATTGCGTAGTTTTATAATATGAGCTATCAAAAAAATATAGGTGCAACTCGTGGATAACAATATATCCTAGCTGTACCATGGTAATGGTTAGTAAACGACTACATAGTCACGATCTTGGATTTCAAGTGGAACATAATACATGTTGACAATGTCAAAGGAAACAGGAACATATTTACAATTACATCTAGGTATTCATTCATTTGAGTGAATCAATATAATGCCCGTTTCTAATACCTGTATTCGGATAGAAATAAAATACAGTGGCAGGTTGGGAGCATGTGAATGGTAATTTATTATATAATTAACGATGGTGGTTTGATAATTGCCGGGGAGCGCGATATCCCTGGCTTGGCCCTTATTCGCATGTTCAGCTTTCTTGTAGGCGAGAGTTGAATCCGGCTAACCCCGTTATAAGAGTAATACGATCAGTGGTAATCCTACTACGTCTATGTGGAGTGGGGCTAAGTTATTATAGTGTGGTGAAGACCTGACCCGACCTGATGTCAGGGCTGGATGGAAATTGTATGCAAATATTCAGTTACCCGCCGCCATCCCGATAGTCCGTTTAAAGCCATTAAACATTACACCGGAACTCTATCATGTTATCTTTAACACGACCATGAACACCAATGTTGCATTGTATTATTGCAACAGGTCCGTAACCAGGGGTCGGTGCGGTTGAACGATCCCCTCCCCAACCTCCCTCGTTGTGCCTTGATGTACATGCACTAAAATAAGAATTATTGTCAATATATACGTAGTCATTTTATAATATTGATGCAAGCAGGAGAGTCGTATTACATGCATGTGCTCAGTTTTTGCTGAGATTATATAAAATGGTATTTGAGACCATCTGGATTTCACAATTGTCTGGGAGAGCATGGCCCCGTAACCCCATAGCTGTCTCATGTCATTCAAGCCATCGAAAAGACTCATTGCTTCATAAATGTCTGGTTACGGGTCTGTTGCATACATCGAAACCATGAGATACCGGTACATTCCAACGGATGCGGCTATTGTGTCATTTTGCATTATAACGAAGCCTACTATCTATCTATGAAAAACGATAATCAATTTATTAATGCGGTACACGACAAGGTAGGCACAGCGATTGACATATCAAAGGGAAGTTGATGAATTCCGAACTTGACTCGCTACGTAACAACTACCATTATTCACTTCCCACATAATGAAAGCAGAGTTTTATACATAGCGAAAAAGTATGCTTAGCGTTTTGGATATGAAAACGAAAACCACGCCATCGCATCTTGAGCTATATAATTATTATGCTAATTTCCACATTAGTGCGCTATATAGGACACTGAATTGCATTTGCATACGTTATATTACCTCCATTTATACCTGAAAAGTATTTATCGACACATTTATTATTTTAACAAAGTCGTCATATTGCCGACAGTAACATGAACATGGAATACCAATAACTTGGAAACACTGCACATGGACATTGCGAGTGTGCTTGTCTGTGTAGCAAGAGACATAATCAATTACTTGAAATTGGGAAATTATATAACATATACATATCGTATATATGTAGAGTCAATGGTGTGCTTATGGTCATCGAATCTTTGTTTATATACGACATATGATGTTGTTATTGCCCAAAATAAAATACGCTTTTGGATGACGTATCATTTAAGTAGTCATATGCTAGGCCATGTAGGTATACATGCATGAATAAATAACCAGTATTTGTATCTCAGATGAAAATCAAACTAATATGTTCATATCTAGCTTAGTACCATATGTCCACCACAGTGTAGATAATGCTGCCTGATCTTGATGAATATTTGGCGTCCATCTTGGGTTCGTATGGATTTTATAGCCTCCATATATGTTTAAAAGTAATGCATGGTATCCAAAGGGTTTTCTGCGTCCTTCCGATCAAGATACACGTGCCTATTTGTTTTCATTCATCAAATAAGTACACATTTGCGGCTAAATATTGACGCTTGGCGGCCATCTTGAATATGTTGATACTCTCAACGATAGAGACGTCCGAGCAAACCGAATTGCTTTGTATATGCCCCATAAAACAATAATTACCAATACAACATACTTTATCGGATTGTTCTGTAATGTTATGCAAGTACATATTGTATTATCAAAATAGAGTGAGTTTTGCACTCATTTGACCCATGTGCACTTAATGACCCCAAAAATGACCTTGTCCCACCTGATTTGATTGACCGACACTGGATACGTGTTCAGGATGATATAATGCATTGATTTAAAGTAGTCGTTGCTTTTGCTCTCTCGGGTTGAACACAATTCATTTTTATGGGTGCTTGCCCCCCTACTATAATATGGTAGATAAGTATACTTTGCAATGTTGATGAAATCTGCTACAGGGGGTCGTGCATTTGTCACAGCATGATAAAAGACCACCAGGGAATGCATGTGTGAAATATCGAGAGGTTCTGTGAAATAAAACAGAAAGCATAATATAAGCGCTACCTACTATGCAGGCCTGTGCACACCCTTGATACGTATGTTATGTATTTATTCCATTGTGTATTGTAATGTTAGTATTGTTTGTATATATTAACTGAACATATAAAATCACCAGGTTAGTACGATCTGTGTGCTCCTACAAAGAGGAGGCATATCCAAATCATCAAATGAGTCATACATTTAACAACTAGGTGGTGTATATCATCGCCTAAAAATTGAAGGCAGGCTAGGGTCAATAGAAAATTACATTTTGAATACACCACATTTTCACAGTGTTAATTGTCATTACTTATCCATAATATGCACAGTGTCATAAATGAGGTGGCCAGTAAATGGAAACCAATGAACACAACGAGGCATTGTCAAAGAAACGATACAGGGCCCGTTTCTCTAAACTTCGTACGACTAAAATGTTTGTAAGTGCAGATTTAGAATAGTCTGTAAATTTAAATTGATGGATTTACATTTATTGAGCATGGCTGTGGACATATGCCAATGCTGAATAAGTGTAAATCCAATAATTGTTTACAAGAACACATTGTCAATGTGAAGTTTACAGACTATCATAATTTTGCACTTACGAACATTGTATTCATACGAAGTTTAGTGAAACGGGCCACTGCCTTCTAAATAAAGCACGTACAACCATACTTTACTATGAGCAGTGATGAGCATTAACTATAATGGCATGCGGCCACTAACTAACTCGGCTCACCAATATATAGAGAATACCAGGCTAGTGTCTTTTGATATCAAGTTTATCAGGCAAGGCTAGGAAACGCGTAGGAATTCCGAGGCTTGTCGAGGAATTCCTACCGTTTCCGAGCCGAGCCTGATAAACTTGATATCAAAAGACACTAGCCTGGTATTCTATTTATCAGGTAACGTTTTATGCTCGAAAATTACATTAGATGACGTCGTATTCTATGGACAGAACGCGGACTTGTTTACGTTGCGTCATTACACTGACGTCATTCGGTAACGTCACGTGACGTCAACCGACCAATGGAACGTCAGTTTTCACTTTGTTGTAACCCGGATGTTGATATCAGGTCAATGCCTGATACAACAATATGTTATCAGTCAGTACATATTCGGTCACTACAGGGCAGGTTACCTGATAAAATGTCATGTTTCATTTGTAGATCGTGTACATATTTCTTTCGCTGAGATTACTCTATGTTGTACCATGACTCTTTACATAATCACATAGAGGAAGAAGATTTGATTTATTGGTGTTTAACGGCTTATCAACTGATAAGGTCAGTTAATGCCGGGCCAGCGAGTTCGATCCCATATTCAACCTGCTGTATTTGGGGGAAATCCCAAACCAGAACGGTATATTTGCATCGAAAACAATAAATGTGGCCTATCGGCACACGAATGCCCCCGGTGGCAGATTGGAGAAACTGTGGCAAAGTTATTTAACCAAAGTGATAAGTATTCACAAGCACATGTATGAAGGTTAAAAGGTCAAGGTCATATTAAGGGCAGTGTTGATGTGTGGCATTTGTCCACAAATATGATATATTGAAATATTAAAGTAATCCATCAAGAGATATAGAATTTATAACAGAATTTCGAAACTCTGGCGTACTTTTTAATATTGGAAACAGTTCAAAGTTGCCAAGGTCAAAATGTCAAGGTCATATTAACGACAGCATGGATGTGTGGCATTTGTACACAGGTATACCATGTTGAAATATTTAAATCATGAATCATTCAAGGGATATATAACTTATAACAGAATTTCGAAACTCCGGCGAACTATTTAATGTGGGAAGAAGTTCAAAGTTGTCAAGGTCAAAATGTCAATGTCATATTAAGGGCAGCATGGGTGTGTGACATTCGTCCACATGTATACTGTGTTGTATTCTTCAAGGGATAAAGAAGTTATAACAGAATTTCGAAACTCCGGCGAACTTCTTAATGTGCGGGACACACGGACAGACGGAAACACAGTCCAAACAATATATGCCTCTACCGAGACCGGGGGCATAACAATATATATTCAGCCCTGAATTCGAATAACCTGACCTTGTGCCAGGTCTATACCATACCAGTCACTTGGCCCCTCCCTTAACAGTAACGGGATTAGGAGTAAGCGTCAGGTGTAACCAGATTCAACTCTCACATATAAGAATGTCAAAGACGTACCTGAGGGCCAAAGCAGGTCTCCGGTCGGGATTACTGTAAGGTTGATTTATTGTTGGTGTTTAACGGCCTATCAACAGCTAAGGTAATTTAAAGCAAGGCAAACGGGTTGGACTGTTCCATATTTTACCAGTCCATGAGGAAAATTCCCAAAATCAGAACTCATTATTTACGGAAAAATATATACTCAGCCCTGAAATTAGAATATCCTGACATGGTGACAGATCCATTCCACACCAGAGCCACTTTGCTCCAACCCCAAAAGTAATATGATCAACACTAATGTTATTACTTTTTAATGGGGTATAACAGGATTTAGCTCTCAAGTATCAGAAGGCCGAAAAGGTACATGAGGGCCAAACCATGCAAGTCGGCATTCAGGTAAGGATGAACCCCGATCGTTAAATTACCCTTCGAGTGCTCTCGACCAACCACCCACAATTCCAGTCGATTGTTGAATTATCCCAGGCCCATACGCAGAGGGGGTGCGACGGGTGCGTACGCACCCCCTTAACCCGTTCAACACCACAGGCCTGTATAGTGGTATTGGCAAAAAGTGTAGATCCAGATGAGCCGGCTCGTTACGAGCCGTCTCATCAGGATCTGCACTTTTTGCAAGTAATTTTCATAATTTTGGGAACAAAAACACGTCATGTTCATAAATGGACTGGTCTGAAAATCATTTTGTGATGATTGGAATGGGTTGCAAAATTAACATATCAAAATCCATTCCAGTTATTTAGGGGTGAAATGGTTAATCTGCCGAGGTCTGTCCGTGAATGTGCAAAAAAAAACAATGTTTAGCCCTTCGCGCCGTCGATAACGCACCTCCCTAAATTAATTCCTGCGTACGGGCCTGTACCCATCGCATGCGCCCAATCAACTACCACAAGAGAAAATAGAACAAAATGTAACTTTCAATATGTTTTATTTGAAAATTGCATGTGTATTTGAACAGATTAATTCTTTTTTGTGAGTATACAGTTAAAGACCAAGATCAAATTCTAGCAAATACAACGACCCAAGTCTGATGATTTACAAATTATTTAAAAGATGTTACCTAAGTTTTTGTCGAAATTAAATAATTTAATTGTTTCAAACGGAGTGCAGCTCAGACTCGAGCTATAAATTGCTTGAAATTGACTGTGGGAATTCTATACTACAGTGGAACATCTCTAAACCGGACACCAAGAAAACCCCTATGATCCTATGTTTGATTAGTTTCTTGGTCATTCATCTCGGGTGATAATGTCTGTTCGTGATCGCATAGCAGACAGCTATGGCTCATAATGATCAAATGCCTGATTTACAGTGAAACCTCTCTAAACCGGACACCCTGGGGACCTCCCAGGGTGTTCGATTTAGAGAGGTTTAACTGTATATAACACTTTTTTTTATGGAGGTTCAGTATCATAAATACAGCAATAACTATAAATGAGTCCTATGCAGGGCTCCAGATAAGCTGCGTATTTGCGTAAATACCCAATTAAAATTGCCAAAAACCCAATTGAAATAAGAAGTAGCGAGTATCAAAAAGCAATTACAATTTTGTGTTTCATTTATCATGCTGCAGAAAACAATAAACAGACCACAAATATAGCACAGTTTTCTTATTTTCCATGAAGCACATCTTGGTATTTCATTAGAATTTAACAATTCTAATGAAATTCCAAGACATGTTTTCATTTCGAAGCAAACTATTCAATAATTGCTGTCTGCTGATGTGTAAACAGTAGTGTGATTTTATTGTATCCAATTCAAATTTCGAAATATCCAATTGCGTCAGAAATGATGGAGTGAAAATACTCGATTACTACTGTCTGTTTCACGAAAGCTGCCCAAATTTTACGGCTATATAAACAATGCAAAAACAATATTTTTTTCGATAATATTAAATTAAACCAAAATTTAAGAATGAGCCTTCTTTTTATTTCATGAAATTTGGTCAAATATTGGTTTTATTAGGAAAAATTCATTTCTCTATGGGAATTTAACATGGGGGGAAAAGAGGAAGAGGACTTGTGGGAGGAGTCAAAAAACAATTATTTTTGGAAATTGACTCCGAAACCTGGCTAGATAGCTTGGAAATGATCTAACTAAGAAAACAAAAGTTAAATTTTAAAAATCGGTCCAGTATTTCTGAAATTCTAAAAAATTTCCCCATGTTAAATCCCCATAGACATCTTCACTCCGTGAAGATGTCTATGGGGATTTAACATGGGGAAATTTTGTTTTCGCAATAAAATCAATATTTGAACAAATTTCACGAAATAAAAAGAAGGCTCATTCTTAAATTTTCCTTTAATTTAATAATATCGAAAAAAATATGGTTTTTGAATTGTTTACATGGCCGAAGATTTGGGCAGCTTTCGTGAAACAGACAGTAATTCCTTATCTGGAGCCCTGCATATGTATTTGGGATATCCATATAGTTTACCTCCTCATATTAATTTTTAGAAAAGATTGTAATATATTTGTGACGAGTGTATACCCAAGCATGTCAGACTAGCTGTAACAGTCAATTATCTCAATGTTCATTTGACTGTTAAGAGTCTGACATACTAGTGCATACACTAGCTCATCGCAAATATATTACAACCTTTTCAATAATGGTTACACAAATATATAATGAGAACTTCTTTCTAAATTTGGAATAGAATTATCATTTCACAACAAAAAATAATGAAATTTCACAATTTTGCCCCACTGGTACAGGTATTGAGAAATTATGCCAAGACAAATTATCTCGCCTATTTATCATTATCAATATTTCTGATAGCATACACTTGAATAAAACGCATGTTTTTGGAAACGTGATCAAATAAAATGATGCAATTGAGGGCCAACCAGGTCTCCGTTCAGGATACCGGTAAGGATGATTCCCGATCATTAAATTACCCATCGCATGCTCCCACCTGCCACCCACAGGAACCGTATGAAAATCGATAAGGTTCTTCCTTTCCGATTAAAATCTATACCAAATATGGTTACAATAACAGAGTTTTGCGAAACACACACATTTTCCTTTTTAGATTACTTGACCATAGACAAGTCAACCTTCCTAAATGCATAAGGCATCGGCACCGGAAGCATCATAAGATTGGTCTGGGTGCCCTCGCTACCCACCTAAAGTGTTTGTTGTTACCACTCAGTAGAACCGTCTCACCGAGACGGTTCAACTGAGTGGTAACAACATACACTTTTATGAGAAATGAGAAACATTGCAGAAAAATATTAACATTCCTGACATTATTATTTGGTATACATTTGGTATATGAATTCCGAATATTTCAATAAAAACATAGTTTTGTCACAAGTATTGGTCCGGCAGTTGCCGGATCTGCCGGACGTGTTCCGACGCCCCTGTAAGGTGTACATATTAAATAACCGACATATGGCGGTTGAAAGCAGTATTCACCCCAGAGCATTGGGTAAATAAGCGAGATAATTGATGGGGTCAGTGGAAGGGGTATTAGACCTCTTCTTCCAATGACCCCATAAATTTCATTGGTAATCTTAATAAAGGCACGTCTGGTGCAGCATATTCTCCAATGTACATAAACAAGGTGCATGATCACGTAGTTACAACAACAACAACATCGCCCACTCCAAAGTAAGTATTATTGGATATTTCCCTTAATATGCAATGGATTTTGATGAAATATGGCACAGCAAAAGCGTCTTCATGAGCTGCATTTGGTGGTCTCTTTATTTTCGCCTGAAGAATCGATTTCCGTGTCAGAGACACGGAAATCGATTCTTCGCAAAAACGACAGAAGTTTGGGCGAAAATAAACAGACCACCAAATGCAGCTTAACAAGACGTGTTTGATGCACCATATTACATAAAAATCCGTTACGTAATAAGGACACTACAAAAGAATACGTACTTTGAATCGGTACTTGTTGTTGTTGTTAGTACCACGTGATCATACACCTTGATAAATATATAATACAGACAGCACTGATGTTATTTTTGCCGTCTGCAAGATTCTTTCTAATTTTACAAAACTCAAACATCTTAGTGGAGACGGCGGAATTTCTACAAAAATAACAAAATATTAACAAATAAGACACAAGATGAAAGACAGCAATAACAAATATTAATTAATTGACACCATTTTTTGTCTACGTCACCATCCATGGTATATCCAATGAGCACTACAGATGTCTGCAAAGAGCTGTCAGGGTATATGACGGCAAACAAAAATCAACCCAGTGTTTCTAGATTGTAACCCAAACATAGCAGTGCACAGCTCAATAATTCCAGCACAAAAATATTTACACAATTCCCTAACATTGGATTGGCCCGTAGCAAGTCTCTGTCCAAAATTTATATCCCAGTAAACTCCCACGCCAAACTACTTTCCGTAACTGTGAGGCGCAGTAAAAATAATTCTTAAGACAAGAAACGAGGCAAAGCCACGAAGGCCAGGTTTTTTCCAAGCATAGACACTTGGATAACATAATTATACCAACTTTTTGTAGACTAGATGGCCGTGGCGTGCATGTCACGCCTTGGGGCGAGGCATGGACACTAAAAAAATAGATATAGTGGATGGAAAAACTTTAACCAAAAAACTTTAACCGGACACACGGACGTACGGACGGACGGTCGGACGGATGTCTGCCAAAATGCCGACGATATCACGCTTTCTGCAAGCGGGCGCGACAATGATGATAAACACCCATGTGAAGTATGAAGGTAATGGGTGAAGCAGTTGCAGAGTTATAGTACACGAAAAAACTTTAACAAAAAATTTCAAAGTAATTTGACCTTGACATTGGGCACAGGGGCCGCACGGTTGGGGGGTAGAATGAAAATATGGATGATGATAAACACCCATGTGAAGTTTCAAGGTAATGGGCGAAGCAGTTGCAGAGATATAGTATAACGAAAAAGTTTTAACCAAAAAACTTTAACCAGACGTACGTTAAAAAGTTAACGCTGAAAATGGCTAATTTAAGCAATTACGTAGAAATAATAGGTGAAGGTGTAAAAAAAATGGTCACATGTTGGATAGTTGTATGTGGTAGGCACCCCTTGGTTATGAAGCTGTGAAAGTTTGGTGGTCCTAGGTGGTACAGTACCAAAGAAATGGACTTAAACACGAAAACTTAACATTGTAAACGAGAAGTTAACATTGAAAATGGCTAAGTCGACTGCGTGGAAAAAATGGGTCAAGTTCAAAAAAAGGTAACATGTTGGATAGTGATATGTGGTGGGCACCCCTTGATTATGAAGCTGTGAAAGTTTGGTGGTCCTAGGTGGTACAGTAACAAAGAAATGGCCATTCCGCCCGCCGCCAATCCAATAGCCTGGATTTTTTTCTTCAAAAAACCGGGCTAAAAACAGAAAATAAACACATTTTCTTGATGAATTTATTTCAAATGCTGGAATTATAAGGAATGAATGGCCTTTTTGTGGAATTTATCGTGGATATAAACTTGGAAAAGTCGCGGGAATACTGGACGAGGCCTTAAAAAAAATTACAATTTTCGAGAAAAAAATCCAAAAAACAATTTATTCGAAAATTATAATTTTTTATCGCTTCATCCAGTATTCCCGCGACTTTTCCAAGTTTATACCCCGATAAATTCCACAAAAAGGCCATTCATTCCTATAATAATTTTGCATCAGCAGTATACATCTATTTGTCTCATTGGCTACAATGAAAATGGTGGTACGTGATATGGCGTATGTTGGCAAATAGGAGGAAACAAGAAAATGTGGCCTATCGACACACAAATTCCCCCCTGTGGCAGATTCGGGAAACTCTGGCAAACTTCTTAACTGGACTCACAGATACACACCAAACAACCATAACACACAGACCATGTTTGTTTGTTTAATTATTAGTGTTTAACGGCCTATCAACAGCTAAGGTCATGTAAGGCCGGGCAAACAGGTTCGGTTCCATTTTAACCTGCTGCATTGGGGGGAAAATCCCAAAATCAGAACGGAATATTTACATCGAAAACAAATATATTCAGCCCTGAAATTAGAATAACCTGACCTGGTGCCAGGTCCATACCACACCAGTCACTTGGCCCCTTCCCCTAAAATAGGATTACTAATATCGTAATATTCACATAAGGGGTATAACCAGATTCAACTGTCACATACAAAATGCCAAAGACGTATGTGAGGGCCAAACAAGGTCTCCAGTCGGGATTCCGGTAAGGATGAACCCCGATCGTCAAATTACCCATCACATGCTCCCACCTGCCACCCACAACACACAGACGGCCCGTTTCACTAAACTTCGAACGACTAAAATGTTTGTAATTGCAAATTTAGAATTGTCTGTAAATGTCAATTGATGGATTTACATGTATTGAGCATAGGCTGGCCTATGCTCAATAAATGTAAATCGAATAATTGTTTTCAAGAAAACATTGCTAATGTGAAATTTCCAGACGATCCTAACCCACTTCAGCGTAAGGACACAACGATTTTAGTTGAAAAAATATCAAGAAAGTGTTTATTACTCCATATAGGTATATGTTGTTACCACTCATTTGAACCGTCTCGTCGAGACGGTTCAAATGAGTGGTAACAACATATACTTCCGAGATGAAATAAAGAAAATAGGGAATTTGTTCCTCAAATGTTTCGTACTACTATAATTGTATGCCGTCACTAAGTGGGCTAAATTTGCACTTACGAACATTTTAGTCCTACGAAGTTTAGTGAAACGGACCCCAGGTGTCCAAACACTATAAACAAATTTGTATGTGCCTCACGTCTCTACTGAGACTGGGCAGGCATAAAAACAACAGATGACTAGCCCCTTTAATTGTATATCAAGAGTTGAACAATAGATGAATATATTTTTATTTGGATTAGTTAGAATACACATGAAAACATCTATTATTTGTATTATTTATTGTTATTGCAAACCTATAATGCCACACACCTCTATTTTGATTGTGTGTTGCCGAAAAAATATCAAGAAAGTGTTTATTACTCCATATAGGTATATGTTGTTACCACTCATGTGAACCGTCTCGTTGAGACGGTTCAAATGAGTGGTAACAACATATACTTCCGAGATGAAATAAAGAAAATAGGGAATTTGTTCCTCAAATGTTTTATACTATTTGTTCATGCTATTCGCAAACCTATAATGCCACACACCTCTATTTTCATTGTGTGTAGCCGAAAATAAGTTAAAACCAGTACATACAATTTTGAAAATGATGTTAAAAGTACCTACTGTCTGTGCAAATGTGCAGGTGCAAAATCAACTAGACCGAACAGAAAAGCTGTAGGCGCAATTTTTCCACTTATGTAAAATACAGACATAAATCAGTTTCTGTCTACACAGGTGCAAAGGTTGATTCACCAAAAAGCAAAGCCAAATTGATAGCTAAATGCAAATACATCAGGATATGAGATCTGATGAGCTCAAAACAATGTGAAGCAATGTATGGCATCATTTATAAGGAAGATTTAAAAATTAAAATGTTCTCAACAGCAAAATGTATTTTGATGATACATGTATATGGGGATTCAAAATCATACTTTGTAGGAAAATGTCATCTCTAAAGAATGGACGAAAATAAAATATGTCACCTAAAATTACAACCTGGGATGTGGGAATCCAGGTTTAAAGGAATGTTTTCTACAAAAATTGCATATGCCATTTCATTCTGGAATCGTGCGATCCCACATTCTGAATATCAAATTCTTATGTATGATAGTATGGTAGAAATTCACCAGTAAAATGTTTAGTTATATCACTCTAAACTACATTATATATGGAAATAATGTTTAACAACTAGCAGGTGAAGTTAAATTGGCTCCTTCGTGACATATATGCACCTACATTTAGTAAATCCAAATTAATATAAATATACACGTAAAACTAATTTGCATCATAACAAAAACAATACTAGTATAACAAGGTAAACACTATATATTTAACAATATAACAGAAAACTATAAATTCACTAATAATAGTAATTGCCAATAACCCCCGAGAGGGAAGCACATATAATACACACTATTTAAATAGTCACTCTTTTTATTCAAGGAATTATGTTTTTATTCAAAGAATTATGTTTTTATTCAAAGAATAAAAACGAATATTTAAATAATATGCATCAATAACTTTTAGAACAATTAATGATAACACAATTAACATCACAGAACAGCAGAGAATGGAATATAAATAAAATACATATACATATTTAAAAAACAATATGTATACTCGTCTAAAATATTTTTTATTTGTCATTTATGTTTAATACATATACTTTGGAAAACTGGTATAATATATTTTATAGAAATTTTTTATGTTGTATAAATGTAAACTGTACCACATCCTAGAAAGTGTATAATTAAGGTGGTCATATACTGTTAAAACATACAGAAATGTTACATTGTAAATAGAGAAAAAATATCTGGCAAGGCTTAGGAAACGGGATGGGCGAGCAGAGCCTCACCCATCCCATTTCCTAAGCCTTGCCAGATATGTTTTCCCATTCACGGCACTAACATACTATTCTATTTATCCAGTCAACACTACAAATAGCTTAAAATGCAAAAGAATAATCCCAGCCGCATCCTCAAAATCAGAGAATCGAACCGCACATATTCATATGCAGCGATTAGGTCATATCGACAGGATATCAAAAATGTTTCACGCCACATACGCACTGTGTTGACGGGATAAAAATGAATTATACATCTCCCATATACATCGTACATGTAGAAATATATTACAACTAAAATTACCATGCATTCATGTGCTTAATTAAGCATCAGAGTAATGATGAATGTGCAGTTAATCGATGTCTGTGATAATTATTTAGGTCAATAAGAAATACATGGAACTATCATAATGAAAAACAATGTTGCACAAAATGCTAAATAATAATATTTTTGCATGGAATTTTAATTTATTCATAATCATAAAATTGTATTATATCTAATATTAAACATGATATAAATCAACAGATCTGAATTTTCTACACAGTCAACTTGGTGTCATAGTGCGAGTCTGAATCTAGATTCACAATGTATTTATCATACCACAGATTCTTTATATTTCTCCAGAACTTAGTTATTTAAGTGTATTGGCACCTGTATAGGAATATGGCTCCAAACTTGCATGACATTACAAATACATGTATAGCCTGACGTCAGTTAGACATAACGTGACATTTGTTAATAATTCCAGCACAAAAATATTTACACAATTCCCTAACATTTGATTGGTCCGTAGCAAGTCTCTGTCCAGAATTTATATCCCAGTAAACTCCATGCCGAACTACTTTCCGTAACAGTCGGGCGCAGTTAAAATAATTCTTAAGAAAATGGAAAATAAACACATTTTCTTCATGAATTTATTTCAAATGCTGGAATTATAAGGAATGAATAGCCTTTTTGTGGAATTTATCGGGGATATAAACTTGGAAAAGTCGCGGGAATACTGGACGAGGCCTTCCGGCCTTCGTCCAGTATTCCCGCGACTTTTCCAAGTTTATACCCCGATAAATTCCACAAAAAGGCGATTCATTCCTGTAATAACTTGGCATATTCTAGACCGATTTTCGAAATCTACATGTAACTTGTTTTCTTAGCAGATTATTTCCAGTTACTGTTGTAAGGTTTCAGTGGTTATTTCAAATAGTTCAACGTCTTTGACTTTGCTTCACCGTCATTTTGATTTGAGTCATGTTGATGTGTTTGACAGACAATATTATAGGCTCATGATACCGGTACCCGTCAAGCTGACCAAAAAAGTTGAGAAATTTATCTGCGATATGAAAATTATATTTTTTTACGTCAGTGTCATTAATGCCCATTAGAAATAGTAATCTTTCCAAAATAATACACTTAATATGTTCAACAATTCTGCAAAAACCAGGAACCCACTTTTCCGATGTTTCGGCACAAGGCCTTTATCAAGGAATTAGTTTCTACTCAACACTAAGTGGCATCAGATCGAGTATAAACGAATTCCTTGATAAAGGCCTTGTACCGAAATGTCGGAAAAGTGGTTCCTGGTTTTTGCAGAATTGTTGAAGACATTAGAAATAGGTCAATATGATTTCCAGGATAGTCCTTAACTTAAGTGGACCAGCTGGCATGTCAATGTAGTATGATCACATGCCAAGTTACTAATTGAAATATTAATCTCAAGTTGATGTTAAAAATAAGGTTCAACTCCATCATTAATTGAAGATAAGAATTTAATACATATTCAGATATATCCATGTTTTCATATTTTTCAAGACGCCCACAGCTGAGAAAAGTTACCTTACGATGAGTGTGACTAATGAAGCCCCAGATCAACCTGCGCACACACAGTTTCATCAGAGCCTACACAATTCACCATTTAGTCACTGAATGATACAACTGTTATTATCAAAATGATTAGATTCTAATCTAACAATATGAATGTGCAGCAAAATATTACATTCCAACTACCGCAAGGTCCCTTTTCTCAGACAATGTCCCAAATGGACAAGGTCTATTATGTATAACAAAGTAAATGCTCAATCTATCTTGTGATGCCGGAATCTTGGCGGCCATTCAGGGTGTATAAGGAAGTCCCCCCGCATTGTCCTGTGGGCGATCTTCGTCTTCTTGATGTTATTGACGTCGCGTTGTCGTCGGGACTGGGTGCTGTCCATTGTATTACCCAGGGGCTGGATGGTGCTGGGTGGGTAGTCACGAGGGGTCAACGTTTGCTTCACTATACCTGATTCTGAAGCATGAATAAATGTGACTGTGACTAGAGAAGTGGGACTTACATTTTTTGCGACAAGTGTAGATCTAGTTCAGCCTCCATAAGCCCCATTTCTCCAGTCACGGCCGCAAACGAATGTGCAGCAAATACTGAGTGCCATCATCACTGGATGTGGAGCATGAATATATGTGGCTGTGACTGGAGAAACAGGGCGTATGGGATGTGTGGCCAGTGTAGCTCCTGTAGCCGATTTCATCAAAATTGCAAAGCATACTTATCTACTAAAGTATACTTTGAGGAAGTAATCATTTATTTTTCCCGTAATGCATTATGTCATATCAGAACTACTGCATATATTTGATGATTAAAAGTATGCAGAAATATTATACTGAATTTATTACATTATCACAGCCAAAATGGCTGTGATAATGTAATAAATTCAGTATAATAACAAGAAACGAGGCAAAGCCACGAAGGCCAGGTTTTTTCCAAGCATAGACACTTGGATAACATAATTATACCCACTTTTTGTAGACTAGATGGCCGTGGCGTGCATGTCGCTCCTTGGGGCGAGGCATGGACACTAAAAAAATAGATATAATAGATGGAAAAACTTTAACGAAAAAAACACTTTAACCGGACACACGGACGTACGGACATATGCCAAAATGCCGACGATATCGCGCTTTCCGCAAGCGGGTGCGACAATGATGATAAACACCCATGTGAAGTATCAAGGTAATGGATGAAGCAGTTGCAGAGATATAGTACACGAAAAAACTTTAACAAAAAAATTCAAAGTAATTTGACCTTGACATTGGGAACAGGGGCCGCACGGTTGGGGGTTAGAATGAAAATATGGATGATGATAAACACCCATGTGAAGTTTCAAGGTAATGGGCGAAGCAGTTGCAGAGATATAGTATAACAAAAAACTTTTAACCAAAAAACTTTAACCAGACGTACGTTAAAAAGTTAACGTTGAAAATGGCTAAGTCAATTACGTAGAAATAATAGGTGAAAGTGAAAAAAATGGTCACATGTTGGATAGTTGTATGTGGTAGGCACCCCTTGATTATGAAGCTGTGAAAGTTTGGTGGTCCTAGGTGGTACAGTACCAAAGAAATGGACTTAAACACGAAAACTTAACATTGTAAACACGAAAACTTAACATTGAAAATGGCTAAGTCGACTGCGCGGAAAAAATGGGTCAAGTTAAAAAAAAAGTAACATGTTGGATATTGATATGTGGTGGGCACCCCTTGATTATGAAGCTGTGAAAGTTTGGTGGTCCTAGGTGGTACATTACCAAAGAAATGGACTTAAACACGAAAACTTAACATTGTAAACGCAAAAACTTAACATTGAAAATGGCTAAGTCGACTGCACGGAAAAAATGGGTCAAGTTTAAAAAAAGGTAACATGTTGGATAGTGATATGTGGTGGGCACCCCTTGATTATGAAGCTGTGAAAGATTGGTGGTCCTAGGTGGTACAGTAACAAAGAAATGGACTCAAACACGAAAACTTAACATTGATTGTGGACGCCGCCCGCCCGCCGCCTGCCCGCCCGGCTTTCGCCAATCCAATAGCCTGGATTTTTTTAAAAAAACCTGGCTAAAAATTAATAAATTTATCCTAAAATTGAAAATTTCTCCCTCAAAGTATACTTTGCTAGCTAAGTATACTTTGCAATGTTGATGAAATCGGCTACTGATCAAATAGCATATTCAAGAAGCCTGACAATGATCTATATTGCTTGTTAGATGCATGACGGCGTTTCATTGACTGAATGGCGAACAGTGCAGGTCCTGATCAAACTGTGCCGATGAGCAGGCTGACGTAGTGCTACAATGTCGAAATACCATAAGGCCCACTTCTCAGTCGCAGGCACATATAGAGTTTAATCATCTATCAGTCTGAAAAGCAGTTTTACTTCCCCACGATGTTTGTAAATCTGATAAAGAAATGAGTGTGTAGCAAATATTGAGGGAAATAAAGTTATGTATTTCAAAATGATAGTTGAATGATGTTTTTATTACATGCACAAAGTAAAAGTGAAATTGTGACGTAGGAGTGATAGGACAACTTGAAATCAACAAATTTTATACTTAGCATATGGAAAATGCTAGAAATGACGTAAAAAATGTTCATCACTTTCTTCGCACATCTCAGACCAAGTACAATGAAACCTAATTTTCTGGTGATGTGTTATAAAGTGCCAAATACTACATACAGCTTGCAAACACAAGGGCAATGCATACATGCTTATTATAATGCTTGTCTAACCCAGTGACAAAGTTATACAGTTTGATGAGGAAATACACAGTTTGCCATTCAATGTAAATGTTCAGGAAATACACTGGTTGTAGCTGAGCTACAATCATTTACATTTGTCGGCTGGTGGCCTATAGACAAATATCATATATGTGACTATGGTTGGAGAACTGGGGGCCGTTTCACTAAATTGTATACGACTAAAATGTTTGTAAGTGCAAATTTAGGATCGTCGGGAAATTTCAATTGATGCAATTGCAGCCTATGCTCAATAAATGTAAATCCAATAATTGTTTACAAGAAAACAGTGCTAATGTGAAATACAGACTATCATAAATTTGCACTTACAAACATTTTAGCTGTACAAAGTTTAGTGAAATGGCCCCCTGACATTTGTGACTTAGTGATCCAGTAGCCTATTTCACCAACATTGCAAAGTATACTTACCTAGCAAAGTATACTTTGAGGGAGAAATTTTCAATTTACAGATAAATTTATTAATTTTTATTATACTGAATTTATCATATTATTACAGCCATTTTGGCTGTGATAATGTAATAAATTTAGTATAATAATTCTGCATATTTTTAATTATCAAATACATGCAGTCGTTAGTTCTATATGAAACAATGCATTTCGGGAAAAATAAATGATTACTCCCTCAAAGTATACTTTGCTAGATAAGTATACTTTGCAATTTTGATGAAATCGGCTACAGATCAGCCTACACATACATGCACAGTGATGGGCATCTGCACAGACTGACATTCGGTCAGTGACACAACCAAGGTGTATGATCACGTGGTTACAACAACAACAACAAGTACTGAAACTTCCAGAAGCCCTCCGCGTATTCTTTTATGTTGTCCTTATTATGCAATGGATTTTGATAAAATATGGCGCATCAAACGCGTCTTGTTAAGCTGCATTTAGTGGTCTCGGTACTCTGGCCTAAATTTCTGTCGTATTTGCGAAGAATCGATTTTTCGCAAAAATGACACAAGTATGTGCTGAACTCCCAGGACCATTTCAGCTCATGATGACGCATTTGCTGCACCATATTTCATCAAAATCAGTTGCATATTAAGGAAAATATCAAATAATACTTACTTTGGAGTGGGCGCGCTTTCAACACTTTCAGCCATTGTTGTTGTTATTGTAACCATGTGATCATGCACCTTGACAACTGTCCTGCCTCTTAACAGCATAGGTCCTTGTTATGCTGCAGGATTAGTAGCTCAGTCTGACAACAAATGCCATTTCTCCAGTCACAGCCATATATTAGAACATATAATGTCTTACCATTAGCACCAGCAAACTTGAGCCACCTATGCATGGATGGTATGGCTGTGTGTGGGCGGGGAGCAAGACTGTCAGGTTGTAGAGGCGGAGTCTGAAATAAACATTTACATATTCATTTATTGTCACCGTAGTAAAGTTGGGCCACCTATGAATCGATGGTATGGCAGTGTGGGCACGTTGACTATGACTGACAGGTTGTGGAGACGGAGTCTGATATAAACATTTACATATTCATTTACTGTAGTAAAGTTGGGCAACCTATGAATGGATGGAATGGCAGAATCTGGGCGTGGACTAGGACTGACAGGTTGTGGATGCGGAGTTTGAAAAAAACATTTGCATATTGCTACCATAGAAACATTGAGCACCCATGAGTCATCCAAGCATGGATGGTACGGCAGTATGAGTGTGTGGACTAGGACTGACACATACCTACTAGAGGCGGAGTGTGAAATAAACATTTACATATTGTTGCCACAGTAAAATTGAGCAACAAATGGATAGTATGGCAATGTGGGGTCGTGGACTAATACTGACAGATTGTGGAGGCGGGATCTGAATGAACACTTACATATTGTCTCCATAGTAATATGAATGGGTGGTAGGGGAAATTAGTGATTGACATTAAAACTGACATACGGTACTGGGAAGGCAGTATCTGAAATGATTGCTTAAAAGGGGCATTATGTTTGTTTAATAGCAAGGTCATATATAAACCACCTAGTGTGTAGTCAAATAGATATTATCTGTCATTTAATATCAACTTGAAAACAGGTCATTGGGTATAAGCTAGTTGGTCTAGGTCAAAAACAGACAGGTCGCTGGGGGGACGGAATTGTAAATACAATACATGTAGTCACTGAATCAACAAGATCGTCATCTGGTGCAAGTTACATCATCCAATAGGTGGCTTTAACCCTCACTACACGGGAGACGAAAATTGTCGTCTGCTCTTTTTCATTTTTGCCTTAATTCTTAACAAAAAATCCAGTGGAGACGATTCTCATGCGCTGCCAAAACAGTTTTTTATCGAGAAATATTGAAAATAAAACATTTCCAGCAGAATTAATTTTCCGACTACTTCAATCATCGCCAAATACTTTTCAAACAAGTCAGCTTATGAAAAGGGGTGTATTTTTTTCTAAAAGATATTAAAATTACTTGCAAAAAGTGCAGATTCTGATGAGACAGCTTGTAACGAGCCAGCTCATCTGGATCTACACTGTTTGCAAACCCTGCTATAGAGGACTAGTGTCAAAAGGGTTAACCCTTACTACACTGAATTAAATGTTGTCGTCTGCTGGAAATGTTTTATTTTCAATATTTCTTGACAAAAACCTGTTTTTGACAGCACACGAGAATTGTCTCCAGTGGAGACAATACTCATGTGCTGTCAAAACCAGTTTTTTGTTAAGAATTAAAGCAAAAATGAAAAACAGCAGACAGAAATTTTCGTCAACAGCGTAGGAAGGGTTAATGATTCATAGAATAAGATGCATAGGCCTGTTTCACTAAGCTTCCTACAATCATGACAATAAAGAAAACATGTGCAAAACTAAAATGCGACTGTGACTTCAAAAATGGGGCTAATAGGATTTGTGACAAGTGTAGTTCCTGATCAGATAGCACACTCTGGTAGTCTGTATTGCTTGTTAGAAGCATGACAGATTTTCATAGATGGAATGGAGAACAGTGTGCGTTGTGTCCTTCAGCAAGACACTTTATCCACACTGCTTCGGTCAGCTGTAAATATGAACCGGCTAAACATCGGGAATCTCGACTGCATTTGATTGATTGTAGATGTACTTCTGAATAAAATATGATCATGCAATATGTTGCAATATCAATTAAGGAAAAACACTACGAAAAGGGCCAAGAAAACTGACCAAGTTTATATAAGCAAATGATTATTATCCGGTCTCTAACACACTAAGCCACAAATTTAGAATGACAGTTGCAGGTCAGGTCAAATGTTTTTCATGTAATCAGGAAGTAGACATGTACCATAAGGCGTAAACAAAAAAATTGTTTGTTTCCACTAACCCGACCGACCCTATTTTTTCCCGCCGACCCTACACTTTTTTTCGTCATATCGGTAATTTGTTTTATAAAAACAGTATATTTTCACTAACCCATAGTGGGTTAACATATCCAGTACAAAAAGTGTGTCGTGAATGGAAATAAAAAAGTTTCGCCTACCTACCTACCCTGTTTTTTTTTCAGGTGTTAGCGGAAACAAACAATTATTTTTTTTGGCCTAATCTGATAAAATTGGATTTTTTTTATTTAATTTTTGGCTAATAAATAGTGCAGATCTAGATCAGTTGGCAATGTTATGCACACTGATAATGAGTTGGCATTGCTAGCTGCAGGTTTAATGTGACCTTAAATAAAACAAATGCATCGTTATCACTAAGCTAATCTGGCAGTCTTGATAATAAAGAAAAAAAATAACAATTTTTGCTGTGCAAACACGGTGAACTAAGTCCTCAATGATCTTGACCCTGGGTGGTCAGACGTGGTTCATATGCAAAACAAAGCACCATCTCTAGACACACGTTGTGGCCAAATATTATCAAAATTGGTGAAGTGGTTCATAAGTTATTGAAAAATGAAAGGTGTTACTAACGCACGCACACACACGCACACACGCGCACACACGCACACGCACACATGCGCACACACGCACACACGCACGTGGACTAATAATATATCCCCTCTTGCCTATCGGCGAGGGGATAATTAATGAATAGTCCATTAAGGATTGACTGTTCACCATTTTGAACCATTGGTATTTGAACTCCATTGCCTTAATCCTTTCTATTCACCTCTAAGTAACTGACACAGACAAGTTCATGTCAAGTATGAGACTGTTCCTTTATTCAGAAAAGTGTGGATTTTTTGTAAAACTTAAAAAGTATTCACAAATGGTGGAGATCTTGGTGAGACAGCTCGTTGTGAGCCAGCTCCTCCTGATCTACATGGTTTGCAATATTAGGAAAGGTCTCTTCTGTTGAGAAAGTTAACCCTTTCAACACCAAATTACTTGCAAAAAGTGCAGATCCTGATGAGACGGCTCGTCACGAGCCGTCTCATCTGGATCTGCAATGCTTGCCAATACCACTATACACAGGCCCGTCTCATCTGGATCTGCAATGCTTGCCAATACCACTATACACAGGCCCGTCTCATCAGGATCTGCACTTTTTGCAAGTAATTTTCACATTTTTAGAACAAAAACATTCCCTTTTCATATAAAGTAGACTAGTCTGAAAAAGTCATTTTGTGACGATTGGATTGGTTGCAAAATTAATGTACCAAAATCCATTCCAGTTACTTAGGGGTGAAAGGGTTAATCACTGCAGGTTGTAAGATTATAAGGTAACGAACCTCAACATTTGCAAATATAATGTGGAACTTACGACAATGGGTTTGTACAATTCCTCGTCTTTGAAGTCTCGTACTGCATTCACAACATCGTCCTTATCTACAACAGTGTTGTGTTAAACATTGTTAAATGTGGCTGTGATTTTATTTGATTTCTTGGTGTTTAACGGCCTATCAACAGCTAAGGTCATTTAAGGCCGGGCCAACAGGTTCGATCCTGTATTTAACCTACTGCATTGGGGGGGGGTTACATTAATCCCAAAATCAGAACGGGATATTTACATAAACAAAAATATAGTCAACTCTGAAATTAGAATAACCTGATATGGTGTCAGATAGATCCATACCACCCCAAAGCCACTTGGCCCCTTCCCATACAAGTAATAGGATTATGAATAAATCATATTACTCATATAAGAGGAATAACCACAGATTCAACTCTCACATACAAGAATGCCAAAGAAGTACATGAAGGCCAAATCAGGTATCTGGTTGAGATTCCGGTAAGGATGAATCGTTAAATTACCCATCTCATGCTCCCATCTGCCACCCACCAAATGTGGCTGTGACTGGACAAATGGGTCTTATGCGATTTGTGACATGTGTAGCTCCGGATCAAATGGCACCCTCCTGTAGCCTGATAACCATCTATATTCATTGTTAGAAACATGATAGATGTTTGATTGATGGAATGCGAATAGTGAAGATCCTGATCAGACTGTGCGGATGCACAGGCTGATCTGGATCTACACTTGTCGCAAAACCCATAAGCCCCATTTCTCCAGTCACAGACATAAATAGGTAACACACATGATTTGATTATACTCACTTACTTGCTTATTGATTAGCCAAATACATTGTATTTCTTTAGACCTACGTATATGGTGTATTATTACGGAGCCCATCGTTACCATGAAATAAAAAATGTTACAAATGCACCTATGAAATATTAAAGCATTACATCAATGGAAACGGAAGTTATTGCAGATTAACCTCAATGTTAATTGTTGTGATGGACAGACGGACAGACGGACGAACAGACAACTTTTGCATCCCTATATCCCCTTTTTGCTACATGTATCTCCTGGTACAGAAGCATGCAGAATTATTATACTGAATTTATTACATTATCACAGCCAAAATGGCTGTGATAATGTAATACATTCAGTATAATAAAAATTAATAAATGTATCCTAAAATTGAAAATTTCTCCCTCAAAGTATACTTTGCTAGAAAAGTATACTTTGCAATGTTGGTGAAATAGGCTACTGATCGATGTCATACACAATGTCATACACAGACAGCAATTATTGTACAGTCGAGCACCAGTACCTCGAACATCAGTATCTCGATGATATCCCCTATCTCGATGATTCACTAAAGTCCCGAATTATATCCTTATTTGTTTAATATAAATTTCCTCGGCTATCTCGTACATACCCTATCTCGTATATGTTCTCTATCGACTGTTCATTCTGTCCCCTTCATATGAAAATACATTAAAAATCACTTCGCTATCTCTATCACATAAACACTTGGGTAAATAACCTAAGCGCCTGGCTGCAAGACTTCGAGATACTGGTGCTCGACTGTACATGTATAATCAGTCAGTAGCACAGATGGATGTACCCTTCAAAAACTAAACAATTTAACACAAATTTCCGAGTCATTTCATCTTGAACTGGAACACAGGGGCCACATGGGTGGGCTATAGAAGGAAAATAATAATAATGTCAAACAACTTTATGAAGTTTCAAGCCAAACCGACTTACAGTTACGGAGATACATGTAGTATGTAGCTACAAACTTTAACACAAATACCGGTATACCTTGCTCTATAAATGTATTACTGAGATCGCAGAATGTGTTACCATGGTAACTTACGGTTGTCATCGGCGATGCTCATCCATGCCTGGGCTCCCCAGTGCGCCACCGATCCCATTCCCTCTGTGTGCGGATTCTGGCAACATATGAGGCTGCCACTGAAGAAATGGGGCTTATGGGATTTGTGAGTGAGCAGTGTAGCTCCTGATCAAATAGCACTCCTGCAGCCTGATAACAATGTATAATGCTTGTTAGAAGCAGAGGTGGAAGACTCGGACCTTTGACACCAAAATAATGCCTATTAAAAAAAATAATCCCATTACCCCACCCACTTGGTCTCGTACAGTACCATCTTCTATATAGAAGATGGTACTGTACGAGACCAAGTGGGTGGGGTAATGTTATTTTTTTAATAGGCATTTTGTTGGTGTCTTCCACCTGTGGTTAGAAGCAGGACGGGTGTTTCCTTGATGGAATGGCGGACAGTGCAGATCCTGATCAGACAGGCTGATCTGGATCGACACTGGACATAATAAAAACCCATAAGCCCCATTTCTCCAGTCACAGCCACATTATAATGATACTAACTGCAATGGTGTTTACTGTTGATTAACTTTTACGATGCCAAATTAAATTGTGTTGTTTGCTGCTTTTTGTTAACTTCCATTTTTCTCAATAAAACATGGTTTGGCATGACTTCAGAATCATTTCCATTGGAATATATAGCGGCCGTTAGCTGGTCACCAGGGCTCCAGATAAGGAATTAGTAATTGAGTATTTTCACTCCATCATATCTGAAGAATTGGGTATTTCAATATTTTAAGTGGGTAAAATAAAATCACACTACTATTGACACATCAACAGACAGCAATTATTGAATAGTTTGCTTCGAAATGAAAACATGTCTTGGCATTTCATTAGAATTGTCTCCTTGGAGACAATTCTAATGAAATACCAAGATGTGTTTTCATGGAAAATAAGAAGCATATGCTATATTTGTGGTCTGTTTATTGTTTTCTGTAGCATGATAAAGGTACCACAAATTTGTTACTGCTTTTTGATACTCGCTACTTCTGATTTCAATTGGGTTTTTGGCAATTTGAATTGGGTATTTACACAAATATGCAGCTTATCTGGAGCGCTGGGTCACCACTATATGGGCACCATTGTGTACTTACATGTGGTTCGAAGTACTGTGCGACGGCCGCGGTATTGGGTCGGCCGATGTATTTCTCCCTCAGGTGTAGTCGAGCTTGTCTCTCCTCCTCTGACACAACACCATCGACTGGTGAATATAAACAGTTGCTGTGACTGGAGAAATGGTGTTAATTATTTTTCCTGAAATGCATTATGCCATACAGAACAAACGACTGCATATATTTGATGATTAAAAGTATGTAGAATTATTATACTGAATTTATTACATTATCACAGCCAAAAATATAATACTAGAGCAATGACCTTGGACGTGAAGGCCACATGGGTGTGGTATGGAATGAAAATATGGATGATGATAAGGAAGTATATGAAGTCTGAAGTAAATCCCACATACCTTTGCAGAGATAATGGGTATCCAAAAAGTTTACGCAAATCTTACGGACAAACAAACAGACGGACGGACGGACGGACGGACGGACGGACGGACGGACGGAATGACAAAAACTAAATACCCATTAACATACAAATGTACTTCGCCAGGGGTATAATCAGATATGTGGTATTATTAAAATAACTGACAAATATTGACAAACACTGCCGATTCTTACAACCTGGCTCATTTGGATCTACAATGTCTGCAAATGTTTGCTTTATGGTCTGTAGGATTGAACGTGTTAATCCATTTCCCAAGTCGCAGCTCTCATTTAGGAGCTTGACTGGTCACAAATGTCATTAATCAGATTAACCAGTTCAGTACATCTTTATAAAGCTGCAGGAGTGTGCTAGCAGATCAAGATTATCTTGATCTGCTAGCACACTCCTGCAGCTTTATAAAGATGTACTCAAATAATCTTGATCTGCTATCACACTCCTGCAGCTTTATAAAGATGTACTCAAATATCTGCTAGCACACTCCTGCATCTTTATAAAGATGTACTCAAATAATCTTGATCTGCTATCACACTCCTGCATCTTTATAAATATGTACTCAAATAATCTTGATCTGCTAGCACACTCCTGCAGCTTTATAAAGATGTACTCAAATAATCTTGATCTGCTAGCACACTCTTGCATCTTTATAAAGATGTACTCAAATAATCTTGATCTGCTATCACACTCCTGCAGCTTTATAAAGATGTACTGAACTGGTGTTTGCAAACAGTGTAGATACAGATGAGCCGACTCGTTAGGATCTGTATTTTTTTGCAAGCAATTTTAATATTCTTAGAGAGAAAAAAAAACCTTTTCATAAATATAAATGGACTAGTCTAAAAATCATTTTGTATTGACTGGATCAGTCGGAAAATTAGTATCAAAATTCATTCCAGTTATTTAGGGGTGAAAGGGTTAAAGTTGGAGTCCCATCTGTTAGGCAAACACTTTTCTTTACAGGAATTAAATATGTGTATATTTGTGTAACTATTCAAACAATTTATCAGTGCCCGCTCTACAGATATATATCATTTAGAAATATTTAATTTACTGATAGTCACTATCAGGCTATTTTGATATGCAAATACGGCTAGACATTTTCAATTATTTAGATCAACAAATGCGTCATCTAAATAAATAGTTTTATCTACATATTATAAAGTATGATCATTGCACATCAAAACATAAATAGATAGAATAAAGAATTGTTTCTGTTAACCTTTCAAGAAAACGCGAATTACACCCCTTATATCAAACTGGAAATTTATGTTTGATATAAAAAGTATAATGATGTAAATCAATGTTTATTTCCCTGAAAAATGTCATCTAAGAACGGACGAAAATAATGTCTTCCTATATTACAGCCTGGGATGTTTTGTTTGTTTGTTGGGGTTTAACGGCCTATCAACAGCTAAGGTCATTTAATGCCGGGTCAATGGGTTTAGTACTAAATCCCATATATTACCTGTATAAGTACATGTATAAATGGGGGGAAAATCCCAAAATCAGAACTTAATATTTACAATAAAAAATCTATATATTCAGCCCTGAAATCAGAATAATCATGATCTGATGCCAGACTAATGAGGTTCTCGCCACACCAGAAAAGCAGTAGGATCAGTAATAATCTTACCACTTTTATAATGGGCAATAACCAAATTCAACTCCCAGGTAACAAATGAGCCAAAGATAGGTACCTGAGGGCCAAACCAGGCAAATCGTGATTCCTATAAGGAGGAAACCCTACCGTTAATTTACACCGTCGCGTTCACCCGACCACCACCCACACAGCCTGGGATGTGGGAGTCCAGCTTTAACAATAGTGGCATTACCTCTGTAAATGTCTTTGCCCATGGTGGCATCAGCATTGTGGTAGCCAGGAACATAATGCAGGCGGTTGGTGAGGAACACACTGTAAACGATACAAGACATCGTGAGATTGTCGGCCTTATTGCAACATGACGGTGATCCAGAGTTTGTGTAGATCATGATCAATCAGTACCCTTGTACACCTTTATAGGGTCCTACAGAAGAGTAGCAAAGTATACTTTGACGGAGAAACGTTCAATTATACGATGAATTTATTAATTTTTTTATTATACTGAATTTATTACATTATTTCACCAACATTGCAAAGTATACTTTGACGGAGAAATGTTCAATTATACGATAAATTTATTAATTTTTATTATACTGAATTTATTACATTATCACAGCCATTTTGGCTGTGATAATGTAATAAATTCAGTATAATAATTCTGCATATTTTTAATCATCAAATATATGCAGTGGTTAGTTCTATATGAAATAATGCATTTCAGGAAAAATAAATGATTACTCCCTCAAAGTGTACTTTGCTAGAAAAGTATACTTTGCAATGTTGATGAAATAGGCTACTGATCAACTAGCACACTCAAACATCTGTGATCTAGAGTTTGTGTAGCTCCTGATCAGCTAGTACACTCGTACAACTTGATAGGTATCTAGAGAAATACCGTATTACCTCCCTTTAAAGGCAATATTGATTTTTGCCAATATGGATTTCGAAAATCAGTCATTATTACATAATACCAGATTTGAGCTCAAATCAAACTTGCAAGTATATATTGGTCGTGTTCTCAAATTTTACCCTTGGAATCATTTTCTAAAATATCTGCGCTTAACCCATTCAACACTAAAGACCTCCTTTCTAATATTGCCAAATGGTGTAGATGCTGATGAGCCAGCTCGTAATGAGCCGTCTCATCAGCATCTGCACCATTTGTGGATATTTTTTTTAATTGTTACTAAATCACCCACTTTTATGCATCATGAAACTGTCTCAACTTAACATGAAATGGTCTATGTCCGTTATTTAAGAGTGAAAGGGTTAATGCGATCAAAATGGCTTCAATAATTGAAGTGATCAGGGAAGAAGAGGCCTAAGTCCCTTATGGACCTTATGGGACTAGCCCCCTTTCTTCCACGGATTCCTTCAATGGCTGAAAGTGGAAACAGGCTTTAACCCTTAGAATGCGGGAACCGAAAATAGTCGTCTGCTGATAATTCATATTTTGTCTTTTCTCTCAGTAAAAACATGGTTTGGCAGCATTTTAGAATCATTTCCATAGGAAATGATTCTAAAGTGCTGTCAAACCAAGTTTTTGATGAGAAAAATGAAAAAATATTCAGCAGACGGCACAAATTAATACAGCATTGTAAGGGTTAAACACAAATGCACATACTTTACCGTAGCCATGGTAACGCATCATGTGATGGCCTGGTTGGAATACAAACAATGTAGTCTCTGGTTAGACTGTAAACATGTTTAAGTACAACCCAAATAAATGTAAAGATTAAAGCTGGTTGTCTTGGAATGGTGTTCAAACTAAAACATGGCTGTGACTGGAGAAATGGGGCTTATGGGAGCTTGGACCAGTCTAGTTCATTGTCTGCTAGCACACTCCTACAGCCTGATAAAAAGATCTAGTAGACACGCCATGTGATTTTGTACCTTCGAACATCTGCGTAACTTCATTAAATATGGTTACAAACTTTTCCGCAAATGACGTCAGAAGTTGACTAAATTTTCAGAGTATAATGCGGATACCACATGGACTCTGAATATTTTGTCAATTTTTGACTTTATTTATGAAAAGTTTTGTAAAATTATTTAATGAAATTACACAGATGTCCGAAGGTACAAAATCACATGGCGTGCCTCGTCGGATCACCATTAGCAGCAAGACGGGTGTTTCACAGACAGAATGATGAACAATGTAGGCCCTGATCAAACTGTGCAGATGTGCAGGCTGATCTGGTTCTACATTGGTCGCAACTGGCATAAGCCCCACTTATCAACTCAAAGTTACAAATAGTTTAAGATCATAATTTATGTGGCTGTAACTGGATAAATAGGGCTTATGTGTTTTGTGACCAGTGTAGATCCAGATCAGGGGGCCGTTTCACAAAACTTCGTACGACTAAAATGTTCGTAAGTGCAAAATTATGACAGTCTGAAAATTTCACATTAACAATGTTTTCTTGTAAACAATTATTGGATTTACATTTTTTTAGCATAGGCTGCATATGCAGCCTATGCTCAATAAATGTAAATCCATCCATTGAAATTTCCGGACGATCTTAAATTTTCACTTACGAACATTTTAGTCGTACAAAGTTTAGTGAAACGGGCCCCTGGATCCGCACTGTTTGCCATTCCATCAATGAAATACCTGTCATGCTTCTAACAAGCAATATATCTCACTATCAGGCCACAGGAGTGTGTTATTTGATCAGGCACTACAGCGGTCACAAATCCTATAAACATCATTTCTCCAGTCACAGCCGCACATTTGCTTACATATCCATAATCCAGCAGATCAGTCAATAATTGATCATATTGATTAACTCTTTGCATTTGATTAAGTCAACTTTACAAATGCCACAAATATCGACTGATTTTAGATTAAATATTGAATAGACATGTGTTTGGTTCCTCAAAGGTACATGTCCACTCAGTAGGCACAAAGTGTTTGTTATAGGAATTAAATAAGTGTATAATTGTGTCACTAGTCCGCCAGTTATAAAATATTATTTTACTGATAGTGACTCGCGGTGGTATCAGGCTATTTTCATATGTAAATGAGGCATGATATTTTTTAATTATTTATACTAATTAAATGTGTCAACTGAAAAAATAATATTTTGGCAGATTATAAAGTATGATAATTGCACATCAAAAAATAAATATAGAGAATAAATAGTAATGGCTATCACACATTTTAAGGAAACACGGTTATCGCCCCTGATATCAGTGTGGAAATTTACAGCTGATATAAAATGTATAATAATGCCAATCAGTATGTGGGGTAATGGTGAATGAATGTTTATTTTGCCAGAAAATGTCTCAGATGATGTCTGATATTTATCCCGTCAACACAGTGCGTATGTGCCGTGAAACACGGTGCCGTGAAACATTTTTGATATCCAGTCAATACCATTTTTGCATTTTACAGCCATTTGTAGGTGTTGACGGGATAAATAGAATAGTAGGTTAGTGCCGTGAATGGGAAAAAATATCTGGCACGGCACGGAAACGGGATGTGCTCGGCAGAGCCTCGCCCATCCCGTTTCCTGAGCCTTGCCAGATATTTTTCCCATTCACGGCACTAACTTTCTGTTCTCTATCTATTTTCCTTATTTCTGAACCAAAGTATATGTTGTGACCACTCATTTGAACCGTCTCAGCGAGACGGTTCCAATGAGTGGTCACAACATATACTTCTAATGAGAAATAAAGAAATTCTTGAGCCTTGCCGGATATTTTTTCCCATTCACGGCACTAACTTACTATTCTCTATATCTGTATAGCGAGCACTCGTAATTTCTAGAGCTGGTGGAATAGTGACACAATTATAAACTTACCACATTTAATTCCCATAAAGAACATGTTGTGCCTACTGAGTGGGCATGTACCTTTAACGACCCTGTTTCCATGTGTGAAAGCATTTATAAATCCCTGCCAAATGGTCAGTATTATTATCATAATATGAAACAGCATTTAGGGCACACAGCTAGTTAATCAAACATGTGTTGAACATTTGCACATGAAAGGGTGGACCAAACAATAAAATAATTGAATTCAACATTGTGATTTTGAAATAAATATATTTCTTACAAATTAAACAAGAGGGCCATGATGGCCCTAATTCGCTCACCTGACTCCATGAACACCAGAGGAGAATGTGACATTGAGTTCATATGTGTTTTAAAAAAATTGTGCTATTTTTAGATGGCGGTCATCTTGGATTAAGCGATGACTCTCATTTTACCAAATCTGAAAATGCTTCACCCAAGGATCTTAACTTACTATGAAGTTTGGCCAGCATCGGCCATGTGGTTCCTGAGAAAAAGACGTTCAAAATCTCGAATAAATGGACATTTTGGCGGCCATCATGGATGACATAATCATCCGATACCGACAATTGCCTCATCGATACCTTTAATTTGATATATGACATGAGCATATTCGGTCAAAATTAAATTTGACCCCAATTTGACCCACAGGCCGCGCCCATTTTTCACCCCAGGGTCACCATTTTCACAACTTTGAAAGAGCATTGAACATCGATCATTCCTACTAAGCTTCGTCGAAATCTGGCCAGCGGTTCATGAGAAGAAGATTTTTAAAGAATTTATGCTATTTTTAGACGGCGGCCATCTTGGATTAGCGATGACCTGCATCTGAAAAGGCTTCACCCATTGACCATAATTTTTAAGTTTGGCTACCATGGGCCAAGCGGTTCATGTGAAGAAGAATTTTGAAATCTCTAATAAAAGAACGACCTTTTGACCTTTTGGCGGCCATCTTGGATGACATAACCATCCGATTTCGACAAAAAATGCACCAGAGTGATCGCCTCATTGATACCTTCCATTTGATACATGACATGACCATATTCGGTCAAAAATAACGCCCATTTTTGACCCCGGGGTCACCATTTTAACAACATTGAAAGAGCATTGTACATCGATCATTCCTACCAAGTTTTGTCGAAATCCGGTAGGCCGTTCTTGAGAAGACTTTTGAAGAATTTGTGCTATTTTTAGACGGCGGCCATCTTGGATTACGTAATGACGTCATTTTAACAATTTTGTAATCCCCCTACCTAAGGACCATGACCATGAAGTTTGGTGACTATAGGCCCAATGGTTACTGAGGAGAAGACGTTTGAAAATGTTCACGGACGACGGATGACGACGACGGACGACGGACACATTGTGGTAACAATAGCTCACATGAGCTTCACTCAGGTGAGCTAAAAAGAGACTTTAAAGATAACTAAAAACGGCTTTATGTCACTTCAAGAACATGGCCATATACAGATGGGAACACAACTGGTTTGGACATATAATTGCAAATACTGTAGAGAAATTACAAATCAAATTATCCTTCAAGCGCACTATTACGGAGCCCGGCAGGGGACATGGATTTTCTTTTATTAATTTGTTCCCTCAATTTAACAATTTGTTTTATCGAATTAACAATTCGTTCCCACGATATATATAACAATTCGTTCAAACGAATTAACAAGTCGTTCCCATGAAATGACAATTCGTTCCCTCAATTTAACAATTTGTTCCCTCAAATTAACAATTCGTTCCCACGATATAACAAGTTGTTCCCACAAATTAACAGTTCATTCCCGTGGTTAAATTGTGGGAACAAATTGTTAATTCGTGGGAACAAATTGTTAAATTGAGGGAACAAATTGTTATTTCGTGGGAACGAATTAATAAAAAAAATAATTCTACGTCCCCTGCGGGGCTCCGTACACTATAACTAACCAGTTGTAATTAGTTTGCCCTATTTCTCAACAAATTGCTGACCAGTACTGCGTGTCCCACATAACCCAATTCCATGCGGAATATGGTTGCCAGACAAGTTACATTTAGGGAGATACGAGAAAGGTATTCAGATTTTTCCACCAGCAAAATGGGGAATCCCCAGCATGAAATGGTTCCCTAACATTTGATTGGCTCGTAGCAAGTCTCTGTCCAAAATTTATATCCCAGTAAATTCCCACGCCAAACTACTTTCCGTAACCGTGAGGCGCAGTTAAAATAATTCTTAAGAAAACGGAAAATAAACACATTTTCTTGATGAATTTATTTCAAATGCTGGAATTATAAGGAATGAATGGCCTTTTTGTGGAATTTATTGGGGATATAAACTTGGAAGAGTCGCGGGAATACTGGACTTCCGGCCTTCGTCCAGTATTCCCGCGACTTTTCCAAGTTTATACCCCGATAAATTCCAGAAAAAGGCCATTCATTCCTATAATAACTATTCTATTGTTTTGCCTGCCCCTTCATGTGCACGTTTGATTGACTATAACACTGCCCCTAAACGTGCTTTGGAATTACGATACTAATAATTATGTGATTGTTTGTTTGACACTGAAGCATGTGTGCATGCATACATGGTAACAGCGTGTATGTCTCGTTGACTTTCTACACCAAGATGTGACCGTTGGTTCTCCGTATGATGTTGCAGTTATTGGAAACAACTAGAGCAAGTCAGCAGAGGCTCACAGATACCCCCGGCCAGACAAATAAAAACTTTACCGCAAATCTTTACCACAAAACTATATACCCCTTGATGTACTTTGTATGGCGGGGGTATAATTAATGATTAATTTAATACATGATGGGGAAAAAGTCGCAAACTGAGGACCAAAAAACAAGATATTTTGCTTTTAAAACACTGAGCATTATTTGTAATATGATTTTAAAGTCAAGACAACAATTTCACTGTTCAAACTCAAAACTGGACTGGAGAAAAGGGGCTTATGGGTTTTGCATCCGCACGATCTGATCAGGATCTGCACTGATCACAATTCCGTCAGCGAAACCTCTGTCCTGATTCTAACAAAGAGTGTAGATCCTTATCATGACGCAGCACTGCGCTAGACGCTCAGGATCTATACTGGTCATAAACCCCACAAGCCTCATTTCTCCAGTCACAGCCACATATGAATAAAATCACCAGACAATTGGCTAATCAGTTGGAAATGGTACAGATAATATTACTAGCAACATGCAATCAATTTACATGATTCAGCGTGACAAAATATATAGTTTATTACGGGTTTGGCAAGTGGAATTTCTGTCTGATCATTAACCCTTACACCGCTATCTTAATTATTTTATATTTTCCATTTTTATCATCAAAACCATGCTTTTGCAGCGCTTTAGAATAATTACAACATGCTTTGACAGCACTTCAGAATCATTTCCATTGGAAATGATTTTGAAATGCTGTCAAAACATGTTTTTATTGAGAAATAAGGCAAGATATAAATAAAAGCAACAGAAGACGACAATTGTTGTCTAGCGGTCTAAGGGTTAATTATTTCTTTATTTCCCAATACATATAGTAACGGAACGAGGTCTATAAATACATTAAATATGCATAAAAGCATAAAAAAATGGAGGAGAAAAAAATTAAGCTAAACATTTTTTTTACTCCCTATATATATAGAGTAAACATTTTTATTTTAGATTATTTTTGTTTCATTTATTGATGCTTTTAGGCATATTTAATGTATTTATAGACCTCAGTCCGTTACTATATGTCTACATATAGGGAGTAAAAAAAATTATTTTCGCTTATTCTTTTTTCATTTATTGATGCTTTTAGGCATATTTAATGTATTTATAGACCTCGGTCTGTTACTTCAACCTGTGTCTGTATTAGCATCAACACAGATTCCCTCGGCTGTGCAGTCCTTGCATGTTCGTTTATGGATATATATGTCAAATGGGGCTTCACTTGAGTTGGAAATTATAGAATTAACCATAAATATTCGGACAGTATTTTGTTCTAGGAAACACATATGAATACCACATTTATTCTAATAAACGCCCACAGGTGCTATGCAATTTGTGGGGATAAATATGTGGAAAATAGGATCAAAACGTGTTATTTTCTCATACAAAAGCCACTTAAAACAATGTTTTAAATGGCTTTTGTATGCGAAAATAACATATTTAGAACGCAAAAATGGGAGGGGGCCTACTATTAGAGAGGGGTCTACTATTAGAATGAATACGGTATATGGTTTTCTACAATAAAGAGCGTCCCAGTAGTTATGGTCAGCATTATAGTACTGGTTTATCATGCAATTTTTAGGGTCAATAAGGTAGGCCAAATAACCTTTAATGACCTACTGTATTGTACATGTACCGTAAAGATTCTAATAGATGCCCATGCTCTAATAGCAGGCCCGTAGCCAGACCTGTTTGAAGGTGGGGTCGTTTCGAAGGCCCAAGGGACCTGATGTATCTAGGGAAGTCTAAAAAAGTGGACCTCGAGGCTAAACAAATTGACCTCGAGGCTGGGCGGGGGGGGTCGTCCGACCGCTCCAACTCCCCCTGGCTACGGGCCTGAATCGACGCCCACCCCCCATTTTTTACGTTGAAAATGACCTATTGTTTCGCCGATTTTCACAAAATTTGTGCCTCTAATAAACGCCCAGTACTAAGTTGAAACAAAATCGGAGCCAATTGTCCAACTAGATTTCTTTTTCTTTCCAGTATTTCCTTGAAAATCGGAAAGAAAACAAACATAATTGCTACTTTCACTTTCAAAAACAGAAGTGAAATTCAACTTTTTTCGGTGTCACAGTAAATTCTTCATCGGCAGTAGCTATTTGCACGGACACAGGGCGATCAGAATGTACACAGTTACGGAGATGCCATTTTCAAAGCATCTCAAACCCATCTCGTATAAAATGGGTGAAATTGACATCATGTTGGATTGTTGGCCGATATTTCCTAGGAGATGAGCAAAAATAAATATGACTTGTTCTGGACCGAAACGTACATGGGCCATGGTCCATGGTCCGAAACCGTGACAGTCCGAAACGTCCATATGCGTAAATCTGATCAGCATTAATGATTGACGTTGTAATGATATATCTGATATATACATTACAAGTATTTAAATATTTTTATCGAGTGTACCATAATGACCGAAAAGTCTTGGTCCAAAATGTCCATAAACTGACAGACACTACAATCAAGTCGGGTCAGACGTTTGAGAGTAGTGAGTGAGTGAATAGGGTTTAACGTCCGCTTTTCTGACATAGAGGTACAAGCCTCAGGGAGTCTACACGCAGACGGGTCAACGGGGTCGAGTCCCATATCCACCTGTCCAAGGGGGGTAAATCCCAACTTCAGAACTCAATATTTACAATCAAAATATATATTCAGTCCTGAAATTAGAACAACCTGATCTGGTGCCAGGCCCTCGCCACACCAGCATCATTTATCCCATCCCCTAAAAGTAATAGGATTAGCGCTAATCTTACTTTTATATATGGGGCATAGCCCGACTCAACTCTCACATACAAGAAAGCCAAAAATGTACATGAGGGCCAAATCCGGTATAGTGGGTTCCGGAAAGTATGAACCCAATCGTTAAGCCAGTTTAGTCGCCTTTTACGACAAGCAATGGCTACTGCAGCACTATTCTCAGGATCAGTTGATCCCGCCCCGGTGCCTGCACGGGGCACGTTTGAGAGTAACGTCCCTTCGTTATATTTTTGTTCAGATAGTAGAAAATTGTATATTTTTATCATTTTCCCTTCGCTGAATAATACTTGCCTCTATTAAACGCCCACCCAGGACTTCGGAGCCAGTGGTGATTCTAATAGATGCCCGGGCGTCTATTAGAATCTTTACGGTATATGAATATTTGTTTGAACAAATATTCAAAGTCCAAGTTCCATTAAAAATATAATGATGTAGATGGAATGTTGGAGAAAATTTCAGCAGAAAAATAATATTTTAATTTGCAATGCAGGATTTATTTGCCAAATTTAATAAAGTTGGCTTTTCCGCAAAGTTACATATACATGTATGTGTAAATAATAATTGAATACATGCAGTCACTGACACATCATACAACGGTTTACAGAACCATATTCCAATTAAAATGTGCAGTACCACATACCAATGTGGAAAACGATGTCACAGAAATAATACAACATAACAACATGCATGCACTGGTGCTGCACTCTGCATCAGCGTGCAACGGTTTCCTGACTACTGTCTGTTTCACGAAACCTGCCCAACTTTTGCGGCTATATAAATAATGCAAAAACAATATATTTTTTGATAATATTAAATTATAGCAAATTTAAGAATGAGACTACTTTTTATTTCGTGAAATTTTGTCAAATATTGATTTTATTGTGAGAAAATAATTTCCACATGTTAAATCCCCATAGACATCTTCACAGAGTGAGTGAAGATGTCTATGGTGATTTAACATGGGGAAATTTTTTCTAATTTCAGAAATAGTGGACCGATCATTTCCAAGTTAGATCATTAGATCATTTCCAAGCTATCTAGCTAGATTTCAGAATCAATATTTGACCAAATTTCACGAAATAAAAAGAAGGCTCATTCTTAAATTTTGATAAAATTTAATATTATCAAAAAAAATAATTGTTTTTGCATTGTTCATATGGCCGTAAAATTTGGGCAGGTTTTGTGAAACAGACAGTAGATGCCACTCAGATCAACTTAGAGCTATCACAAAAATGTTTGTTTCGTCTAGTAACCGCCGCAAATTTCTAGATGGGTTACTAGACAAAAATGTGTATGCAGTAGCTTCTGTATGTAGCTGAATTGGAATTTGTCAGGAATCCGATGCATATTTTGATGTGTAACATTTTGCGCCGGTGTAGAGTGCAGCAGCAGTGGGTCACAGAAGCAAAAGTGTGTCACAGTGCACACACAACACCTGTTATTTAGGCCAGTTTTGAGCTACAGTTTCTCGCATAATATACCTCAGTAGCAATTGGATAATGTGCCAAAGTGCAGATAGGCAGCAATATTGCACATTCCATAAATGCAAGTTTTCTTGATTTTATTTTGATTTATTGGTATTTAACAGTATCAACAGCTACAGTCATTCATTGATGGAATTGTGAACAGAGCAAATCCTGATCAGACTGTGCGGATCTACACTGGTCACAAAACCAATAAGCCCCATTTCTCCAGTCACAGCCACAAATGATGACAGACCTGCCTCTGAGCATCTTGATCAGTTTATTTTGGTCAGAAAAGCATATATATGTAATATTTCCAGTTAACAACATCTATTTATATTACACTAGTACCCTGATTGTCATCTACATAAGTCAGAAATCAAATAACGATTGGCTTTTTCATATGGCATCATTTTCAAACAGAATGATACATGTGCAATTATCTTAACAATTGAATACCAGTCACAGGAAATGTGATACACAACATGTTTATGTGAATCTTACCAGTTATATTTTACCTCAAACACCCCTACATTAATTTTCTGGACCCACCATAGGCTTCCTGTGGACAGTTACAGTATATGTTGGCAGAGCTCCAGATAAGCTGCGTATTTTCTTAAATACCCAATTAAAATTGCCAAAAACCCAATTGAAATCAGAAGTAGCTAGTATCAAAAAGCAATAAAAAAATTGTGGTGCCTTTATCATGCTGCAGAAAACAATAAACAGACCACAAATATAGCATATTTTTCTTATTTTCCATGAAAAAACATCTTGGTATTTCATTAGAATTGTCTCCAAGGAGACAATTCTAATGAAATGCCAAGACATGTTTTTTTTTCAGGTTTGAAAATATTTATTTTCCCTGTAATAGGTTTGTGGTGGGTCGGGGCCATCCCCCACAAACGGTACATAATATACATGTAATAGTCAGATACAAATACAAAATATACAATTACAGATATTCACCCTCTTTTGCTCTTGCAGTACTGGGTAGAAATCACTGTTCTATTAAGACTTCATGGTTGAGTGGTACATTAGAATCGTCATTAATGAGAGACCTGAATTTTCAATAAAAAACTTGCATGTGTTATTAAAAAAAGACAGTAATACTTATAATAAACCCGCAGATGACAATGTCACTCTCCAGCGCTGCAAGAGCAGAAGTTTGATTTAGCATATGAAATACATGTAATTGATTATATGTTATCATTCATATTACCCATGATCCAACTGAACCAGCCCCACTCTGTAAAAAGTGAAGTTCAATCCTACTGTGCATCTACATGTTTAAATCGTGTATTAACCCTTTCAACACTACAGTCGTTTATATAGGTGTTTATAAACAGTGCAGATCCAGACGAGCCGGCTCATCAGGATCTGCACTCTTTGCAAGTAATTTTCATATTTGTTAAAAAAAACAAAAACAATTATATAAATAGATTATTTGAAAAGTATTTTGTGTTGAATGGAATTGACCGAAAATTAACATATTATATATAATCCATTCCAGTTATTTAGGGCTGAAAGGGTTAAATGTTAAAGTTGTTCGTAACATTATGTATTGACAATCCAATGTACAAGCTGTTCCGATCCCAACACTGATTATAAAACAAAATACAGCTGGTTCCGTCAGATCATGGTCTTTGCTTGAACCTGTATTACTCTGTGTATATTATACATGTATTCTTCTACTAGATTTATATTTATAAGACATGTTTTCATTTTGAAGCAAACTCGTCAATAATTGCTGTCTGTTGATGTGTAAACAGTAGTGCGATTTATTTTACCCCATTTTTGAATATCGGGGATATAAACTTGGAAAAGTCGCGGGAATACTGGACGAGGCCTTCCGGCCTTCGTCCAGTATTCCTGCGACTTTTCCAAGTTTATACCCCGATAAATTCCACAAAAAGGCCATTCATTCCTATATCACATTGAGATCCCTGATACATGTCTTCTCATTATACTGCTTGTCACCCTCAATGGTATTTTCTAACAGATGTGCCTGTGTCTATTAATATAAGTTTTGCAAAGGATAAAAGACAATGAAATAACAGTGAAAGCTTGGTTAAAAGTTTAAAAGTCATGAAATAAGGATAATATTGGGTTAAGAACATCACTATATGTATGAATCCAAGTATTATGACGGTATGCCGTAACTTAATAATAGGCATGATAAATTAATGGACATGGTGGGTGGTAGGGCGTTGATTAATGCTTAATTAGCTGTGATTAATTGAAACTTAATGAAGCTGATGGAATGATATAGTGTGATTATTAAATGGCCCATTAATGAATATTATGGGAGTGTTTTAACATGTACAAGAAAAAAAAAAAATCTGTTTTTGCCTAAAATGTTCAGACATTGCAAGCATTGAGTAATCACATGCTAGAGCGATATGGCTTGAGTTATTCAGCAGCACATAATAATTAAACTTCGCCAGTCATCTCTGATTAACTCATTTGGCCAGTTGACAATATTAATTGACAGTGGTCAAGCACGCGGAAACATTGGCAGGCAAGCCAATTACTGGAGGTGTGACAAATATCCTTTGAAATTTAATCAATGTTATGGGGATCATTATCACTCTGTTGACGGAACAACCAGATATTCTACCTCTATTATATGGCCGGATTGATGAAACGGTCAGTTAACGGAACGTCCTGAATTCTAATGAATTATATCAGTTTGATAAAGATCCAACAAACATAACACTAGATATGAAACACCTACTACTATGTCTCACTTCCTGCCGACACTAAAATAGGTATTCTATGTTCACTTACGTCTTTGGATGTGGGTTGTGTCTTCGCGTCGGCGAGGTTGGTCTACATTGTGGTTGCTCATCCAGCTTTCTACCACAATGGAAGAAACTATATGTAGTAAGTTCCCTATCAGGCGCTAACCATACATTTTTGGCATTTGTACGAATTTCTTCTAAAGTTCTTTGTTCTAATGGTGGAGTGTTTCTGACAGCTAATTTGATCAATTTTGTCCTGTCTAAAGGGTATGCAGTATGAGCTCTTTTCAGTCTCGTTACTGGTGTTCCGTAGCCAGGTAAAACGTGTCCTGTTGTCATTTTGTGAACATCAATATATTTCCAACTGGTATAAATTGTAAAGATAAGCAACAATATTGAGAATAATGGCGAAAATAATTAAATTGTAAGCACGTTTCAGTGCCTGGAAATGTTTACGTTATCCAGGCAACCGCAGGAAATCAATGCCTACTTCCGGGTTGTAAACGAGGCTACAGACAGGAGGTTTTTCATTAACAGCGTAAAGGAAAGAAAATAGTGAATTTAATGCTCGATCAGCTGCACCAATGGTGAGGACGTAGACATTATCTACCTGGACTTTAAGGCAGCATTTGACAAAGTCACATACCAACGTCTGATCAACACAGTTAAAGTATGCTGGGTCCAGTATTATTCCTGATATGTATTAACGACTTACCAGATGTAATGAACTACACATTGAGATTATTTGCTGATGACACAAAGCTCTAGCAAACAGATGCAACATGTGTTACTGCAAAGAAATATACTAAGTGGCAGATGGCAGATGGTGTTCAATACCAAACATATGTAAGCATATGCACGTTGGCAACATATACATAGTCATCCTGGTGGGTACACAATGAAAGATGCTGAAGACAAAGTCACATAATTAATAAGAGTTGAGGAAGACAAAGATATGGGAGTAGTGTTTCAAGAAAGTATGAAATTCAATATGCATATCAATGATAAAGTAAAACAAAAAGACTAACAGAAATGTAGGACTAATATTCAAAACATTCACTTTCATGATCACAACAATGCATCACACTACATGCAGCAATAGTACGACCTCGCCTTGAGTATGCCTCAGTTATATGGACACCATATCTAAAAAAAAAAAGGACAACATTGCGATTGAAAATGTGCAACGAAGAGCAACAAGAATGGCTTGCCACTTCGTCTACAAGATCCTAAATAGTATCGGCTTGGCCAACAAAGACAAACTATTCACTAAGAATGCCTATCATGCTACTAGATATAGCTCACAGAAGCTATTAAAAAACGAAACATGAACCGAAATTCGAAAGAATATGTTTGGTTATAGAGCAGTGGATACCTGGAATGGCCTTCCAAATTAATTAATAACTGCACAGTCAGTCAACACATTTGAAAGTTAGTTAAACAAACACTGGTCAGCGTATCCATCTAATTCGTTCATTCGTTCGGCTTATATTTAAGGGTGGGAATTGGCTCGAACACCTTCCATACCTTGGTTTCCATGTAAGTCAGTGCCAGTTTTTATTAGCAGTCAAACAGGAAATCAATATTAAGTTTCATCAATCGAACAAGAAAATAATTAGACAGACCTAATAAACTTCTAGTTTATATCCAGCCACTACAACCTGTATGAACTGTATGGTACTTGCACGGAGTTATATCCGGGCGGTTTTGTCTGTTCTGTGCAAGCTTGCTGTGGTTTTTCTCCGGGCTCTCCGGTTTTCAATGAAAAACAGGCCACGGTCAATTGCTGACTTTGTACCAGCATGCTTGTCGCTGTGTATATAGTAAGCCCATATTGCTTGGGTTCATGGGCATTTTTTATAGACCAGGTGCAATTTCTGCGTGGCGTGCCGTGCTACTACGCTTCCTACCTTGTGGCTTGAAGGGGTGTGTCGATGGAACGGCAGGAAATACGACATACACAAAAGAGTTATAGAATGGCGGTTCACAAAATTGATCATTCATAGTTTAGGAACAAAATCATGGGAAATATTGGCATAGCCGTACCGGATTTCATCCCTAAAAGGACTTCCAATGTTCTTTCTCTTCTGGAATGCGAACACTGTTATTCCTGGACTCTCTGAAAGAATATGGGTGGATTTTCACTTGTCATAAGAATGAACAAAGTGACAAACTATATTACCGGCAGGAAAAAACACCAAGGACTTGAACGAACGCAAACTGCTGATGTGAATGTACCAATTTTGGATAAGGATTATACTTCAACCGTTTCTGCCGAAATAATTTTAAGTGCATCGTTTCAAAACACCAAACGCAAAACACCGTCAGTGATAGCTCGTGATAATTAAGGCGCGTCGTAAAAATATTACTTGCAGAAAAGCAGCTCTGAGCAGAGCATTCCATGACCAGTGAGTATTCCATTCCTACAGAAGCTGAAAATTCGAACTTTGAACCTCAGCTAACAGCCAGTGTAGTGAATACTTTGAACTTGACCGATTTAACTCACAGGTTGAAGTAACGGACCGATTCTATAAATACATTAAATATGCATAAACACATTAATAAGTGACAACAAAATAAGGAAAACAATCGTTACTCCCTCCTATACACAGTACCATTGCTTGTACTGTGCATAGGAGGGCCCGGATTAGAGAATTTGTTTAGCTTATTTGTTTCACATATTAATGCCTTTATGTATATTTAGTGTATTTATAGACCTCGGTCCGTTACTTCAATCTGTGATTTAACTTGCCATCATCGGCTATTGATGACGCAAGACACACAGAGGAGTTCGCAGCATCATATAGCACTGATATTGACAGTGACGGTGAGTACAACTTCACTAAGAAAGAAAGTGTAAATAATAATTTCTCCTTCACCTCACCTCCCCTACCACGGGCATTAGACACATATTTAATTGGACTACAGACGGTGATTAAGCTGTCCATTTTTCTAGATAAAAATAGTTATCAGGAATGGATGGGGGTGCTCGTCGCTACCCCGGGCGGGTTATTTATAGACAGGTCGAACACATGCAATGTTTTAGCGATTCCCGTACTTGTGCTCTTTGCGCTCACAAGACAAACGTCGGAGGCAGGTCTCCGTCCGCACACAAATACTTCCGGAAGTCTGCAAAATGAAAATAAAGCGTATTTTTGTGTAATTTCACGTAATATAACAATGTAAGGATGTGCTCATGCTATATTTTAAAAAATCAATGTTATTTTGCTTTGTAGCAAATGTTTGAAAATGTGCTAACCACATACTTTTTGTGGGTGGGGTATTTGTTAACCACATTCCGTTGATATCTTATTTACGTGCATTTGAAAGTTGTATTCAATTTATTGCCGTGTGGATCGACAATAATTACATTAATGTTGTCAGGCAGTGGTGACATGATCACATCTCTGATTAAATAAATTTGGAAGTTTTGGTTTGTTTACATCTACTACAAAATAACAAAAATGTACAATGCATTTTTTGATTGAAATTTTTTTTCTTGTGCAGTTCTTTAGGGTATAGCGGATTTTAGGGTGTAGCGGATAGGTATATACTTTTTAACACAATATTTTTTTATATTGTACATTTATAATAAATAAAATATTACCGTTAGGAACAGTGATCCATCCCCCACACAATGACATGTTTACTTTCATATAGCAGTTTCCTTGCCGCGCGTAAAGCTTCAAGAAACACAATGACGTAACCGGAAGTTTACACCAGGTAAAGCGAAAGTAAGTCGCTCCAGAGTAATTTCACTGAAAATGTATAAACAGTTAGTTTGGAAGAAAGAAACTCTGTGAATAATATGATGTATAATCATGTCCTCTATAACTGGAAAGAAGCTTGGTTCATAAATCACACCATGTCACTGAACACAGACGTCAATAATAACGCACGTGCTTTTCCGGCAGTAACGGATCATCCTAATTTGCGTACAAATCAGATTTGCGGGGATCGTCTCTCAAAATCAATATGACCTGCGAACAATATATCAAATGGGTTTGTTATGCCACCGGAGACGGGTTTGGCACACAGTGTTCGGACCGTCCGTCGATCCGTTCGTCCGTCTGTCTGTCTGTCTGTGTCCGTCCGTCGTCTGTCAGTCAGTCCGTCACAGTTTTGGTTAACCAGGTCGTAACAGTTTCTCAAACTGGCCATAGCATCTACATACGTTGCTTTTATTATTATACATGTAGTAGCTTCATTCTATCTTCATGAAAGAGGGGGTGTTTCATTGTAGAGAGATCAACACCACAGGGATTGAAAATTCTAATTGACATTGACAACTACAATTTTAAAATTTGTGAATATTTATTTTAAAGGCATTCATTTTCTAAATAAAAATAATACTGGTCAGGCCCGTAGCCAGGATGAGGCAGACGAGGCAGCCGCCTTGTCTCAGATTTTGCGTTTTTTTTTATGATTTTTACACTCGATCGTTTTGCGGTATGTTTGAACTGTCGGCGCATGCTGGGGTGTTGACTTAGTGGGTTTTTTTCACTCGACGCCAATATACATTGTTGCTGGAAAAAATAACAATAGCACATGTGTGCCCACCCCCCCCTCGCCATTTTTTTCTGGGGTGTTGACTTGGTGTTGACTTTGTTTTATTTTCACTACGCCAATGTTTTCAGGGCATTATATTTAATGCCGTATCCGGTGGTTCATGTTCATGATCAGTTTTTATCAGATTTTGGCGCTAAACAAAAAATATGTGGCAAACAGTGCAGATCCTGATGAACCAGCTCGTTACGAGCCGGCTCATATGGATGTACACTGTTTGTCAATACCACTATACATGCATGCGAGGTTTAAATGGCTAATATTACATGTACATTCGTGAAGTTATAGTCTGATTTATTAATTACTAATTACAGGGTGATGGTGTATATTGATGGACCAGCCCGTCGGTGCCTCGCGGATTGACAGAATGAGCCAATCTGATTGGTTCATTCCATCATTTTGCGGGGGTCCGACGGGCGGGTCCATCAATGGACACCATCACCAATCACAGTTAATACACTCAGTAACACTGTTTACGGCCACCACCTCGGCCCAACCCTTCACAGGACTCGAATCATTGCCGGGACTCATAGAAAATGTGTGGCAAACAGTGCAGATCCTGATGAGACGTTTTGATCATTAAGAGCCGCCGCATCTGCATGTACACACTGTTTGCCACTACCACTATACATGACTGTGAGGTTAAAAGGGTAATGTTACATGTACATTTGTGAAGTTATTCTCTATGATTTAATTAATTAATAAGTACAAGAGTTAATACACGGTTTACCACCATGTATGTATTCAGTATGTCTCGCCGGGAATCGGCGCACCACTGCCCCCCCCCACCCCGCATCACTCTATATTTTAATTCAGTCTCATAACGACATTTATGTGTTTTTATGGCACCACCCATCACATTGCTTTCAAAGAAAATATTTGGGATGAAAAAAAAAAAAAACGTTTAAGCAGTGTACATTTATATTTTTTTTTATTTTTTCTGTTTACACCATTTACACATGTACACATTACATGATTGAAACAGATTTAATCTGTGTTTTGTGATATGCATGTAAGCATGTTTCCTAGTCATTTACAAAACAAATACATGATTTTGAATGTTTTGAGACACCCCCTCAGCAACTGTCGCACACGTATCCGATAAACACCAAAGCTATCCGTTACTGACTAATTCAGTGCGTTAGGTAAACAAGGAATTATGCGAGGAAAACATTGGAATAAACTAAAAAAGTAACCCAATTTAGAAAGAAGACAATTTTTCCTGTCTATTGGTACCAGGTACTTGTCCAAATGTTCTACTTTAAAGACGTATGCAGCAATAATCTTCTTAGCTATCCGCTAAACACTAAAGAACTGTATCTAGTTGCGGGTGATAACTGCAAAACTCCCATACCATCCGTAACATAGTTACAGTTCCATGCATACTGCATAGCCTTCTTCTGCAGAGTAGCAAGTCAGATCTGCTTAGCACTATTTACCATTAATTATGACATTTTTAATATTATCAACTAATAGAGGTGCAACGATACGGTCAAACCCGTATTGCGATATATTGCGATACAACAAACCCATATTGCAATACGTATTGCGATATTATACCATGTATGAACAAATAATAATAAAAACAAACAGGAGATAAAGAACAGTCTTTATTGTTTATTATTGTCATTAGAACACATCAAAACACTGTGTGGGTCAGGACTTTGCCCAGAAACGGTTGACATTAATGATTATTTCTGGACGAGAGAAAATTTGGGAGAAGTGATCAAAATAATATTTTCCCAGATTTTTGTCGCTCCCGCTTGCGGAAAGCGCGATATAGTCGGCACTTTGGCGTACGTACGTGTGTCCGGTTAAAGTTTTTATTAAAGTTAAGTTGTTTGGTTAAGTTTTTTGGTTTAAATTTTCGGTTAGTTTTTTGGTTAAGTCTTTTGGTTAAAGTTTTTGGTTAAATTGTCTGGTTAAGTTGCTTTTTTGTAAAGTTTTTGTTAAGGTTTTTCAAGTTTGTTTTCTTATACTGTATCTCTGCAACTGCTTTGCCCATTACCTTGCTGAAACTTCACATGGGTGTTTATAACATCATCTAATATTTTCATTCATACCCCCTCCTATTTGCGGCCCCTGTGCCCAATATCAAGGTCAAATTACTTTGAAGTTTTTGGTTAAGTTCTTTGGTTAAAGTTTTTGGTTAAAGTTTTTGGTTAAGTTTTTTGGTTAAATTTTTTTGTTATACTATATCTCTGCAACTGCTTTGCCCATTACCTTGAAACTTCACATGGGTGTTTATCATCATCTATATTTTCATTCTACCCCCCTCCCGTGGGTGGCAGGTGGGAGCACGCAATGGGTAATTTAACGATCGGGGTTCATCCTTACCGGAATCCCGACTGGAGACCTGGTTTGGCCCTCACATACGTCTTTGGTATTTTGTATGTGACAGTTGAATCCGGTTATACCCCTTATAAGAATAATCCTACCGGTATTACGTTTAAACAGGGGAAGGGGCCAAGTGACTTTGGTGCGGTATGGACCTGGCACCAGGTCAGGTTATTCTAATTTCAGGGCTGAATATGTTGTATCTCGATGTAAATATTCCGTTCTGATTTTGGGATTTTCCCCCCAATGCAGCAGGTTAAAACGGGATCGAACCTGTTTGCCCGGCCTTACATGACCTTAGCTGTTGATAGGCCATTAAACACCAATAAACAAACAAATCTACCCCCCTCCCGTGCGGCCCCTGTGTCCAATGTCAAGGTCAAATTACTTTGAAGTTTTTGGTTAAAGTTTTTGGTTAAGTTTTTTGGTTAAAGTTTTTCATTAAATATATCTCTGCACTGCTGCCCATTCTTGACTTCATGGGTGTTTATCATATCTATTTTCATTTCTACATGTGGCTGTGCCCAAGTCAAGGTCCCAAATTACTTTGAAGTTTTGGTTAAGTTTTTTGGTAAATTTTTCGTTATACTATATCTCTGCAACTGCTTTGGCCATTACCTTGAACTTCATGGGTGTTTATCATCATTCTATATTTTTCATTCTACCCCCCTTCCATGTGGCCCCTGTGCCCAATGTCAAGGTCAAATTACTTTGAAGTTTTTGGTTAAGTTTTTTGGTTAAGTTTTTTGTTAAATTTTTTCGTTATACTATATCTCTGCAACTGCTTTATTTGCCCTTACTCCTTGAAACTTCATTTTCATGGGTGTTTAATCATCATCTTTATATTTTCATCTACTCCCGTTTGCGGAAACTGTGCCAATGTCAACCCGGAACAAATTACTTTGAAGAAGATTTTGGTTAAAGTTTTTTTCGTGCCCGCTTGCGGAAAGCGCGATATAGTCGGCACTTTGGCGTATGTACGTGTGTCCGGTTAAAGTTTTTGGTTAAGTTTTTTGGTTAAAGTTTTTCGTTATACTATATATTTTTAGTGTCCATGCCTCGCCACAAGGCGCAACATGCAGGCCGCGGCCATCTAGTTTCTCTTACTTATAGTTATCGCGTAAATGTATTCATTATCTCTATGTTTTCAAAAGCATGCATATCTATTAGAGGGGTAGAGGCATCAACATGCTGAGCGTTAACAACGTATACTTTCATTGAGAAATAAAAGACACATTGGGGGGGGGGGGAGGGCTGGGAAGCAAATATAGTAGATTGTAGAATTTGAAAATAGATTGTAGAATTTGGAAAAAAAATAATCTTTATTTCATCTCAAAAGTATATGTTGTTACCACCCATTTGAACCTCTTTAACTGCATGTGTACATAAATATCGTTTATGAACTTGGATGTGCATAAATTCTGTATATTTACTTAATACAAACTGAATTTGGGTACGTTAACATCGATTGGAAAAAGTTACAAAAGGACGAAACTACGTAGGTACGAAATCGCCGAAAATTTTCTGACAATAGAGTTAGTCATATCTGGTTGAAATAAACAGTTAGTAATGTAATAAACAATACTTGTTTTCGGCATAAAAGGATTGCATTAGAATATATCGATTTCGTATTTAATTCTTTCACACTTTTCGGCGAAAAAGAAAGTTGCAATCATGGGCGGAAGCATCCGCTGTGTAGGCCACGACTCGGTTCGTCAGGTGGCGCTTTCAGTGGGTATACCCACAATCGTAGCTAACGATTGGATGCTATTTTTATTTCGGAAATGGTATCCCACAAAGCGTCATAAGCTGACAAAAATGTGTGTAGACAAATACGAAATTTGTTCGCCACCGGGCGACCCAGCTTATAATGTTTACTACCCCGACCCGAAAACGAACGATCGATCCGGCGCCCGTTAAAACATGTGTTTGTTTGTCTGGTTGAGAGTATTCGGAGGGAGTTAACTCTACCTCGTTCATGATCAATCGCTGATATATCTATTGCCGACGTCTTTCGCAACAGTAATCTGTCAATCATGCCACTAAGGGCTGCCTTTACTTACCAGCGATTGGCTGTACTGTATAAATAATTTCGCCACGAGAATAACACGTGTTTTGAACTGACAATTATAGTAGCCAGAAGCAATGTTTGGCTAGGGGAATATTGAAAGTATCGACCCGTGACTTTTATTGTCACAGCGGGTAGGCATGATTTTAGTGATGATTCGCATAATGATGTGATGAAAATTTGGTCAAACAATCGGGTGTCGTAAAACAAATGGTATTTTAAACAGTTCGACAGACCTGCAATTAGCAAGAATTAGGTCACTGGGTGGGAAATGAACCCATGTAACAGTACAGTTTACAAACTTTACACACGGAATTTGCTGTAAAACTTCCAGATGTGTTGGACGTCCGAGATTACTCACTACATGTATTAGTCATCTAATTGTGGCGTGTTTATTACAAATATTGACTTCTGTCATATTAAAAATTATGTTTTGAATGATTTTGAATAATTTTACACAATTATTTTAACACAAGAAGGCGACCGAGAATATGGTGTAAATATCGCGATACGCGAAAACCGTACCGCGATACGTAACGTTAGGATGACATATCGCAATATACCGGTATATCGTTGCACCACTATCAACTAATGTTAAAATTAGGAAACTAACACACACAGCTAATTCTACGGCAGCACGATTTACCCAAATCTACCCAAATCTTCATTCAAAATAACATGTATGATTGTATTATATACTTGTTCTACAATATATCATTAGTATGTCATATAATAAGCACATTTTGACAGCAAAAAAGAAAAATACACTGTAAAGGGAGACTACCATGATTGAGCCTCATTAATTATGTCTCGGTTGTCTAGCTTTAAGTTATCAGATAGTTAATGATTGCATATTATAGTACTTACGTGGCTGTGGAGAAATGGGGTTTATGGGTTTTGCGACCAGTGTAGATATAGATCAGGCCGTGCATCCGCACAGTCTGATCAACGTCTGCAACATTCGCCATTCCATAAATGAAAGACCCGTCATGGGTCTACCAAGCGATACAAGATCAATGAAACCCATCAATATTTTTAACACACTGTCTCCGAGGATGTCAACATAAGAGAGATTCTACTGTATTTTGATTTCAATAGAAAATCATCATTCCCATTTAGCCATTATAAAGTGGATTATCTTCCTTGGATCCTAGTATCAGTAGTCTATTTCACCAACATTGCAAAGTATACTTTTCTAACAAAGTATACTTTGAGGGAGTAATCATTTATTTTTTCTGAAATGCATTATTTCATATAGAACTAACGACTGCATATATTTGATGATTACAAGTATGCAGAATTATTATACTGTATTTATTACATTATCACAGCCAAAATGGCTGTGATAATGTAATAAATTCAGTATAATAAAACTTAATAAATTTATCTTAATATTGAAAATTTCTCCCTCAAAGTATACTTTGCTAGAAAAGTATACTTTGCAATGTTGGTGAAATAGGCTACAGGTAATCGCGGTTCTCTCCCTTTATATCATATACAAATATTTCATTTTACATCAAAACATTAAAATGGACCCTGGTATGAGCAAATTAGTGACATATATTATGTAAGTACAGTCCAAACATAGTTTGTATCAGGGCTTCTAAAATTTTCAGTTTATCGGTTCTGGACCGATTTTTGACATCTTGGATTGAGATTTGAAAACTAGTCATAAAATTGGTCCGAGAAAAATTACCTATTTGCTGCTGTTTCCTATCAACCGTGTAAATGTAACGATGTTGACACCAAGTAATGTCAATTTTGTGACACATATCCGGGGAATATCCGTGTTAACAAACATCGTTGTATGTTTAGTCACAGGCATTCGGCGTGTTTCGGCTTTCATCGATATGGTTATACCGATGAAAGCCGAAACACGCCGAATGTTACAGGTGAAGGTCTCGATAGCTGTAGAGCGGTTTATAAACAGAGTGGCTTTAGCGTATTTAAAATAAAATAAAGAACCTATGCACTGTGGTTATCCGGGTTTGTAATATTTAATATTACACATTTCATCCCCAAGTTACAAGTAACTGACACAGACTATTCCATATTAAGTGTGGAACTGTTACATTACGCTGTATTAGAGGTAATTTATTTTGGTATAAATAAAGTATGTACGAATGGCGTAGATCCTGATGAGACGGCTCGTGAATAGCATGCTCATCGGGATCTACAGTTTGCAAACAGTTTGATAAAGGACAAAGGTACGTCTGTCATTTTAAAAGTATAATGATTCGTCTAGAGCTGTTGTTTCGCAATTGTTCCGTCTTGCGAAAACATGCGAATCGTCTCGTAAAGATATGAGAATCGTCTCGCGTTTTTGCCATCTCGCCTTCCGCTTTTGGAAATATATTTCGCTATCGCCCGAATTATAAAACGCAGGTAACGTAGGGCGACTTACCCTGTGTTATAGACAGAACATTTGCGCGATCTTCCATCTGTGGGCGAAGTTGCGAAAAAGCAAGATTTAATATGATAGAACCGCGTATTTTCGTCTCGCAAGCTTGCGATCATACTTCGCATTTGCGCGATCAACCTATGCTCGATATCGCTGGAACGTGAGATGGTAAAATGTAAAAGAAGATCATTAGCACGACTGGGCTCATAAATCATTAGACCTATTTCTCCAGTCAGAGCCACATATGCGGCTGTGACTGCAGGGTTCAAGCTAGCCCTTTAAAATAGCGAGACGTTTTCATTAAAAAATTGAGAAAATCGACCCTTTATTCCAAAATTTCTGTTTTATATAGTGAAAAACTTCTCCTTCAGCTCAAAATAGGGGGAAGTCAGACAATTTAGGGGGAGAACTTCGCCCACTTCGCCCTGTAAACCGATCCCTGTAGCCTATTTCATCAAAATTGCAAAGTATACTTTTCTAGCGAAGTAAACAAGAAATTTCCAATTTTAGGATAAATTTATTAATTTTTAGCCAGGTTTTTTGAAAAAAAATCCAGGCTATTGGATTGGCGAAAGCCCGGCGGGCGGCGTCCACAATCAATGCTACGTTTTCGTGTTTGAGTCCATTTCTTTGTTACTGTACCACCTAGGACCACCAAACTTTCACAGCTTCATAATCAAGGGTTGCCCACCACATATCACTATCCAACATGTTACTTTTTTTTAACTTTACCCATTTTTTCCGCGCAGTCGACTTAGCCATTTTCAAAGTTAAGTTTTCGCGTTTACAATGTTAAGTTTTCGTGTTTAAGTCCATTTCTTTGGTACTGTACCACCTAGGACCACCAAACTTTCACAGCTTCATAATCAAGGGGTGCCCACCACATATCACTATCCAACATGTTACTTTTTTAGCCAGGTTTTTTGAAAAAAAATCCAGGCTATTTGATTGGCGAAAGCCGGGCGGGCGGCGTCCACAATCAATGTTAAGTTTTCGTGTTTGAGTCCATTTCTTTGTTACTGTACCACCTAGGACCACCAATCTTTCACAGCTTAATAATCAAGGGGTGCCCACCACATATCACTATCCAACATGTTACTTTTTTAGCCAGGTTTTTTGAAAAAAAATCCAGGCTATTGGGTTGGCGAAAGCCGGGCGGGCGGGCGGCGTCCACAATCAATGTTAAGTTTTCGTGTTCGAGTCCATTTCTTTGTTACTGTACCACCTAGGACCACCAAACTTTCACAGCTTCATAATCAAGGGGGCCCACCACATATCACTATCCAACATGTTACTTTTTTTTTTACTTGACCCATTTTTTCCGCGTAGTCGACTTAGCCATTTTCAATGTTAAGTTTTCGCGTTTACAATGTTAAGTTTTCGTGTTTAAGTCCATTTCTTTGGTACTGTACCACCTAGGACCACCAAACTTTCACAGCTTCATAATCAAGGGGTACCCACCACATATCACTATCCAACATGTGACCATTTTTTTACCTTCACCTATTATTTCTACGTAATTGACTTAGCCATTTTCAACGTTAACTTTTTAACGTACGTCTGGTTAAAGTTTTTTGGTTAAAACTTTTTCGCTATACTATATCTCTGCAACTGCTTCGCCAATTACCTTGAAACTTCACATGGGTGTTTATCATCATCCATATTTTCATTCTAACCCCCAACCGTGCGGCCCCTGTGCCCAATGTCAAGGTCAAATTACTTTGAATTTTTTTGTTAAAGTTTTTTTGTGTACTATATCTCTGCAACTGCTTCACCCAATACCTTGATACTTCACATGGGTGTTTATCGTCATTGTCGCACCTGCTTGCGGAAAGCGCGATCCTGTGCCCAATGTCAAGGTCAAATTACTTTGAATTTTTTTGTTAAAGTTTTTTCGTGTACTATATCTCTGCAACTGCTTCACCCAATACCTTGATACTTCACATGGGTGTTTATCATCATTGTCGCACCTGCTTGCGGAAAGCGCGATCCTGTGTCCAATGTCAAGGTCAAATTACTTTGAATTTTTTTGTTAAAGTTTTTTTCGTGACTATATCTCTGCAACTGCTTCACCCAATACCTTGATACTTCACATGGGTGGTTATCATCATTGTCGCACCTGCTTGCGGAAAGCGCGATCCTGTGCCCAATGTCAAGGTCAAATTACTTTGAATTTTTTTGTTAAAGTTTTTTCGTGTACTACTATCTCTGCAACTGCTTCACCCAATACCTTGATACTTCACATGGGTGTTTACGTCATTGTCGCACCTGCTTGCGGGAAAGAAAGCGCGATCCTGTGCCCAATGTCAAGGTCAAATTACTTTGAATTTTTTTGTTAAAGTTTTTTGTGTTTTTTGCGTTGTACTATATCTCTGCAACTGCTTCACCCAATACCTTGATACTTCACATGGGTGTTTATCATCATTGTCACACCTGCTTGCGGAAAGCGCGATATCGTCGGCATTTTGGCATACGTCCGTCCGTTCGTCCGTGTGTCCGGTTAAAGTTTTTTGGTTAAAGTTTTTCCATCTACTATATCTATTTTTTTAGTGTCCATGCCTCGCCCCAAGGCGCGACATGCAGGCCACGGCCATCTAGTCTACAAAAAGTGGGTATAATTATGTTATCCAAGTGTCTATGCTTGGAAAAAACCTGGCCTTCGTGGCTTTGCCTCGTTTCTTGTTTTACCTTCACCTATTATTTCTACGTAATTGACTTAGCCATTTTTAACGTACGTCTGGTTAAAGTTATTTGCTTAAAACTTTTTCGTTATACTATATCTCTGCAACTGCTTCGCCCATTACCTTGAAACTTCACATGGGTGTTTATCATCATCCATATTTTCATTCTACCCCCCAACCGTGCTGCCCCTGTGCCCAATGTCAAGGTCAAATTACTTTGAATTCTTTTGTTAAAGTTTTTTCGTGTACTATATCTCTGCAACTGCTTCACCCAATACCTTGATACTTCACATGGGTGGGTGTCTTTATCATCATTGTCGCACCCGCTTGCGGAAAGCGCGATAACGTCGGCATTTTGGCATACGTCGTCCGTACGTCCGTGTGTCCGGTTAAAGTTTTTTTCGTTAAAGTTTTTCCATCTACTATATCTATTTTTTTAGTGTCCATGCCTCGCCCCAAGGCGCGACATGCAGGCCACGGCCATCTAGTCTACAAAAAGTGCGTATAATTATGTTATCCAAGTGTCTATGCTTGGAAAAAACCTGGCCTTCGTGGCTTTGCCTCGTTTCTTGTTATTATACTGAATTTATTACATTATTATCACAGCCATTATGGCTGTGATAATGTAATAAATTCAGTATATTTATTCTGCATACTTTTAATCATCAAATATATGCAGTCTTTAGTTCTATATGAAATTTCGGGAAAAATGAATATGATTTCTTCCTCAAAGTATACTTTGCAGGAAAAGTATACTTTGCAATTTTGATGAAATCGGCGACTGGACTGGGGAAATCAGGCTTATGGCATTGCGAGTGTAGTCCGAGGTGAGTCTGCGCATTCACACCGTATCATTAGGCATGTACTGTTCGATATTCATTCAGAAGGGCCAATTTTCTTAGCTGGTGACTTATATGTGGTCGTAACTGTATAAATGGGGCGTATGGGTTTTGTGACCAGTGTAGCTTCTGATCACATATTGCACTCCTGTAGCCTGATAACAATCTATATTGCGTGTTACAAGCATAACGGGGGTTTCATTGATGGAATGACGGACAGTGCTGATACAGTCAGATCTTGATCTACACTGGCCACAAAATCCATAAGCCAGCCACCATTTATCCAGTCGCACCCATATAAGACATTATTTTTCAGAAAGTAGAACTATGACTGCCATCAAGCACACGTTGCAGCGTGATGTATTCCTGCCGAACGACGAGAATCTGGTGGGCATTGTTCACGTCACACAAGTCGGCAAAAAGAAGAAAAGTGGCAAAACCAGTTTCCTATGTGCAGCTTGTAAGTTCTGTTTTAACACCTTCAACACTATAGAGGATTGATTGTGGCCTAGGGGTTAGAGCACCTGACTTAAAATCCGGAGGTTGTGGGTTAAAACCTCGCCTTCAGCGTGAATATACTTGCATAGTATTTCCATCCCACTGGTCTGTCGGATGAGACTTTAAACTGTGGTCCCGTCTCTATATGACCTTAGCTGTTGCTTGGATGTTAAATCCATTCACTTTCACTTTTTTTTCCAACACTATGTACCTCTATAGTAGTGTTTGCAAACAGTGTAGATCCAGATGAGACGTGACGAGCCGTCTCATCAGGATCTGCACTTTTTGCAAGTAATTTTCCTATTGTTCAGGAAATTCACCTTCTTGTAAATGTACTAGTCTGAAAATAATTTTGTGTGACAATTGAATTGGTCCTTAACCCTTACTACGCTGAATTAAATGTTGTCGTCTGCTGGAAATGTTTTATTTTCAATATTTCTCGACAAAAACCTGGTTTTGACAGCACATGAGAATCGTCTCCAGTGGAGACGATTCTCATGTGCTGTCAAAACCAGTTTTTTGTTAAGAATTAAAGCAAAAATGAAAAACAGCAGACGGCAATTTCCGTCAACAGCGTAGGAAGGGTTAACTTAACATATCACACTCCATTTCAGTTATTTAGTGGTTGACAGGATTAATGCATTTCATGCTATTTTTTCTGTGACTGAATAATTTTATAAGCAGTGTCTCAAGGTTTATTCTTAAACACAATCCAAAGTTTCATTGGCCAATACATAGCTCGGCCGTGACCATCCAGGTTCTTGGTCTTAAAGGTACATACCCACTCAGTAGGCACAACATGTTTTTTATATAGGAATTAAATAAGTGTATAATTGTGTCACTATTCCACCAGTTCTAAAAATTACGTGTGCCCGCTATACAGATATTATCACTTAGTAATATTTATTTTACTGATAATGACGCGCGGTGATATCAGGCTATTTTCATTTGCAAATGAGGCATTGTATTGTTTAATTATTTATACTAATTAAATGCGACACCTGAAAAAATAATATTTTCGACAGATTATAAAGAATGCTCATTGGACATCAAAAGATAAATACAGAGAATAAATAGTAATGTCCGTTAACATTTTAAGGAAACACGGTTATCGCCCCTGATAGCAGTGTGAAAATTTACGTCTGATATCCAATGTATAATAATGCCAATAAATACGTGGGGTAATGGTGAATGAATGTTTATTTTTCCAGAAAATGTCTCAGATGATGACAAATGGATTATTGATTTTCTTCATTACTAAATAGGGAACAAATGATAAAAAAATATAACAAATTTAAACATTCACTTATTTGAGCTGCACTGTTTGCTTTTTGCAACTCAACTAAGTGAATTTTCAACTTTATGACAGTATTTTCACTACCCGGTACTCAATTTAAAAGTGAATGCGTAAAATACGCCAATACGCACCTTATCTGGAGCTCCTATTCCGTATTTGTGAATTGGCGCTGTAGCTTGAAATTCAGATAAACGTATTTTAAAAACTGCAAATTGTGAGAATTTCTTTTAAATACAAAAATACAATTTTTGTCGATCCCGCTTGCGGAAAGCGAGACATAGTGATCACAATGACGTCCGTGTGTCCGTCCGAAATCTGCGTTAAAGTTTTTAAAAATACCATCAAGTGCCTCGGTGGGCTCGACATGTGGGCCGCTGCCATCTGGTACTATATTTTCCTTTGTCTATAACCATGACAAACTGAAATATAGTACAACCAACTATCATAAAAATATATTTTTTACATTCAGGGAATTCTTTGTTTGTCAGTCCCGGCAACTATTATGTTGGGATTGGCCATGGCCTAGGTGATATGGCATTGTACTTCAAATCTGGAGGTTGTGAGTTCAATCCTCACCTTGAAAAATAATTACATAGTATTCCATCCCACTTGTCTGTCGAATGAAGCTTTAAACTGTGGTCCCGTCTCTATATGACCTTAGCTGTTGCTGGAACGTTAAACACATTAACTTTTACATTATTCTATTGCCTATACAGTGAGCACGGGTGTGGAGGGCACAAGTCAGGTGCACATATACCAAGTGAAGAAGTCTGACCGCGGGGACAGCTACAAGAAAAAGCTCACCTGGATGTTACGCGAGCTGAAGTTGGTAGATGGGAAAGATAAAGCTAAGGTATGTTTGTTTGCTTAATTGTGTTTAACGGCCTATCAACAGCTACGGTCATTTAAAGCCGAGCCAACGGGTTTGATCCCGCATTCAAGCTAAGGTATATGTGTTCATGGATCTTTATCAGTAATATGGGCTTTGATGCAGAATTATCTCCCTTTTCAAATCACCGTCTTTTGCCTATATTGATTTAGAATGCGAGTCATAATTTGTGGATTTAAGTGGAGAAATGGGGTTTATGGGTTTTGCATCCGCACAGTCTGATCAGGATCTCCACTGTTCGCTATTCCATCAATGAAACACTTGCTATGGTTCTAACAAGCAATATCACTTTTTAATCTCACTTTGATCTAATCGATCTCTTAACCTATATAACACTATCACCTGTACATTCCACTCCACTACTTTCTTACTTTTTCACTCTCCCTTTTTAGCTCGACTATTCGAAGAATAAGTAGAGCTTATGTTGTCACCCCGGCGTCGGCGTCACCGCCTTGGTTAAGGTTTTTAGTCAAGCTTGTATATGGAATACTACTGGCCCTACACCCACCCCCACCATACTTGGACAACTTCATCTCCTAGTGATGTACATCAATAACCCCTGATCTATATTTGACCTTCACCTACATTTCCTCTTGAATTACTTGGTTAATTCCCCTTGGTTAAGGTTTTTAGTCAACCTTGGTTAAGGTTTTTAGTCAAGCTTTTATATGCAATACTACTGGCCCTACACCCACCATACTTGGACAACTTCATCTCCTAGTGATGCACATCAATAACCCCTCATCTATATTTGACCTTGACATACATTCCCTCTTGAATTACTTACTTAATTCCCCTTGGTTAAGGTTTTTAGTCAACCTTGGTTAAGGTTTTTTTTCAAGCTTGTACATTGAATACTATTGTGCATCCAGACACCATACTTCGACAACCTTTTCTCATAGGTATGTACATCAATAACCCCTGATCTATATTTGACCTTGACCTACATTTCCTCTTTGGCCCTACACCCACCATACTTGGACAACTTCATGTCCTAGTGATGTACATCAACAACCCCTGATCTATATTTGACCTTGACCTACATTTCCTCTTGAATTACTTCTTAATTCCCTTGGTTAAGTTTTTTAGCAAGTTTGTGATGGGAATACTCGGCCTACACCCAACCAACTTGGACACTTCATTTCCTAGTGATGTACATCAACAACCCCTGATCTTATTTACCTTGACCACATTTCCTCTTGAATTCTTACTTAATTCCCTTGGTTAACGTTTTTAGTCAAGTTAGATGGTCTGGCCCTCACCACCTACTTGGACAATTATCCCTAGTGATACCAACACCCCTGACCTATTTGACCTTAACCTACATTTAACCTTGAATTACTTAGTTAATTCCCCTTGGTTAAGGTTTTTACTCGACCATGGTTAAGCTTTTTACTCAAGCTTGTACATGGAATACTATTGTGCATACAGACACCATACTTGGACAACCTTTTGTCATAGTGATGTACATCAATAACCCCTGATCTATATTTGACCTTGACCTACATTTCCTCTTGAATTACTTACTTAATTCTCTTTGGTTTAGGTTTTTAGTCAAGCTTGTAGATGGAATACTCATGGCCCTACCTACACCAACCATACTTGGACAACTTCATCTCCTAGTGATGTACATCAACAACCCCTGACCTATATTTGACCTTGACCTACATTTAACCTTAAATTACTTACTTAATTCCCCTTGGTTAAGGTTGGCACTTTGGCGTATGTGTACGTACGTGTGTCCGGTTAAAGTTTTTGGTTAAGTTGTTTGGTTAAGTTTTTTGGTTAAAGTTTTTGGTTACGTTCTTTGGTTAAAGTTTTTGGTTAAGTTTTTTGGTTCAAGTTTTTCGTTAAAGTTTTTCGTTATACTATATCTCTGCAACTGCTTTGCCCATTACCTTGAAACTTCACATGGGTGTTTATCATCGTCTATATTTTCATTCTACCCCCCCTCCCGTGCGGCCCCTGTGCCCAATGTCAAGGTCAAATTACTTTTGAAGTTTTTGGTTAAGTTCTTTGGTTAAAGTTTTTGGTTAAGTTTTTTGGTTAAAGTTTTTGTTTAAGTTTTTTGGTTAAAGTTTTTCGTTATACTATATCTCTGCAACTGCTTTGCCCATTACCTTGAAACTTCACATGGGTGTTTATCATCATCTATATTTTCATTCTACCCCCCTCCCATGTGGCCCCTGTGCCCAATGTCAAGGTCAAATTACTTTGAAGTTTTTGGTTAAGTTTTTTGGTTAAAGTTTTTCGTTATACTATATCTCTGCAACTGCTTTGCCCATTACCTTGAAAACTTCACATGGGTGTTTATCATCATCTATATTTTCATTCTACCCCCCTCCTGTGCGGCCCCTGTGCCCAATGTCAGGGTCAAATTACTTTGAAGTTTTTGGTTAATTTTTTTGTTAAAGTTTTTGGTTAATTGTTTTTCGTAAAGTTTTTCTTTGTTATACTATATCTCTGCAACCCTGGCGTGCTTTCGCCCATTACCTTGACTCTCACATGATGTGTATCATCATTCTACCATATTTTCACAAATACTACGTCGCTGCGGCCCCTTACCCCTGAGCCCAATGTGCCCAATGCAAGGTCAAATTATTTTGAAGTTTTTGGTTAAAGTTTTTTTCGCGCCCGCTTGCGGAAAGCGCAATATAGTCGGCACTTTGTCGTACGTACGTATGTACGTACGTGTGTCCGGTTAAACTTTTTGCTTAAGTTTTTGGTTAAAGTTTTTCGTTACACTATATCTTTTTTGTTAGTGTCCATGCCTCGCCACAAGGCGCGACATGCAGGCCGCGGCCATCTAGTTACTCAACCTTGGTTAAGGTTTTTAGTCAAGCTTGTAGATGGAATACTATTGTACATACAGACACCATACTTGGATAACTTTTTCTCATAGGGATGTACATCAATAACCCCTGACCTTTATTTTACCTTCACCTACATTTAACCTTCAATTACTTGGTTAATGTTTATAGTCAAGCTTGTATATGGAATACTTCTGGGCCTGCATCAACCATACTTGGACAACTTCATCTCCTAATGATGTATATCAATAATCCCTGACCTATATTTGACCTTGACCTACTTTTATCCTTGGATTACTTAGTTATCTCCCCTTGGTTACGGTTTTTAGTCAAGCTTGTATATGGAATATTCCTGGGCCTACAGCAACCATACTTGGAAAACTTTATCTCCTAGTGACGTACATCAATAATCCCTTGGTTAATGTTTTTAGTCAACCTTGGTTAAGGTTTTTATGCAGGCCGCAGCCACCTTCTTTGTCAAGCTATGTGTACATCGACAACCCTCGTAGTCGAGCTATGCTGTTCTCCTACAGCTCTTGTTACTAACTGCTCTGACTCGCAGGCCTGCCCATAATCTCTGCGTGGGGGTGTTATCGTAAATCTTTATTAGGATACAGTCGGTGTGCAATGTGATCAGAAGCTACACTGGACACAAAGCCCATAAGCCCCATTTCTCCATTCACAGCCACAGTTATGTAAATAATATTAAATGTTAGAAATTTCAAACACATGTTAATTTAAGTTCTGCTCACTTTGAATTTTTTTTCAATATTTGATGTCATTTTCAGACAATTTTGTACCTTTAGAAATCAAAATTGGTTCTGTTGGAGAATTTTTCGAAAAAACTCAACCAGTGTTAACATTATTCACTATGTAGTATACAGTAGGTGGACAAGTCATTTCCCACACATTGAAATCCCATAGACTTACATGTATTTGTAACTGTTCTTGTTAGCATGTTACTTCAAATATACATTAAATATTTTAATGAAATAAAATGCATTGAGTAGCCAATAGATTTTCGCAGAATTTTATCCATATGTGTATAAAATATGCAAAGTAGTTTACAAGATGCATGCAGTTAAACATATGGTAATTTTTTGGAAATACTGTTCCCATTGACGTCAATGGTGACGTTGCTCAAAAAGTGAAATAATTATGCCATATTTAAAAACATGTATCTATCAAACTGCTTGTGATAATCGGTTCTTCGCAAAAACCATATAAGTTTGGGAAAAATACAGAGACCATCAAATGCAGCTTAACAAGACGCGTTTGATGCGCCTATTTCATCAAAATCCGTTACGTAATAAGGACAATATAAAAGAATACATACTTTGAATCAGATGGATTCTGGAAGTTTCAGTACTTGTTGTTGTTGTTAGTACTACGTGATCATACACCTTGATATTTTAGAGTAAAAATGGATATTACATGTAAGTCTATGGGATTTTAACTTTCGGTAAATTACTTTTGTGCACCTACTGTATAGCATCTATTGCCATTTTTCATCTATACCAGACTGACAGACTGTTAGTTGGTCGGTTTCTATGCTCATTTAAATAACAAAAAGTTTTTCGATTTCATAGTGTTATCAATTGTAGAATAAAAAAAGTCATTTCCATCAATTTTCGACTACCGGTATTATTCATTATTCTAATGCACTCTATAAATATCACGCAATCTGATTGGCTGATGGTCATACATTACAGGTATATCATTGGTGATGAACGGTCGCAAATTATTTCAATATGTATTCCTACGCCAATACTAAGTTTGAGGTCGGTCAATTTACTCTGCCACATAATGACCGACCAAAACATAGGGTAACTCACATAAAATGTCCCAAGTGGTATTCTGGTATTATTGTCAAAGACACAGCTGGTTTGCATATGAAACGTCCTGGTCCGAAACGCCCTGGTGACCTGGTCTGAAAGTTGCATGGTCCGAAGCTACGGCAATTTTTTTTTACAAATATCTCACCGTTGATCACGTTTCATATGTTTTGGCAGTAATAGATCGTTCACACAAACAGAAAGTATGTATCCTGTGTAATCTTGCATCTCAAATGGTTATATATCACGTATGATTAGATGAGTTATCACAATATTTATCAAGTTCGACAGGTGACCGCCATTGAAATATTGTTGCTAAGAGATCGCACTGGAAAGGAGTGACATTAAAAGCGCAAAATAGTAAATACGGCAATTATAATTCTAACGACAAATTTATTGCTTTTTTATTATTGAAAAATAATGAAATCAGCAACATAAACGTATATACATTAATGCAAAAATCACTAATATCTTGTAATTGTGTTGGAACTATTTTCTTCGTAGAAAATATTATTTGTGTGATCCGTCCGGTATGACCAGCTCAACCAGCTTGCAATCCTGTACGATTTTCCAACGAGACTCGAGACAAAGTTTGCAAAACAGTATAGGAGTGCATTAGAAATAGGTTAACTGCATTGTAATTTTGAAATTTGCAGCGTATATCAGAAAATGATAGGTCGGAAAACATGTTTCTAACAGATTTTCCGACCTATCATTTTCTAATATACGCTGCAAATTTCAAAATTACAATACAGTTAACCCTATATTTTAATACTGTATACTTATTCATTACTTTAATAAGATACCATTTCCATAGGAGACAGCAGAGTTTGATGTGACGTTTGAGAAGGTCTTCAAATGGATCGCCAGCAGTGTCAAGGACAGGGACGACTTTATATCGTGTATTTGGAAGGTAGGTGGCAGGAAATATACTAGTTGATGTGCACTGGTCGCAAGAGGAACGTCTAAGGTTTGAGTCTCCGATCGGACTGATATGTGGCTGTAACTGGAGAAATGGGATTTGTGGTCAGGGTGGCTGCTGATCAAATAGCACACTTCTGTAGCCGGATAACGATCTACATTTCTTGTTAGAAGCATGACATGTGTTTCATTGATGGAGTGGCGAACAGTGCAGATCCTGAACAGACTGCGGATGCACAGGTTGATCTCGATCTACACTGGTTGCAAAATCCATAAGCCCCATTTCTCCAGTCACAGCTGCATATAACCAGTTGTGGAGCTGCCAGCTAGTTAACATTTTCACCCATAAATATCTGATATGGACAGTTCCATGCTCATTTTTAGCCAGGTTTTTTTTTAAAAAATCCAGGCTATTGGATTGGTGAAAGCCGGGCGGGCGGGCGGCGGCGGGCGGGCAGCGTCCACAATCAATGTTAAGTTTTCGTGTTTGAGTCCATTTCTTTGTTACTGTACCACCTAGGACCACCAAACTTTTACAGCTTCATAATCAAGGGGTGCACACCACATATTACTATCCAACATGTTACTTTTTTTTTAACTTGACCCATTTTTTCCGCGCAGTCGACTTAGCCATTTTGAATGTTAAGTTTTCGTGTTTACAATGTTAAGTTTTCGTGTTTAAGTCCATTTCTTTGGTACTGTACCACCTAGGACCACCAAACTTTCACAGCTTCATAACCAAGGGGTGCCTACCACATACAACTATCCAACATGTGACCATTTTTTTACCTTCACCTATTATTTCTACGTAATTGACTTAGCCATTTTCAACGTTAATTTTTCTTTTTTTAAACGTACGTCTGGTTAGAGTTTTTTGGTTAAAACTTTTTTGTTATACTATATCTCTGCAACTGCTTCGCCCATTACCTTGAAACTTCACATGGGTGTTTATCATCATCCATATTTTCATTCGACCCCAACCAGTGCTGGCCCCTGTGCCCAATGTCAAGGTCAAATTACTTTGAATTTTTTTGTTAAAGTTTTTTCGTGTACTATATCTCTGCAACTGCTTCACCCAATACCTTGATACTTCACATGGGTGATTATCATCATTGTCGCACCTGCTTGCGGAAAGCGCGATCCTGTGCCCAATGTCAAGGTCAAATTACTTTGAATTTTTTTGTTAAAGTTTTTTCGTGTACTATATCTCTGCAACTGCTTCACCCAATACCTTGATACTTCACATGGGTGTTTATCATCATTGTCGCACCTGCTTGCGGAAAGCGCGATCCTGTGCCCAATGTCAAGGTCAAATTACTTTGAATTTTTTTGTTAAAGTTTTTTCGTGTACTATATCTCTGCAACTGCTTCACCCAATACCTTGATACTTCACATGGGTGTTTATCATCATTGTCGCACCTGCTTGCGGAAAGCGCGATCCTGTGCCCAATGTCAAGGTCAAATTACTTTGAATTATTTTTTTTTGTTAAATTTTTTTCGTGTATTATATCTCTGCATCTGCTTCACCCAATTTCCTTGATACTTTCACTGGGTTGTTTATCATCCATTGTCGCACCTGCTTGCGGAAAGCGCGGATCCTGTGCCAAAGTCAAGGTCAAAAAATTCTTTGTAGATTATTTTGTTAAATTTTTTTCGTGTTATATCTCTGCAACTGCTTCACCCAATACCTTGATACTTCACATGGGTGTTTATCATCATTGTTGCACCTGCTTGCGAAAAGCGCGATCCTGTGCCCAATGTCAAGGTCAAATTACTTTGAATTGTTTTGTTAAAATTTTTTTGTGTACTATATCTCTGCAAACTGCTTCACCCAATACCTTGATACTTCACATGGGTGTTTATCATCATTGTCGCACCTGCTTGCGGAAAGCGCGATCCTGTGCCCTATGTCAAGTTCAAATTACTTTGAATTTTTTTGTTAATGTTTTTTCGTGTACTATATCTCTGCAACTGCTTCACCCAATACCTTGATACTTCACATGGGTGTTTATCATCATTGTCACACCTGCTTGCGGAAGCGCGATATCGTCGGCATTTTGGCATACGTCCGTCCGTTCGTCCGTGTGTCCGGTCCGTTAAGTTTTTTGGTTAAAGTTTTTTCCAGCTACTATATCTATTTTTTTAGTGTCCATGCCTCGCCCCAAGGCGCGACATACAGGCCACGGCCATCTAGTCTACAAAAAGTGGGTATAATTATGTTATCCAAGTGTCTATGCTTGGAAAAAAACCTGCCTTCTGTGCTTTGTCTTTGTTCTAATTGAATTATTTTAACTGCGCCTCACGGTTACGGAAAGTAGTTCGGCGTGGGAGTTTACTGGGATATAAATTTTGGACAGAGACTTGCTACGGGCCAATCAAATGTTAGGGAATTGTGTAAATATTTTTGTGCTGGAATTATCATGTAATATCTTCACTATTACGTGTGAAGGATTTCTTCAATACTTGGACACTTGAATCACCGGAACATTTGCCACACACTCTCGCCACCATTTACATGACCTTGACCTTTGTCACCTTCAAAATGTCGCTGAAACACATTTTGTTAATTCGAAAAGTTTGTAAGAGTTTTTCCAACATGTGAAAGATTGCTTTAATGTTTGGACAGTTTATTCACCTGAACACGTGTGATGCAATCATACCACCAATGACATTACCTTGACCTTTGTGACCTTCAAAATGGTGCTGAAACACTTAGCCATTTTCTTACGTCAAAACAGTTGTAAGTCTTTGATATTTGTGTAAATTTAAAAGTTTCATTTTTGACACACAATCTCTAGTTAGAGTCCAGTATGCCATGGGAGCATACATGTATCCATGTTTTGCAAACATAATTTCTAGTTACAAGCTGTATTTCAGATAAAATATTGATTCATATGAATACAAACTTTATTTCGCTATTATTATCAGACACACACATTAGCAGATCAGTAGCCTATTTCATCAACATTGCAAAGTATACTTTACTAGCAAAGTATACTTTGAGGGAGTAATCATTTGTTTTTCCTGAAATGCATTATTTCATATAGAACTAACAAATGCATGTATTTCATGATTAAAAGTATGCAGAATTATTATACTGAATTTATTACATTATCACAGCCATAATGGCTGTGATAATGTAATAAATTCAGTATAATAAAAATTAATAAATTTACCATAAAATTGAAAATATCTCCCTCAAAGTATACTTTGCTACTAAAGTATACTTTGCAATGTTGATGAAATCGGCTACAGAAACTAGGTCCATCTCTTTAATTGCCAGTCCCATAGAACCAGTTGAAGTGGCCTAATGGATAAGGCATCTGCAACTGAGAGGTTAAAGGTTTGAGCCTCCACTCGGGCTGATATGCCCGGTTGGTGAACTGCCAGCTGGTTAAATAATACCATATGATACTTAGCCGTAAGCAGAGCTCTAGTTAAGGTGCGTAATTTGATCAACTTTGGGGGGAATTTTGTTATTTCTTCACCAAAAATGGCATGTTGGGAGTGCTTTAGAATCGTCTTATTGAGACGATTCTAAAGAACTCCCAACTTGCCATTTTTGGTGAAGAACTAAGAAACATATCTCGAATATTTGGTCAAATTACGCAGCTTAACTGGAGCTCTGGTTGTAAGACTGCTGTAGTGTAACTAGTATCTATTTACATCATTATTCCATATTTATGTACCCACAACAAATATTTTGGGGTACATTTAGTCGCCACCAGTAGCCGATTTCATCACAATTGCAAAGTATACTTATGTAGCAAAGTATACTTTGAGGGAATAATCATTTATTTTTCCCGAAATGCATTATTTCATATAGAACTAACGGCTGCATATATTTGATGATTAAAAGTATGCAGAATTATTATACTGAATGTAATAAATTCAGTATATAAAAATTAATAAATTTATCCTAAAATTGAAAATTTCTCTCCCTCAAAGTATACTTTGGTAGATAAGTATACTTTGCAATGTTGGTGAAATAGGCTACTGGTTCATCTGTCTGAGATTTGCATTAAAGTAAGTCAGATTTGATTGACACTTTATTTGTCATCATCCATATTTTCATTCCATTGCCCACAGCCTACATGCCTACAGCCCACATGCCCAAGGTCAAGGTCAAATGACTTCATCAGTGTTATTTGTTTCTTGTTTACCATTGCAGCTCTGTCAACGTCACTTGGTCCAGAAACCAGAATTCACCAATATCCCAGCCAAGCTACTAGAAGGTAAATTTTTCTGTACCCCAACATATTTTACGCACTTATTTTAGGCTAAAATAAGTGCGTAAAATATGTTGGGGTACAGAAAAAACAACAGTACATTGTCAGTCATGTAAGACTTGTAAGACACTATGTGTATGCACATCATGCATGCTAAGATAATTTATTCTCATTTCTTGATACCGAATATTAGTGTGGGAGAAGGTTGACAATTAACAGCCTGTTGTCTAAACATAGTCTGATCATGATGACGTTATCCGTGTGAATTGTATCTAGCAGACACTCAGATGCTTCCTAAAAAATGAAGAAGTAATTTACAAAAAAATAATACAACCAAAATATAAATGTCATGGTTGCCAAATATTCCACCTGATGAGTACCCCTAGTTGGGAATGAAACAGATCTATACATTGTAATTAACCCCTATATCTAATTATTAAGTTGTTGATTGTTTAATTAACTATTACTGAGCTTAAAACTTAATTTAAATAACTTTAATTATCAAATAATAACATCAAAATTCATATTTCCCGGTATTTCCCACTTTCGGGAGTATTTCCCGGGACGGGAAATACCGGTATTTCCCACCGGGAATTCCCGCCCCCGGTATTTCCCGGCCAACCCTGATTTTAGCAGAATACGCATTGGTTATCAAAAGTGGGAGTGCAAAATACCCACAGCAATGTAATAAAGTTGAAAATTTACTTAGTTTAGCTGCAAAAAGCAAGCTCTAATAAGTGAATTTTTAAATATGTTTTTAGCTCGACTATTCGAAGAATAAGTAGAGCTTATGTTGTCACGTCGGCGTCGGCGTCACCGTCACGCCTTGGTTAAGGTTTTTAGTCAAGCTTGTATATGGAATACTACTGGCCCTACACCCACCATACTTGGACAACTTCATCTCCTAGTGATGTACATCAATAACCCCTGATCTATATTTGACCTTGACCTACATTTCCTCTTGAATTACTTGGTTAATTCCCCTTGGTTAATGTTTTTAGTCAACCTTGGTTAAGGTTTTTAGTCAAGTTTGTATATGCAATACTACTGGCCCTACACCCACCATACTTGGACAACTTCATCTCCTAGTGATGCACATCAATAACCACTGATCTATATTTGACCTTGACCTACATTCCCTCTTGAATTACTTACTTAATTCCCCTTGGTTAATGTTTTTAGTCAACCTTGGTTAAGGTTTTTAGTCAAGTTTGTATATGCAATTACTGGCTACCCTACACCCACCTACTTGGACAACTTCATCTCCTAGTGATGCACATCAATAACGCCTGATCTATATTTGACCTTGACCTACATTCCCTCTTGAATTACTTACTTAATTCCCCTTGGTTAAGGTTTTTAGTCAACCTTGGTTAAGGTTTTTTTTCAAGCTGGTACATTGAATACTATTGTGCATCCAGACACCATACTTCGACAACCTTTTCTCATAGGTATGTACATCAATAACCCCTGATCTATATTTGACCTTGACCTACATTTCCTCTTGAATTACTTAATTCCCCTTGGTTAACGTTTTTAGTCAAGCTTGTAGATGGAATACTCTTGGCCCTACACAACCATACTTGGACTTAACTTCATCTCCTAGTGATGTACATCAACAACCCCTGACCTATATTTGACCTTGACCTACATTTAACCTTGAATTACTTACTTAATTCCCCTTGGTTAAGGTTTTTACTCGACCTTGGTTAAGCTTTTTACTCAAGCTTGTACATGGAATACTATTGTGCATACAGACACCATAATTGGACAACCTTTTCCTTTTCTCATAGTGATGTACATCAATAACCCCTGATCTATATTTGACCTTCACCTACATTTCCTCTTGAATTACTTACTTAATTCTCTTTGGTTAAGGTTTTTAGTCAAGCTTGTAGATGGAATACTCATGGCCCTGCACCAACCATACTTGGACAACTTCATCTCCTAGTGATGTACATCAACAACCCCTGACCTATTTGACCTTGACCTACATTTAACCTTAAATTACTTACTTAATTCCCCTTGGTTAAGGTTTTTACTCAACCTTGGTTAAGGTTTTTAGTCAAGCTTGTAGATGGAATACTATTGTGCATACAGACACCATACTTGGATAACTTTTTCTCATAGGGATGTACATCAATAACCCCTGACCTTTATTTTACCTTCACCTACATTTAACCTTGAATTACTTGGTTAATGTTTATAGTCAAGCTTGTATATGGAATACTTCTGGGCCTACATCAACCATACTTGGACAACTTCATCTCCTAGTGATGTACATCAATAATCCCTGATCTATATTTGACCTTGACCTACTTTTATCCTTGGATTACTTAGTTATCTCCCCTTGGTTACGGTTTTTACTCAAGCTTGTATATGGAATACTCCTGGGCCTACAGCAACCATACTTGGAAAACCACGCACACCTACGTCCAAGGTCAAGGTCACTGTTGAAGGTCAAAGGTCAGGTCAAACCTATTGAAATTCCTTTCCGCTCTATATCTTCTACACCGATGCATGGATTATCAAATGGCTTGGCACAAATGTTTCTCATGATGAGAAGGTATGTCGCGATCAATAACTACGCACCTACGTCCAAGGTCAAGGTCACAGTTGAAGGTCAAAGGTCAAACCTATTGAAATTCCCTTCCGCTCTATATCTTCTACACCGATGCATGGATTATCAAATTGCTAACAACCACGCACCTACGTCCAAGGTCACGGTTGAAGGTCAAAGGTCAAACCTATTGAAATTCCCTTCCGCTCTATATCTTCTACACCGATGCATGGATTATCAAATGCCTTGGCACAAATGTTTCACAGGATGAGAAGGTGTGTCGCGATCAATAACCACGCACCTACGTCCAAGGTCAAGGTCACAGTTGAAGGTCAAAAGGTCAAAAATATTGAAATTCCCAAATGGCTTGGCACAAATGTTTCTCACGATGAGAAGGTGTGTCGCGATCAATAACCACGCACCTACGTCCAAGGTCAAGGTCACTGTTGAAGGTCAAAGGTCAAACCTATTGAAATTCCCTTCCGCTCTATATCTTCTACACCGATGCATGGATTATCAAATGGCTTGGCACAAATGTTTTTCATGATGAGAAGGTGTGTCGCGATCAATAACCACGCACCTACGTCCAAGGTCACAGTTGAAGGTCAAAGGTCGAACCTATTGAAATTCCCTTTCCTCCGTCTCATATCTTCTACACCGATGCATGGATTATCAAATGCTTGGCACAAATGTTTCTCAGGATGAGAAGGTGTGTCTCGATCCAATAACCACGCACAATACGTCCAAGGTCAAGGTCATAGTTGAAGGTCAAAAGGTCAAAAACCTATTGAAATTCCCTTCCGCTCTATATCTTTCTACACCGATTGCATGGATTATCACACTATGCCCAGGGTCAAGGTCACAGACTTGATGCGTTTGAAACCTTAACGCTTTGCTAAATGGCTTATAATCAAAAATGCCTCGTTTTCTTTGGCTGCCAGTGGGGGTATTCGTGTGCCGACAGGCCACATTTCTAGTTTCCCTTGGTTAATGTTTTTAGTCAACCTTGGTTAAGGTTTTTATGCAGGCCGCAGCCACCTTCTTTGTCAAGCTATGTGTACATGGACAACCCTCGTAGTCGAGCTATGCTGTTCTCCTACAGCTCTTGTTATCATTTGTTCCCTATTTAATAAGGAAGAAAATCTATAATACCTTTGTAAAAGTAAAATACGCATTGAATTTGAAATCTGGGGATATATTACTCTTTAGGTACACAACTTATCTGGAGCTCTGCATCCATGTTGTTTGTCTGTCCGAGATTTGTATTAAAGATTTTGGCTACCTACTGTCTCTCTTGCCATAAATCGGATTTGCTTGAAGCTTCATATACTTATTTGTCATCATCCATATTTATGGCCCTGGTTCCTTAGAGAATAAATAGTAATGTCTGTTAACATTTTAAGGAAACACGGTTATCACCCCTGATATCAGTGTGGAAATTTACGTCTGATATAAAATGTATAATAATGCCAGTCAATACGTGGGGAAATGGTGAATGAATGTGTATTTTGCCAGGAAATGTCTCAGATGATGACTGATATAAAGAACATTTTGTGACTACTGAGTGGGCATGTACGCTCGGGTAATTGGCTTTTAATTTCTGTTTCCTTGCTCGATCTGTTTCATATTTCACACATGCTCCAATGCTCTGCTAAGCCCAGGGTCAAGGTGACATACTTGATGCCTTCGAAATTTTAAAGCTTTGGTAAATGGCTTATAATTTATGTTTCCTTTCTGGGATCTGCTTCATATTTCACACATGCATTGCTCCAATGGTCCTCTACTGCCCTGTGACAAATCCACATTCGTGCCGCCCCCGCTAAATCTAGGGTCAAGGTCACAATACTTGGTGCATGCAAAACCTGAACACTGGTAAATGTCTTATAATTTCTTGTTTCCTTGCTGGGATCTGCTTCATATTTCACACACGCATTGTTCCAATGGCCCTGTGACAAATCCATGTTTGTGCCGCCCCCGCTAACCCCAGGGTCAAGGTCACACATACTTGCATTTGAAACCTGAACACTCGAGTAAATGTCTTATAATTTCTTGTTTTCTTGCTGGGATCTGCTTCATATTTCACACACCCATTGCTCCAATTTTCCTCTACCACTGTGACAAATCCATATTTGTGTCGTCCCCCACTAACCCTAGGGTCAAGGTCACATACTTGGTCCCACGTGGGGGATGTTTTGTAAGCCTCGCTTACTGACAAATGTAGTTTCATTCTGTACCCACCCATTTGACCCTATCTCAAGGTGAAGGTCAAATGACTTCGGAATTTGCGCTAATATTTTTGCGGGTACATCCTCCATCAGTGTTACTCATTTCTTGTTTTCTTCATGACAAAGTGGTGCTTATTGAGATTATTACATTCCAGAATCAGTTGTAATAAATTGACAAACACAGGCTAAAAGGTTTTAGTTATGCTCCACCACGATAGTGGAGGGTGCATTTAGTGTTACCCTTGTCTGTCCCATCCGTCCGTTTCCTTGCACGGATCAGCTTCAGATTTCATACACGCATTGCTCTAATGGTCCCCTACTGCCCTGGTGACAAATCCATATTTATCATTCCCCCGCAAAGCTCAGGGTCAACGTCACATACTTTTAACACGTGGGTAAAAATCCACGTTCGTCCCGACTCCGCTAAGCCCAGGGTCAAGGTCACATACTTTACATGTTAAGGTAACATGTTTTGAGCAACTGGGCCCTGTTAACTCTTTGCATGCTAGCAGCGAAAATATCCGCCAAACGAATTAGGACTATGTTTTATTTCTCTCTGTAAATATGTCTCCGGACACAATTCTAATGAAATTCCAAGACATATTCATGACATTTATGTGGAGAAATAAAAGAAAATATAATGAATTGTCATCTGCTATTTTTGAACTATTTATAGCCCACAAATTTCCCAGCATGCAAAGAGTTAAGCTAACAGAGGTTTTGAGCAACCAGGCCCTTGTCTATTACAGAGGTTATAAAGCCTGCGGCTCGGGGACAGACGACCCATGAAGATGAGACAGCAGTGATGGACGAGGAGGATTACCAGGCCTTGTCTGCTAAGGAGGAGGTGGACCTGGAGGCGTTGATGGACAATTGTCAGGCCGCCATCAGTAACGCTGTGATCTTCTCTGAACAATTGTCCAAACAGCTGTCTGTATTAGACGCGGTGAGTGATTTGTTGGGTGAGCGGGGGGGGGGGGGGGGGGGATGGGGACCTACAGGTGTTGATGGACAATTGTCAGGCCGCCATCAGTAATGCCGTGATCGTCTCTGAACAATTGTCCAAACAGCAGTCCGTGTTAGACTGGGTGAGTGTTTTGTTGGTGTAAGGACCTACTGTCTGTTCCACGTTTTTCTACCGACAAACTTTTGGCTATTAAACGCATTAAATCCAAAACATATTTATATGTATTAAGTACATTTACAACATAACAAAAAAGTCACCATCCCCAGGCAATCAATGTCTGTTACAGACTAACATCCATTCCATTATGGTGTTTCATTGATGGAATGGTGAACAGTGCAGACTGATCAGACTGGAGGATGCACAGGCTATCTGTATCTACAACACGTGGGTGGTTGGTCATTGACAGTTGGTCGGGCAAACTTGACGGCGTAAATTAACAGTAGGGGTTCCTCCTTATAGGAATCACGATTTGCCTGTTTCGGCCCTCGGGTACGATTTTATACGCCTGTTTGAAAAAACGGGACTTATTATGTATTCATCTTGTACGGGCGGGCGGGTTGGCGGGCGGGCGGGCACAGCTTGTCCACGCAATAACTAGAGTTCTACTTGACAGATTGTAACCACATTCGGTATACATGTTTAACACGGCAAGCCGAAGAAGCCTATTGATTTTGAAAATTTCCCGATGACTTATCTCCCTTTGGTGGACATTTTTAATTTTCTCACTCTGTATCCTTGTCCACGCAATAACTCGAGCTCTACTTCACCAATCGTAACCAAATTCGGGTTACATGTTTATCACGACAAGACGAAGAAGCCTATTGATTTTTAAAAATGTTAGATGACATATCTTCCCTTGGTGGCCATTTTTAATTTTCGCACTCTGTATCCTTGTCCACGCAATAACTCAAGTTCTACTTCACCGATCGTAACCAAATTCGGTATACATGTTTATCACGGCAAGACAAAGAAGCCTATTGATTTTGAAAATTTTCTGATTACTTATCTACCCTTGGCGTCCATTTTTAATTTTCGCACTCTGTATCCTTGTCCACGTAATTACTCAAGTTCTACTTCACCGATCGTAACCAAATTTGGTATACATGCGGCAAGACGAAGAAGCCTATTGATTTTTTAGCTCGACAATTCGAAGAATAGTTAGAGCTTATGTAGTCACCCCGGCGTCACCGTCACCGTCACGCCTTGGTTAAGGTTTTTAGTCAAGCTTGTATATGGAATACTCCTGGCCCTACACCCACCATACTTGGACAACTTCATCTCCTATTGATGTACTTCAACAACCCCTGACCTATATTTGACCTTGACCTACATTTAACCTTCAATTACTTAGTTCATTCCCCTTGGTTAAGGTTTTTAGTCAACCTTGGTTAAGATTTTTAGTCAAGCTTGTAGATGTAATACTATTGTGCATACAGACACCATACTTGGACAAACTTTTCTCATAGGGATGTACATCAATAACCCCTGATCTATATTTGACCTTGACCTACATTTCCTCTTGAATTAATTAGTTAATTCCCCTTGTTTAAGGTTTTTAGTCAAGCTTGTACATGGAATACTCCTGGCCCTACACCAACCATTCTTGGACAACTTCATCTCCTAGTGATGTACATCAACAACCCCTGACCTATATTTGACCTTGACCTACATTTAACCTTGAATTACTTACTTAATTCCCTTGGTTAAGGTTTTTAGTCACCCTTGGTTAATGTTTTTAGTTAAGCTTGTACATGCAATACTATTGTGCATACAGACACCATATTCGGACAACCTTTTCTCATAGGGATGTACATCAATAACCCCTGATCTGTATTTGACCTTGACCTACATTTGACCTTGACCTACATTTCCTCTTAAATTACTTACTTAATTCCCCTTGGTTAAGATTTTTAGTCAAGCTTGTAGATGGAATACTCCTGGGCCTACAGCAACCATACTTGGACAACTTCATCTCCTACTGATGTACATCAACAGCCCCTGACCTATATTTGACCTTGACCTACATTTAACCTTGAATTACTTACTTAATTCCCCTTGGTTAAGGTTTTTAGTCAACCTTGGTTAAGGTTTTTGTCGTGCCTGCTTTAGCAGAGGCGCGACTATAGTCAGCGCTTTTTCCGTCGTCGTCGTCGTCCGCGTCGTCCGGTTTTTTTGTAAGGCAAATGCGTTAAAGTTATTGTTTTTTTCACAATATCTCTTTAACCCCTTGCCAGACATTGATATTATTTCACATCAATGTTTGTCTAGGGATGATGCTTCATTACGCACACCCCCACATCCAAATTTTGAAGGTCAAGGTCATTTATTTCCTTGTAATGTTCACCGGTTTTGTAACAGAAATGCGTTAAAAGTTATTGTCTTTTTCACAATATCTCTTTAACCCCTTTCCTGACATTGATAATATTTCACATCAATGTTTGTCTAGGGATGATGCTTCATTACGCACACCCCCACATCCAAATTATCAAGGTCAAGGTCATTTATTTATTTGTAATGTTCACCGGTTTTGTAACAGAAATACGTTAAAAGTTATTGTTTTTTCACAATATCTCTTTAACCCCTTGCCAGACTTTGATAATATTTCACATCAATGTTTGTCTAGGAATGATGCTTCATTTTGCACACCCCCACAACCAAATTTTGAAGGTCAAGGTCATTTATTTACTTGTAATGTTCACCGGATTTGTAACAGAAATGCGTTAAAGTTATTGTTTTTTTTCACAATATCTCTTTAACCCCTTTCCAGACATTGATAATATTTCACATCAATGTTTGTCTACGGATGATGCTTCATTATGCACACCTCCACATCCAAATTCTGAAGGTCAAGGTCATTTATTTACTTGTAATGTTCACCGGATTTGTAACAGAATGCGTTAAAGTTATTGTTTTTTTTTCACAATATCTTCTTTAACCCCCCTTTCCAGACATTGATAAATTTCACATCAATGTTTGTCTACGGATGATGCGTTCATTATGCACACCCCCACTCCATCATCATTCTGAAGGTCAAGGTAATTTATTTACTTGTAATGTTCACGGTCAAATGCCTCGGCAGGCGCGACACCGCTTCTGTGGCGGAATTCTTGTTAGTCAAGCTTGTACATGGAATACTATTGTGCATACATACACCATTGTATATGGAATACTCCTGGGCCTACATCAACCATACTTGGACAACTTCATCTCCTAGTGATGTACATCAATAATCCCTGACCTATATTTGACCTTGACCTACTTTTACCCTTGGATTACTTAGTTTTTTCCCCTTGGTTAAGGTTTTTAGTCAAGCTTGTATATGGAATACTCCTGGGCCTACAGCAACCATACTTGGAAAACTTCATCTCCTAGTGATGTACATCAATAACCCCTGACCTATATCTGACATTGACCTACATTTAACCTTGAATTACTTGCTTAATTTCCCTTGGTTAAGGTTTTTAGTCAACCTTGGTTAAGGTTTTTAATGTTGGTTAAGGCCACCTTGTTTGTAAAGCTATGTGTACATCGACAACCCTCGCAGTCGAGCTATGCTGTTCTCCTACAGCTCTTGTTTAAAATGTCCGATGACTTATCTCCCCTTGGCGGCCATTTTTAATGTTCCCACTCTGTATCCTTGTCCACGCAATAACTACATGTAAGAGTTCTACTTCACCGATCGTAACCAAATTCGATATACATGTTTATCACGGCAAGATGAAGAAGCCTATTGATTTTAAGTGAGTTATCTCCCCTTGTGTACTGGCCTTGCCTCGACCTCGACTGTGACCTTCGGAACTCTTGTTTATCTTTGGCGCTTTTGTTACCTGGGAGTTTAATTGGGTTATTGCCCATTATAAAAGTAGTAAGATTATTACTGATCCTGCTGCTTTTGGGGGGGGGGGCCAAGTGTGGCGATGACCATGCACCAAATCAGGATTATTCTGATTTCAGGGCTGCATATATAGTTTTTGTCGCACCTGCTTTAGCAGAGGCGCGACTATAGTCGGCGCTTTTTCTGTCATCGTCGTCCGCGTCGTCCGCTTTTTAGCTCGACTATTCGAAGAATAAGTAGAGCTTATGTTGTCACCCCGGCGTTAAGGTTTTTAGTCAAGCTTGTATATGGAATACTACTGGCCCTACACCCACCATACTTGGACAACTTCATCTCCTAGTGATGTACATCAATAACCCCTGATCTATATTTGACCTTGACCTACATTTCCTCTTGAATTACTTGGCTAATTCCCCTTGGTTAAGGTTTTTAGTCAACCTTGGTTAAGGTTTTTAGTCAAGTTTGTATATGTCATACTACTGGCCCTACACCCACCATACTTGGACAACTTCATCTCCTAGTGATGCACATCAATAACCCCTGATCTATATTTGACCTTGACCTACATTTCCTCTTGAATTACTTACTTAATTCCCCTAAGGTTTTTTTTCAAGCTTGTACATTGAATACTATTGTGCATCCAGACACCATACTTCGACAACCTTTTCTCATAGGTATGTACATCAATAACCCCTGATCTATATTTGACCTTCACCTACATTTCCTCTTCAATTACTTACTTAATTTCTTTTGGTTAAGGTTTTTAGTCAACCTTCTATATGGAATACTACTGGCCCTACACCCACCATACTTGGACAACTTCATCTCCTAGTGATGCACATCAATAACCCCTGATCTATATTTGACCTTGACCTACATTTCCTCTTGAATTACTTACTTAATTCCCCTTGGTTAAGGTTTTTAGTCAACCTTGGTTAAGGTTTTTTTTCAAGCTTGTACATTGAATACTATTGTGCATCCAGACACCATACTTCAACAACCTTTTCTCATAGGTATGTACATCAATAACCCCTGATCTATATTTGACCTTCACCTACATTTCCTCTTCAATTACTTACTTAATTCCTTTTGGTTAACGTTTTTAGTCAAGCTTGTAGATGGAATACTCCTGGCCCTACACCAACCATACTTGGAAAACTTCATCTCCTAGTGATGTACATCAACAACCCCTGACCTATATTTGACCTTGACCTACATTTAACCTTGAATTACTTACTTAATTCCCCTTGGTTAAGGTTTTTACTCAACCTTGGTTAAAGCTTTTTACTCAAGCTTGTACATGGAATACTATTGTGCATACAGACACCATAATTGGACAACCCTTTCTCATAGTGATGTACATCAATAACCCCTGATCTATATTTGACCTTCACCTACATTTCCTCTTGAATTACTTACTTAATTCTCTTTGGTTAAGGTTTTAGTCAAGCTTGTAGATGGAATACTCATGGCCCTACACCAACCATACTTGGAACAACTTCATCTTCCTAGTGATGTACATCACAACCCCTGACCTATATTTGACCTTGACCTACATTAACTTATTAAATTACTTACTTAATTCCCCTTGGTTAAGGTTTTTACTCAACCTTGGTTATGGTTTTTAGTCAAGCTTGTAGATGCAATACTATTGTGCATACAGACACCATACTTGGATAACTTTTTCTCATAGGGATGTACATCAATAACCCCTGACCTTTATTTTACCTTCACCTACATTTAACCTTCAATTACTTGGTTACTGTTTATAGTCAAGCTTGTATATGGAATACTTCTGGGCCTACATCAACCATACTTGGACAACTTCATCTCCTAGTGATGTACATCAATAATCCCTGACCTATATTTGACCTTGACCTACTTTTATCCTTGGATTACTTAGTTATCTCCCCCTGGTTACGTTTTTTACTCAAGCTTGTATATGGAATACTCCTGGGCCTACATCAACCATACTTGGAAAACCACGCATCTACGTCCAAGGTCAAGGTCACTGTTGAAGGTCAAAGGTCAAACCTATTGAAATTCCCTTCCGCTCTATATCTTCTACACCGATGCATGGATTATCAAATGGCTTGGCACAAATGTTTCTCATGATGAGAAGGTGTGTCGCCATCAATAACCACGCACCTACGTCCAAGGTCAAGGTCACAGTTGAAGGTCAAAGGTCAAACCTATTGAAATTCCCTTCCGCTCTATCTTCTACACTGATACATGGATTATCAAATTGCTAACCACGCACCTACGTTCAAGGTCACAGTTGAAGGTCAAAGGTCAAACCTATTGAAATTCCCTTCCGCTCTATATCTTCTACACCGATGCATGGATTATCAAATGGCTTGGCACAGATGTTTCTCATGTTGAGAAGGTGTGTCACAATCAATAACCACGCACCTACGTCCAAGGTCAAGGTCACAGTTGAAGGTCAAAGGTCAATCCTATTGAAATTCCCTTCCGCTCTATATCTTCTACACCGATGCATGGATTATCAAATGCCTTGGCACAAATGTTTCTCAGGATGAGAAGGTGTGTCGCGATCAATAACCACGCACCTACATCCAAGGTCAAGGTCACAGTTGAAGCTCAAAGGTAAAAAAATATTGAAATTCCCAAATGGCTTGGCACAAATGTTTCTCACGATGAGAAGGTGTGTCGCCATCAATAACCACGCACCTACGTCCAAGGTCAAGGTCACTGTTGAAGGTCAAAGGTCAAACCTATTGAAATTCCCTTCCTCTCTATGTCTTCTACACCGATGCATGGATTATCAAATGGCTTGGCATAAATGTTTCTCATGATGAGAAGGTGTGTCCCGATCAATAACCACGCACCTACGTCCAAGGTCAAGGTCACAGTTGAAGGTCAAAGGTCAAACCTATTGAAATTCCCTTCTGCTCTATATCTTCTACACCGATGCATGGATTATCAAATGCCTTGGCACAAATGTTTCTCAGGATGAGAAGGTGTGTCTCGATCAATAACCACGCACCTACGTCCAAGGTCAAGGTCATAGTTGAAGGTCAAAGGTCAAACCTATTGAAATTCCCTTCCGCTCTATATCTTCTACACCGATGCATGGATTATCACACTATGCCCAGGGTCAAGGTCACAGACTTGATGCGTTTGAAACCTTAACGCTCGGCTAAATGGCTTATGGTCAAAAATGGCTCGTTTTCTTTGGCTGCCAGTGGGGGTATTCGTGTGCCGACAAGCCACATTTCTAGTTTCCCTTGGTTAATGTTTTTAGTCAACCTTGGTTAAGGTTTTTATGTAGGCCGCAGCCACCTTCTTTGTCAAGCTATGTGTACATCAACAACCCTCGTAGTCGAGCTATGCTGTTCTCCTACAGCTCTTGTTTGTAAGGCAAATGCGTTAAAGTTATTGTTTTTTTCACAATATCTCTTTAACCCCTTGCCAGACTTTCATAATATTTCACATCAATGTTTGTCTAGGGATGATGCTTCATTACGCAGACCCCCACATCCAAATTCTCATGGTCAAGGTCATTTATTTACTTGTAATGTTCACGGTCAAATGCCTCGGCAGGCGCGATACCTCTTCCGTGGCGGAATTCTTGTTTATTATGCCACCGGGTTTCAAAGAAACGGGTGGCATATAGTGTTTGGACCGTCCGTCTGTCCGTCCATCCGTCCCGTCCGGGCACACATTAGGGTACTTATGGGGTAGGGGGCGTGGTCTAAGACAATGGGTTAGGGTTGGAACACAATGGAACTTAATCCGTACCCTGTAAGCCTATTGTGTCTTACGGGGTATTTCCTTTGATCTTTTATATAGCAAGTACCCCCTAAGGTCCAAAATGTAAGTTCGTCCGTCCATCCGTCCGTCACACTTTTCGGTTAACCACTTTGTCACAGTTTCTCAAATTTCGGTTAACCACTTTGTCACAGTTTCTCAAATATGCTGCAGGTGGCATCCGCGTTCGACAGATGCATTCTTGATGTAAATATTCAGTTCTGATTTTGGGATTTCCCCCCCACTCCCCCCCGGCCTTAAATGACCTTCGCTGTTGATAGGCGGTTAAACCCCAACAAACAAACAAACTGTATCTACAGACTGTATCTAAGTCACAGCCACATATAGGTCATCAATCTATCAACAAATCAATCAAACACTAAATATGTGTTCCAGGCCAACATCCACTCCATCATGGGCAGTAAGGACCAAGTATTGAATCTGATGAAGTTACTTGACGACGGTATACAACAGGCGGAGGCTATAGAGAACAAACTCGACTCCTACGACAACATATTACAGGTAAATAATGTTGATTCTGTAATTGGTTACATATCCCACACACCCACTAGACTGTATAGACACACTATGTGTGTGTGACTGGAGAACTGGGTATTATCACAGTGATCAGTGTATCCTGGCGTCTGTAGCCTATTTCATCAACATTGCAAAGTATACTTTGCTAGGAAAGTCTACTTTGAGGGAGAAATTTTCAATTTTAGAATAAATTGATTAATTTTTATTATACTGAATTTATTACATTATCACAGCCATTATGGCTGTGATAATGTAATAAATTCAGTATAATAATTCTGCATACTTTTAATCATGAAATACATGCATTTGTTAGTTCTATATGAAATAATGCATTTCAGGAAAAATAAATGATTACTCCCTCAAAGTATACTTTGCTAGTAAAGTATACTTTGCAATGTTGATGAAATAGGCTACTGGTCCTGCACTGCCAACCATTCAGTTAATAAAACATGCATCATGCTTTTAGCAAACTGTAAACCCTCGTATCAGTATCAGCCTGCAAGAGTGTGCTAGTTTATTAGTAGCCTATTTCACCAAAATATACTTATATTGCTAAATATACTTTGAGGGAGAAATTTTCAATTTAAGGATAGTTTTTTTATTAATTTTTATTATACTGAATTTATTACATTATCACAGCCATTTTGGCTGTGATAATGTAATATATTCAGTATAATAATTCTGCATACTTTTAATCATCAAATATATGCAGTCGTTAGTTCTATATGAAAGAATTCATTTCGGGAAATATAAATGATTACTCCCTCAAAGTATACTTAATAGCTAGATAAGTCTGCTTTATAGCAATTTCGGTGAAATAGGCTACATCAGCTACAGTGGCCACAGATAAATAAATGATTTCTCCCTCAAAGTATACTTTGCTAGAAAAGTATGCTTTGCAATGTTGGTGAAATCGGCTACAGGAGTCGCCCAATGCAACATATGAAAAGGCCTTTCATATGTTGCATTGGGCGACTCCTGTAGCCGATTTCACCAACATTGCAAAGCATACTTTTCTAGCAAAGTATCCTTTGAGGGAGAAATCATTTATTTTTCTCGAAATGCATTATTTCATTTAGAACTAACAACTGCATATATTTGATAATTATAAGTATGCAAAATTATTATACTGAATTTATTACATTATCACAGCCAAAATGGCTGTGATAATAAAAGTTAATAAATTTATCCTTAAATTGAAAATTTCTCCCTCAAAGTATACTTTGCTAGATAAGTATACTTTGCAATGTTGGTGAAATAGGCCACTGATAATCACCAGTGTTACATCGCTTTATTGCACATTTCGATGCTAACAATATGTGCCCAGAGCGAGCGTGGGGGACATTTTCCAATCTCGAAATGTCAATGTCCTTTTAAAATTTAAGAATCTCCCAATTATTTTTAATGCAAAATCATCCGAACTGCTGAAATTGTTGGATCTGAGAGATTTCATGAATCCGTTGTCTTTCGTTAAACGACATTGAAAATTTACAAAAAAAATGTAGAGCTCAAGTGGAATTCCATTCCACATAAGCTCTACATTTTGTGTCATGTTTCAGTGTCATTTATGGAAAAATGTTACATTTGTTTTACTCGGTAATAGCGAAAATATGTAAAAGAGATATACTGGCGAGAGAGACGAGCCTTGTATTTATCTGTACTTGCAGGGAGTGAAGGACCAGATGGAGGTGATGAAGGACAAGGACGCCGTGTTGAACATCCGCAACGCCAGCCACCAGAAACTCCTCACAGAGATAGAGAGTCTCGTTGTATGTTTTTTTTTTGCGAAAGTTTCTATAAATTGCATAGAATTATCTCGGAGGTTAAGTTTTACATGATTTGCAGACAGTGTCATGGTCTATGTCCTGATGTTGTCCATTTATTGAAACTTACCTGTAGCCTATTTCATCAACATTGCAAAGTATACTTTACTAGCAAAGGGAGTAATCATTTATTTTCCCTGAAATGCATTATTTCATATAGAACTAACAAATGCATATATTTCATGATTAAAAGTATGCAGAATTATTATACTGAATTTATTACATTATCACAGCCATTAAATGGCTGTGATAATGTAATAAATTCAGTATAATAAAAATTAATAAATGTTTCAAAAAATTGAAAATTTCTCCCTCAAAGTATACTTTGCTACCAAAGTATACTTTGCAATATTGATGAAATGGGCTACAGGTAATTTATGCAGTAGGCACACACTGTTCTTTATATTGGAGACATCATGTCTTATTATTGCAGAATCACCTAGATATTGATGCGAAGTACACCAAGTCACTCCTGGAGGGTGACCTATCCACGCCCACTGGTATACTGGACTGTACGGCCGCCGCCCAGCAGCTACACAGGTGTGTCAATGCCGACATACACCCAGGTAATGTTGCATATGACGTGTCACCAATAAACCGGTTACAAGACTAGCATAACTTCCGCGGCATTGTCATCGTTAGAATTGGCAGAGTTTATAGGTGACAAATTCCTGGTGATTTTCCATGTTACATAACATATTTACAAGACTGCCAGTGTGGCTATGTTTGGAGCTTAAATTATATTCGTTGTTAGTCTAGCTCCTGAGTCTGTTATTGTTCTAGACTCCTTTTTAGGAGCATTTAGAAACGTTATTTGATCGACACATTTAGTAAGCAAGTGCATTATTATTTTAATCACAGTATAATTACACTGTCAAAGCCCATTTATGCACTGATAATATTCATTTAGCACTACAGAAGTTGTCGGCCGTTGAAGAACAAGTGAAGAAGTTCACCAAATATTCCACGACCTTCTCCAAACACCTTGCCCATCATCTCAACAATCTCTTCATACACCAGGTAAGCTGTCAGACATAAAATAAGTCTTATAGCCATAAATATTTGGACAAAATTTAGTCTAGCAAACACTTATCGCCATGTGGTTGGCTCAAATCAGTAATGACCGCGTATCTCATGAGGCCTCATTTTGATTCTCTAAAGTGCATAGGATGGTTTGGTGTTTGTTGTCAAATCAGACAAGTTAGTTTTAGTCGTTCCTGCTTTAGCAGACGACATAGTCGCCGCTTTTTCCGTCGTCGTCCGCGTCACATCATCCGAAATGTCAAAAACTTTGTACAAGCTTCATCATCATGCTATAACTTTAATATATTCTTTACGGATTGCTTCAATATTTGGACACTTGATGCATGTAAGCATTAGCAACGCACTCGTGCCACCAATTCACATGACCTTCACCTTTTTTACCTTCAAATTTTTGCTGAAACACTTAGTCATTTTTTTGCGTCAAAAACCTTGTACAAGCTTAGTCATCATGCTATAACCTTTAATATTACTTTACGGATTGCTTCAATATTTGGACACTTGATACATGCAAGCATTAGGAATGCACTCATGCCGCCAATTCACATGACCTTCACCTTTTTTACCTTCAAATTATTGCTGAAACACTGAGCCATTATTTTTGCGTCAAATACTTTGTACAAGCCTTCTCATCCTGCTATAACTTTCATATTACTTGACTCATTCCTTCAATGTTTGGACACTTGATACATGTAAGCATTTGGAACACACTAATGCCGCCATTCACATGACCTTGACCTTTTTTACCTTCAAATTTTTGCTGAAACACTTAGCTATTTGTTTGCGTCAAAAAGTTTGTACAAGCTTCTTTATTATGGGATAACTTAATATTACTTGATGGATTGCTTTAATATTTGGACGCTTGATCCATGTAAGAATTTGGAACACACTCTTGCTGCCATTAACATGACCTTGACCGTTTTGACCTTCACATGGTTGTGGAACTCGACGGTCTTTGTGATGCTTACTTTACCACATGCCCATGTGGACTTCATCTCCGCAATATGCAGTGTTGCTGTTTTGTTTGTAGCATGTTGTTTTACACTTTTTACACTTTTAGTTTTAATAGCACATGGTCATGTAGTTTACTTTGTGTGTTCCACAGGGCAATGAGCTGGGAGAGAACCTGAGCCGGTATGCGGCCGAGCTGAAGCTGCCCCAACACAAGTCGAGCCATCAGGACCTCACACCCTACACGGACCTCATGTTCTGGTTGAGGAATGCCGACCCTGCCAGTTTCAAGGAGTTGTCAAAGGTTGGTGAAGACATGTGGTATTAGCTAAACTGCCATTAGCCCCATTTCCTGTCATAGTCACATATCTGGGGCCAGTTTCACTAAACTTTGTACAACTGAAACGTTTATGGATTGCTTCAATATCTATGGCATAATGAACGACTTTTTCAAAACATCACATGTGCTGTCTTGAAAAATTCGTTCATTAGGCCATAGAAAATTAATGTGCCGTTTCTCATCCCCACCAAAAATAAATTACACAGCTCAGCCAATCAAACGTACTGATTTTGAGCACTGAAAATGAAATTCAGTACGCGCTCAGAATGTTTTGTAGGCATGGGTCGAAGAGCTAAACTGCCATTAGCCCCATTTCCTCAGTCATAGTCACATATCTGGGGCCAGTTTCACTAAACTTTGTACAACTAAAATCTATATTCCTTGTTAGAAGCATGTCAGGTGTTTTATCAATGGAATGGCGAACAGGGCAGATCCTGGTCAGACTGCGGATGCACAAGTTGATCTGGATCTACACTGGTCGCAAAACTGATAAGCCCCATTTCTCCAGTCGGATGGGCGTGGCCTAGGGGTCAGAACACTTGACTTCCATTCCGGAGGTTTGCAGGTTCAAACCTCGCCTTAGGCATCAAAAATACTTTCATAGTATTTCCATCTCACTGGTCTGTCGGATGAGACTTTAACCCTGTCAACACCACAGGCCTGTCTAGTGGTATTGGCAAACAGTGTAGATCCAGATGAGCCGGCTCTTAACGAGCCGTCTCATCAGGATCTGCACTTTTTGCAAGTAATTTTCATATTTTAGAGAACAGAAACACACCCTTTTCATAAATGGACTAGTCCGAACATAATTTTGTGACGGTTGGATTTGTTGCAAAATTAACATATCAAATTCCATTCCAGTTATGAAAGGTTATCCAGGGATGAAAGGGTTAAACTGTGGTCCCGTCTCTATATGACCATAGCTGTTGCTGGGACGTTAAATCCATTCACTTTCAATTTTCATTTCTCCAGTCACAGCCATTTATATACCGTTTATTTCAGGTGTACAACCAGAGCCTCAGTAAGCTGTACACGAGGGAAACACAGGACTTCATAGACTACGCCAAACAGGCCATGGTGGGAAAGGGGGACCGCTCGAAGCTCAGTACGTTTGCTATATGAACCCTGCTTTGGTATTGAATCGCATATTTCATCCTGTTTTCACTGGTATTGATTCTCAAAATGCGGTATTTTCCGTGCGTCACATCTTGCCTTTTCCACGACCAGTAGCATATTTCATCAAAATTTCAAAGCATACTTATCTAGCAAAGTATTCTTTGAGGGAGTAATCATTTATTTTCCCCCAAATGCATTATTTCATATAGAACGAACGACTGCATATATTTGATGATTAAAAATATGCAGAATTATTATACTGAATTTCTCGAACCCGCTTGCGGAAAGCGAGACATAGTGATCACAATGACATCCGGGTGTCCGGGTGTTCGTGTGTCCGTCCGTCCGGACGCCGTCCGTCCGTCCGAAATCTGCGTTAAAGTTTTTAAATACCTTATATCTCTGCAGTCCTAAGTCACATTGACTTGAAACTTAATGTGCTTGTTAGTCATGATCCATATATTCATGATGTATCCCACTCATGCGGCCCCTGTGCCCACGGTCAAGTCAAATGACTTAGAAGTTTGCGTACCGAAATATGCGTTAAAGTTTTTAAATACCTTATATCTCTGCAGTCCTTAGTCACATTGACTTGAAACTTCATATGCTTATTATAGTCATCATACATATATTCAGTCCCCCTGTGCCCCTTTGTCAAGGTCAAATGACTTAGAAGTTTGCGTTAAAGTTTCTGTCAAAATTTGCGTTAAAGTTTTCACATACCTACTATCTCTGTAACCGTAAGTCAGATTTGCTTGAAACTTTGTATGCTTATTGGGCATCAAACTTCAAATAAATACACTCTGAGACCATCAAATGCCTCGGCGGACTCGACATGTGGGCCGCTGCCATCCTCGTTACATTATCCAGGCCCGTAGCCAGGGGGGGTCGGAGCGGTCGGACGACCCCCCCACCCAACCTCGAGGTCCACTTTTTTAGCCTCTAGGTCCACTTTTTAGACCCCCCTAGATACCTCAGGCCCCTTGGGCCTTCGAAACGACCCCCCCCCCCTCCTTCAAACAGGTCTAGCTACGGGCCTGTTATCACAGCCAAAATGGCTGGGATAATGTAATAAATTCAGTATAATAAAAATTAATAAATTTATCCTTAAAATGAAAATTTGTCCCTCAAAGTATACTTTGCTAGAAAAGTATACTTTACAATGTTGGTGAAATAGGCTACAGGAACTACACTGGTTGCAAGTTTAAGTCCCGCTTGTCACCGCCTTGTCATGAATATTAATAATTTTAAAAACAATAACTATGATAATGGCCGAGTGCGCAATATATACGTGAGGGGTGACGCTGACAAAAGCAAAAAGGAAATTGAATTGAAGTTTTCAAAACATGTCCCTCCGCTGGGTTGTCAGAGAAGGCAAGGTACCCAAATTACCATGACGCGACCTACACCACTTCTGATGATGTCAGCACGCACCTGCCTCATCCCAGGCACACACCAACACCCGGAAGTACACATATTTTTATATAACTTCAATATAACTTTGATTTATTCCAACTTTGAGTCCTTCTTTCCTCTACTACTAGGCAAAGGTCAGAAAGTCCATGTTGACAGAAAAATATGAACTTGAAGTTAGGAGCATTGATCTATCAATGACAAATCATGAATGTCCCAACAAAAACATTATTAGATATGGCTCTGAAATTACTTCCATTGTTGTATCAATATATTTCCGACGAGACCGACGAACACTCGTGTACGAGATGTCTTTGGGTCGAGATGTCTGACAGCCAATCGAACTAGGCCGAACGCGCTGGATTGCAAGAACGACAACTCTTAATAACTTTCGCTAAACGTTGACCAGTGAACATTCCATGTCGGTGTTTTTTTACGGACACTTCTAAATTGATACACCGACACCCACTTTAATACTTATGGAAAATAACCACCCACCAACATCATAGGGGAACTTAACCCCCCACCACCAGAAAGGATAAAAAAATACCCCTACCTATAGATATTTTAAATGACGTAGACCCCACCCAGTAGAAAAATAAATAAATTAATTAATACGACCACCACCATGCTGTTTTAAAAATCCCCGTAATTAAATGTGTCACCTGAAAAAAATAATATTTTCGGCAGATTATAAAGTAAGATCGTTGCACATAAAAAAATACAGAGAATAAATAGTAAACATTTTAAGGAAACACGGTTATCGCCCCTGATATCTGTGGAAATTTACGTTGGATATAAAATGTATAATAATGCCAATCAATATGTGGGGTAATGGTGAGTAGATGTTTATTTTGCAAGAAAATGTCTCGGATGATGTCTGATATAAAGAACATTTTGTGCCTACTGGGTGAGCATGCATCTTTAAACAATATTTTATTTCATATTCATCCTGAATAGGATTTGGCTTATCCACATTCTTTTCCTGATTAGTTATTTTTATATTTGAGTTTTTCTCTCAAAAATATGTGATATCTCACTTTCATGACCCAAAATGATCGTGAAAAAGGAGATAATTGAGTGTCTGCCATTCAGATCTGAGTTCGGGCAGCAGTGGGTCCAAGTTGTCTGGGTCGTCCGTCAGCTTGGCCGTGGAGTCCAGGGTGAGATCTGGGTCGATGATCAGCGTCGACTCGATCGCCATGCCCCATGGCTCCGACTCCGACATGGCACTGAGGCACCTCTTTGATCAGGTAAATCACACTGTATATGTGACTGTAGAAAGGGGGCATTATAGGAATGAATGGCCTTTTTGTGGAATTTATCGAGGTATAAACTTGGAAAAGTCGCGGGAATACTGGACGAAGGCCTGAAGGCCTTCGTCCAGTATTCCCGCGACTTTTCCAAGTTTATACCCCGATAAATTCCACAAAAAGGCCATTCATTCCTTATAATTCCAGCATTTGAAATAAATTCATCAAGAAAATGTGTTTATTTTCCGTTTTCTTAAGAATTATTTTAACTGCGCCTCACGGTTACGGAAAGTAGTTTGGCGTGGGAGTTTACTGGGATATACATTTTGAACAGAGACTTGCTACGGGCCAATCAAATGTTAAGGAATTGTGTAAATATTTTTGTGCTGGAATTATATGAGCCGCGTCACGAGAAAACCTGTCATCAGGAAATTCCTGGTCAAATTGACATTTTGTTACTATGACAATGGTATTTGTATGATGAATTGAATGCTTTTTTATTTTATCATGATATCTGCAATATTCATTAAGATATTATATTTTATACAACACCACAAATGAGACGACGTCACATAAAAGCGACGTCAAACGACGTCAAAACGACGTTACCGTATATACGTAGCTACCGGTACACATAGAGTATACGCCAACAGTTTGCAAGTTGACAAATTAGAAGCATGTTTGGCATTGAATAATGAATGCATAGACAGATGAGCTTGATTGTTTTGGTAATACATGAAAGTGAAAAGCGACGAAGACAAACCGGCAAGTTCATGTACCAGCAAATATAAACGTGTGCGCGTGTACGGCGGATTCGGTATACTTATTTCTTCTATTTGACGTCCTGTTTACTGAGCGTTTTAATAATTTATAATTGTAGAAAACCACATACGTATATGAAACAGACAGTAATATTTACTGTCCAGGTATGTCATTTCTGTATTGATTAACTGGTTGGTTCATTGGGGCTATACGACAGTTCAGCAAATACAGATGGGAATACACCTGTAAATGGGGAGGACAATACGTTCAACATTAAATGTACACGCCCACTCAGTAGGCACACACTGTTCTTTGTAGATAGTTTTGTATATTCTGTAGATATGACATTTGCAGGCCAAATAAACATTAATTTCACCATAAACCCCATGTACTGATTGGCATTAATATACAATATATATCGGACGTAGTATTTCCACACTGATATCAGGAGCGATAATAGTGTTTCCTTAAAATGTTAACGGACATTACTTTTTATTCTCTGTATGTATTTGTTGATGTGTAATGATCATACTTTATAATCTGTCGAAATATTATTTTTTCAGGTTTTATCATTTAATTAGTATAAATAATTAAAATATGTCATGCCTCATTTGCATATGAAAATAGCCTAATACCACCGCGAGTGACTATGAGTAAAATAAATATTACTAAGTGATTATATCTTTATAGCGGGCACTCCTATTTTTTTTTAGAACTAATGGAATGGTGACGCAATTATACACTTATTTAATTCCTATAAAGAATAGTGTGTGCCTACTGAATGGGCATGTACCTTCATTTGAATGTGATAAGCCTTAACTTACAATCGGTATTCCAATATGTAGACATACTCAGATAAATCTGCATTCATGTATGTATACACCAATGTGTTACGTACATGTACATATTACATCATATTTATGCAAGTCTTGGTTTACAGATGTTGTCGCAAATTTAGGTTTAAACGGTTTACTGATAGCGGGGGGTGGGGGGGGGATTGGGTCCGTGACGGCAGCCGGTCAGACCCGACCCCACTCTAACATCTTTGCAGACAATTGTTACTGCAATATCAGCTTGTTACATCGCCTTGTGTTTGTTTTTGGGGGTGTTACGGTAGCATTTTGTCTTTTGGAGAGTCAACTCGCCTTGCAGTGAGCGAGTATCGTAGTCTATTATTCTGAAACAAGCCACTAAACTTCGAAGTCAGAGTGCAACTGCAAATCTCAGCGGAAATTACGTCAGCGAAGTTCACGACGTCATATCTTGTAACGTCGTCAGACTCCCGAAGACAGGTTTTCTCGCGACGCGGCTCATATGGAATTTGAGGCTAGGATATATCGTTTCCATTGTATAAATTACAATTTTATAGGTAAATTGGCATATGTGAGACCATGTGATTTTTAGCCATGTTTTTTGAAAAAAAATCCAGGCTATTGGATTGGCGAAAGCCGGGCGGGCGGGCGGGCGCGCGGGCGGGCGGGCGGCGTCCACAATCAATGTTAAGTTTTCGTGTTTGAGTCCATTTCTTTGGTACTGTACCACCTAGGACCACCAAACTTTCACAGCTTCATAATCAAGGGGTGCCCACTACATATCACTATCCAACATGTTACTTTTTTTTTAACTTGACCCATTTTTTCCGCGCATTCGACTTAGCCATTTTCAATGTTAAGTTTTCGCGTTTACAATGTTAAGTTTTCGTGTTTAAGTCCATTTCTTTGGTACTGTACCACCTAGGACCACCAAACATTCACAGCTTCATAACCAAGGGGTGCCTACCACATACAACTATCCAACATGTGACCATTTTTTTACCTTCACCTATTATTTCTACGTAATTGAATTAGCCATTTTCAACGTTAACTTTTTAACGTACGTCTGGTTAAAGTTTTTTGGTTAAAACTTTTTTGTTATACTATATCTCTGCAACTGCTTCGCCCATTACCTTGAAACTTCACATGGGTGTTTATCATCATCCATATTTTCATTCTACCCCCAAACCGTGCGGCCCCTGTGCCCAATGTGAAGGTCAAATTACTTTGAATTTTTAGCCAGGTTTTTTAAAAAAAATTCCAGGCTATTGGATTGGCGAAAGCCGGGCGGGCGGGGGGCGGCGGGCGGGCGGGCGGCGTCCACAATCAATGTTAAGTTTTCGTGTTTGAGTCCATTTCTTTGTTACTGTACCACCTAGGACCACCAAACTTTCACAGCTTCATAATCAAGGGGTGCCCACCACATATCACTATCCAACATGTTACCTTTTTTTTAACTTCACCCATTTTTTCCGCGTAATCGACTTAGCCATTTTCAATGTTAAGTTTTCGCGTGTACAATGTTAAGTTTTCGTGTTTAAGTCAATTTCTTTCGTACTGTACCACCTAGGACCACCACCAACTTTCACAGCTTCATAATCAAGGGGTACCCACCACATATCACTATCCAACATGTTACTTTTTTTTTTAACTTCACCCATTTTTCCGCGCAGTCGACTTAGCCATTTTCAATGTTAAGTTTTCGCGTTTACAATGTTAAGTTTTCGTGTTTAAGTCCATTTCTTTGGTACTGTACCACCTAGGACCACCAAACTTTCACAGCTTCATAACCAAGGGGTGCCTACCACATACAACTATCCAACATGTGACCATTTTTTTACCTTCACCTATTATTTCTACGTAATTGACTTAGCCATTTTCAACGTTAACTTTTTAACGTACGTCTGGTTAGAGTTTTTTGGTTAAAACTTTTTCGTTATACTATATCTCTGCAACTGCTTCGCCCATTACCTTGAAACTTCACATGGGTGTTTATCATCATCCATATTTTCATTCTAACCCCCAACCGTGCGGCCCCTGTGCCCAATGTCAAGGTCAAATTACTTTGAATTTTTTGTTAAAGTTTTTTCGTGTACTGTATCTCTGCAACTGCTTCACCCAATCCCACCTTGATACTTCACATGTGTGTTTATCATCATTGTCGCACCTGCTTGCGGAAAGCGCGATCCTGTGCCCAATGTCAAGGTCAAATTACTTTGAATTTTTTTGTTAAAGTTTTTTCGTGTACTATATCTCTGCAACTGCTTCACCCAATACCTTGATACTTCACATGGGTGCTTATCATCATTGTCGCACCTGCTTGCGGAAAGCGCGATCCTGTGCCCAATGTCAAGGTCAAATTACTTTGAATTTTTTTGTTAAAGTTTTTTCGTGTACTATATCTCTGCAACTGCTTCACCCAATACCTTGATACTTCACATGGGTGTTTATCATCATTGTCGCACCTGCTTGCGGAAAGCGCGATCCTGTGCCCAATGTCAAGGTCAAATTACTTTGAATTTTTTTGTTAAAGTTTTTTCGTGTACTATATCTCTGCAACTGCTTCACCCAATACCTTGATACTTCACATGGGTGTTTATCATCATTGTTGCACCTGCTTGCGGAAAGCGCGATCCTGTGCCCAATGTCAAGGTCAAATTACTTTGAATTTTTTTATTAAAGTTTTTTCGTGTACTATATCTCTGCAACTGCTTCACCCAATACCTTGATACTTCACATGGGTGTTTATCATCATTGTCGCACCTGCTTGTGGAAAGCGCGATATCGTCGGCATTTTGGCATACGTCCGTCCGTTCGTCCGTGTGTCCGGTTAAAGTTTTTTGGTTAACGTTTTTCCATCTACTATATCTATTTTTTTAGTGTCCATGCCTCGCCCCAAGGCGCGACATGCAGGCCACGGCCATCTAGTCTACAAAAAGTGGGTATAATTATGTTATCCAAGTGTCTATGCTTGGAAAAAACCTGGCCTTCGTGGCTTTGCCTCGTTCCTTGTCTAATTAAGAAATTTGAAATGTATTTACACAAACTGGGATTTTTTTCTGTAATTGGCATCGAAAGTTTACGAAATTCGCATAGTAAGTTCGGAATTCTATGAGAATTTTGTTAACTAACTATATATGAATTACGGAAAATATTGTAAATATTTTTATTGAAATATGGCACATTTTCTTCGGTACAAAATCACATGGCTTGTCTCACATGTGGGATTAAATGGAGAAATGACCTCTTCGATCAGGTAAATTGCCATATATGTCGCTGTGTATTGGGGGAAAATGAGAGCTTAAGGAATTTGAAGTCGGTGTAGATTCAGGTCAGACTGTGCAAATGCACAGGTTTGTCTGGGTGTACACTGGTCACAAATGCCATAGGGCACATTGCTTCAGCCTCAGCCACATATATCTTAACCTCTTTCAGAGCTCCAGTTAAGGTGCGTAATTTGAGGTAAATTTCTTATTTCTGCATCAAAAATGGCAAGTTGGGAGTGCTTTAGAATCGTCTCGATGAGACGATTCTAAAGCACTCCCAACTTGCCATTTTTGATGAAGAAATAACGAGATTTCACCCCAAGTTGGTCAAATTACGCACCTTAACTGGAGCTCTGCTCTTTAACCCTTTCACCCCCAAGTAACTGGAATTGATGTTAATTTTTCAACCAATCGATTGGTCACAAAATGATTTTCCGTGTTTTTGTTCTCAAAAATATAAAAATTACTTGTAAAAAGTGCAGATCCTGATGAGACGGCATGTCATGAGCCGGCTCTTCGTGATTTACACTGTTTGCCAATACCACTATACAGGCCTGTGGTTTTGAAAGGGTTAGGCAAATTAACACATACAGGGGCGTAAAATGCCATTCATGAAATGAGCCATGTGATTTTGTAAATAAGATTTACAAATTTTATTATTTTTTCTGTAAATGATATCGAAAGTTGATGAAATGTTCCGAGCAATTGCGGAACAAAATGGTTTGACTGTTTTGTGTTGTAGGTGTTTGACAAGATTCTAGCTGAGCTGGAGCCAGTCTGCCTTGCAGAGCAGGACTTCTGTTGTAAATTCTTCCACCTGCTTGCCGACGTACAGATAGGCAGCTCAGGCACTACCGAGGTTCGTACCTACCCCAAACGTAAACAGTTTAAGCTGTGCTTATGCAATAGCTATAATGTATGTGAGTGTTGATTTAATTTAAAAATGTAATTAACCAAATTGAGTGCGTTCACAAGAAACGAGGCATAGCTTAGTTTCTTATGCAGTCAATTTGTAATGCCCCCGCCACCGAATGGTGAAGGGGGCATATAGTGTTACTGGCGTCCGTACGTCCGTCCTTAACGTACGTCCGTCCGAAACCTTAACGCTCGGGTAAATGGATTATAATTTCTGTTCCTTTGCTCGGATCTGCTTCACATTTCACACACGCATTGCTCCAATGGTCCTCTATCGCCCTGTGACAAATCCATGTTTGTCCCGCCCCCGCTAAACCCAGGGTCAAGGTCACAGACCTTAACGCTCAGGTAAATGGGGCAGGTAAATGGCTTATAATTTCTGTTTCCTTGTTTTCAAATGTGTCTCGTTTTCTTCGGCTGCAGCAGGGGCATTCGTGTGCCGACAGGCCACATTTCTAGTTTCATAAGTATCTTTGCTCATCATCACTTCCACCGGCGTGCCGACGTGTAGACGGGCAACGCTGGCACTACCAAGGTTTGTATTTATGCGACATGTACTACATTACAGGGTTTCTCCTCAATGGTTTTACTATTTGTAAGCTTTCTTCTCAGGGAACTTGATGATGGGAGGGGGTGCATATCTTCACTATGAATCCATCAAAATAAAATCCTTGTGGACATGTATTTCAACCATTTCACCCCTAAGTATCCACCATTGTATTTTCCATGCTAACTTTTAGACACTTCTATTAATGAGAACATTCTGATTTTTTTTTTAGAATTGAATAGCACTGACAAATACTGCAGATCCTGATGAGACGGCTCGTTACGAGCCGTCTCATCTGGATCTACAGTGTTTGCAAATGTTGACTTGATGGCCGGTAAGGTTGAAAGGGTTAATGGTGAATCTCACAGGAATCGTACTCGGACCCCAGCGTTGAGCATGAAAACATGCTCTGAAAAGTTTTATCACTTTTTGCAACAAAACAATATAATACACAGCCTTGTTTGTTTAATATGAAATAAGTTAACTTGTTTAATACATAAAACATTAAATTGCCCACTCATGAAACATCCTCCATACAGCCCACTTGATATTTAGCCTATTTCACCAACATTGCAAAGTATACATTTCTAGCAATGTATACTTTGAGTGAGTAATCATTTATTTTACCGGCAATGCATTATTTCATACAGAACTAACGACTGCATATATTTGATGAGTAAAAGTATGCAGAATTATTATACTGAATTTATTACATTATCACAGCCAAAATGGCTGTGATAATGTAATAAATTCAGTATAATAAAAATTAATAAATTTATCCTAAAATTGAAAATTTCTCCCTCGAAGTATACTTTGCTAGAGAAGTATACTTTGCAATGTTGGTGAAATATGCTACTGATACATTAAAACAGGAGGAGATGCATGGAATGGACAGTGACCTGTGGATGAAACAGAAGCCCAAGATCACAGTCGAGTAAGTCATTCTCTCATCAAGTCATTCTCTCATCTAGCTGTATGTTTATACACAACTGTCTTGTTTTGTAAGTGTTTTCTCATAATATATTCAGTGTTACCCTTGTCTGTCGCGTCCAGCTGTCATGCATCTGGTAACTTGTCAACAATTTCAACGGTAATAGATACAAACAGATATTTGGTGTTTTAAGCTTCGTTATCTTGTGTTGTTACGGCAAAGAGAATCTTAGCTGTTTTTAATTAATATTCTCTAATTTTGCTCTAAATATTTTTGATACTGATGGCACGAGTTATCTCCTATTTAGATTGTTTATTAGCCATTTTGGGGATTTTCCTCTCATTCATTTGCCATCAAATAATACGTTTGGCATCCTACGTTCGTTCATTTTCTGGATTTTTTCGTGATATTATACCCTGGGTGTTGTAACTAACTAACATACATCGAGGACCATCCAGAAGGGAACAGGCCACAATCTGACAAAACCAGGCTTATCTCCTCGCCAATATGTCGGGCGGGATATAGTGTTAGCCCATGTACGTAATTTACATTAGTATGTTAGTAACCCTTTATAATTTCACAGTTTCTTATCAATTCCTTGTCAGACTAATTATGATGACATTTAACAACCACAACTGCCGTTTGTTCCTTTTAATGATGATTGTGTTCCAGTCATTAACACTATGCGTCCGACAATATGGGTCTGAACATTCTGTTGAAAAAATACGAATAAACTTATTTTATTTTGCATTTGCAAGTCATAAAACTACAGAAGTAATGCTGCTGCTAAATTTGGTGTTGCCCGACTCGTAATATTAACTGTTGGAACATGGTATCATTAACCCTCAGAAGCCGGGAACCGAAAACTGTCGTCTGCTGTTGTAACTTATTTTGTATTTTCTCTAAATAAAAACATGGTTTGGCAGCATTTTAGAATCATTTCCATTGGAAATGATTCTAAAGTGCTGTCAAACCATGTTTTTGATAAGAAAAATGGAAAATAAACAGTAGATGACAAATTTTAAATCAGCACTGTAAGGGTTAAAAAGATGAAATCGCAGTCATGAAAAATAAGATTTACCTCACAACTCATTTTATTAATTTTACAACATTTCAATTCATTAGGGAGATGATGTACTTCATCTAATGATGTTTTTTGATCTGGGTCTACACTGGTCGATATTCAGTCAGTGAAGTGTTAATTATGAATCTACTGAACAAAGTGGGTTTAGTAGTGTTCAGGCTGATCAGGATCTACACTGGTCGGGAATGGAATAAGCCCTGTTTTGTCAGATAGTGGCCTAAATGATATATGGCTGAGAAAAGGCACCTTATGGCATTTGCAGCAAATGCAGGCTCAGCTTATTCTGTAATCTTCCACAGTTGCGTCCAGGTCAAATCCTTTTAAAACAGTGGAACAGTGCAGACCTCGATCGGGCTGCATAAATGTGCAGTCTGATCTGAGGCTATGCTGGCTGTATACATTATACGGTTCCTTTTCTTAGCCGGTGGCCCAAATAACATGTGTAAACACTGTAGCCTAGATGAACTTTAATACACAGTCTTGTCTGAGACAACATGATTATAGGAATGAATGGCCTTTTTGTGGAATTTATCGGGGTATAAACTTGGAAAAGTCGCGGGAATACTGGACGAAGGCCGGAAGGCCTCGTCCAGTATTCCCGCGACTTTTCCAAGTTTATATCCCCGATAAATTCAACAAAAAGGTCATTCATTCCTTATAATTCCAGCATTTGAAATAAATTCATCAAGAAAATGTGTTTATTTTCCGTTTTCTTAAGAATTATTTTAAATGCGCCTCACGGTTACGGAAAGTAGTTGGCGTAGGAGTTTACTGGGATATAAATTTTGGACAGAGACTTGCTACGGGCCAATCACATGTTAGGGAATTGTGTAAATATTTTTTGTGCTGGACTTATTTGCTAATAAGTCACTTGCATACCTTTATTTCTCTAAGTGATTCTGGTGTGGTGAGGACCTGGCACCAGATCAGGTTATTGTACTTTCAGGACTGAATATAAATATTTTATGTAAATATTCATTTCTGATTTTGGGATTGTCCTGCCATCTGTACAGCTGAAATACAGGATTTGACCCCGTTGGTCCAGCTTACGTGACCGTAGCTGTTGACGGGCTGTTCGTCACTATTAAACAAAGAAACAAAATATGTATTACTAACAAACCAGGTCTGATCAGACTACAAGTTAATCCGGATCTACACTTCTATCAAATGTCATTGTTTCACACCTTGTGAAAGTATGAAATTGTCATTTGTTCATGTATGTAATCATTATATGGACCCCGCTCTGGGGTTTAAACCTCTCTTGCCCTAACGTCATTCTTAACTGATATTGATTAAGAAATTTAGTCATACTTTCCTTAAAGGGTGTTGAAAATTTATAATGTGTGTGGATTTCAATTCCATATGAGCTATAAAGTTTGTGCACACTGTTTACAGAAAGTTAGAAATTAGTATTGGCGAAAAATGCTGATATGTTAAAGCCACGTAATTGTTGAGCCACACTTTAAACCTTTCAACCCTACAGACCATAACATGAATATGGGCAAACACTGTAGATTCAGATGAGCCGGCTCTAGAGCCGGCTCATCAGGATCTGCAGTGTTTGTCAGTATTGTTCAATTCTACTAAGAATCTGAGAATAGTTCCTAGAGCCCTAGAGCTCTAGAGCCGGCTCATCAGGATCTGCAGTGTTTGTCAGTATTGTTCAATTCTACTAAGAATCTGAGAATAGTTAAACAAAAAAATAGCACTGAAAAACGAATGTTGGATATATATGGGTGAGAGGATTAACATTTGTGCCCAGTTCTGGATTTATATTCCTTATTGCATCTCAATGTTTTATTTATGCATATCTTTTAAAAATGTATGGTACCATTGATGGTATCGAAAATTGTGAACAACACCGTTGCAGAAAATGTAATCTGATTTTTTTTTGCAGAATACCAAGTTGCAATAAGGAAATAATTTCCACAGCTAGTCTCGACAGTTATGATGTATATACATTTGTATAACATGACCTCGTACTTTCTAACACTAGATGGTGTTGGGTTTGTATACGTAGTATCAGTTCCATTACCTTGTCATAGTGTTCTGTCAATACGTGAACCATTGTGGTAATATATATGTTTCAAAGTGTGACTTTCATGTTTTCAGGTGTGTAGATGATGGTATAGTTGACCCAAGGTATAAGTGTGTGCTTTGGCATTGGGAAAGGTTGACATCTATATCTCAATCATGTTTCTTACTTCGGCCTCCTACTGTCAAAATGGGCCTTAACATCTCAGTCATGCTAATACTTCGGCTTCCAACTGTCAAAATATGCCTTGACATCTCGGTCATGCTTCTTACTTCGGCCTCCTACTGTCAAAATAGGCCTTGACATCTCGGTCATGCTAATACTTCGGCTTCCAACTGTCAAAATATGCCTTGACATCTCGGTCATGCTTCTTACTTCGGCCTCCTACTGTCAAAATAGGCCTTGACATCTCGGTCATGCTAATACTTCGGCTTCCAACTGTCAAAATAGGCCTTGACATCTCGGTCATGCTAATATTTCGGCTTCCAACTGTCAAAATAGGCCTTGATATCTCAGTCATGCTAATACTTTGGCCTCCACACTGTCAAAATAGGCCTTGACATCTCGGTCAAGCTTCTTACTTCGGCCTCCTACTGTCAAAATGGGCCTTAACATCTCAGTCAAGCTTCTTACTTCGGCCTCCTACTGTCAAAATGGGCCTTAACATTTCAGTCATGTTTCTTACTTCGGCCTCCTACTGTCAAAATAGGCCTATTCATCATCATTCTTATGCTTCTTAAAAAACTTCGGCTCCTACTGTCAAAATGGGCCTTGACATCTCATTCATGCTAATACTTCGGCTTCCAACTGTTAAAATATGCCTTGACATCTCGGTCATGCTTCTTACTTCGGCCTCCTACTGTCAAAATAGGCCTTGACATCTCGGTCATGCTAATACTTCGGCTTCCAACTGTCAAAATATGCCTTGACATCTCGGTCATGCTTCTTACTTCAGCCTCCTACTGTCAAAATAGGCCTTGACATCTCGGTCATGCTAATACTTCGGCTTCCAACTGTCAAAATAGGCCTTGATATCTCAGTCATGCTAATACTTCGGCCTCCACACTGTCAAAATAGGCTTTGACATCTGGGTCAAGCTTCTTACTTCGGCCTCCTACTGTCAAAATGGGCCTTAACATCTCAGTCATGTTTCTTACTTCGGCCTCCTACTGTCAAAATAGGCCTATTCATCTCATTCATGCTTCTTACTTCGGCCTCCCTACTGTCAAAATGGGCCTTAACATCTCGGTCAAGCTTCTTACTTCGGCCTCCTACTGTCAAAATGGGCCTTAACATTTCAGTCATGTTTCTTACTTCGGACTGGCCTTACTGTCAAACAAAATAGGCCTATTCATCTCATTCATGCTTCTTACTTCGGCCTCCCTACTGTCAAAATGGGCCTTGACATCTCATTCATGCTTCTTACTTCGGCCTCCTACTGTCAAAATGGGCCTTGACATCTCATTCATGCTTCTTACTTCGACCTCCTACTGTCAAAATAGGCCTTGACATCTCGGTCATGTTTCTTTCTTCAGCCTCCTACTGTCAAAATGGGCCTTGACATTCGTGCTTCTTACTTCGGCCTCCTACTATCAAAATAGGCCTATTCATCTCATTCATGCTTCTTACTTCGGCCTCCTACTGTCAAAATGGGCCTTAACATCTCAGTCATGCTTCTTACTTCGGCTTCCAACTGTCAAAATATGCCTTGACATCTCGGTCATGCTTCTTACTTCGGCCTGATACTGTTAAAATAGGCCTTGACATCTCGGTCATGCTTCTTACCTCGACCTACTGTCAAAAATGGGCATTATCATCATCAGGCATGCTAAATACTGCGGCCTGATACTGTTAAAATAGGCCTTGACATCTCGGTCATGCTTCTTACCTCGACCTACTGTCAAAATGGGCCTTAACATCTCAGGCATGCTAATACTTCGGCTTCCAACTGTCAAAATATGCCTTGACATCTCGGTCATGCTTCTTACTTTGGCCTCCTACTGTCAAAATAGGCCTTGACATCTCGGTCATGTTTCTTACTTAGGCCTCCTACTATCAAAATAGGCCTTGACATCTCAGTCATGCTTCTTTCCTCGGCCTCCTACTGTCAAAATAGGCCTTAACTTCTCGGTGTCATGCTTCTTACTTTGGCCTCCTACTGTCAAAATAGGCCTTGACATCTCAGTCATGCTTCTTTCCTCGGCCTCCTACTGTCAAAACAGGCCTTAACTTCTCGGTCATGCTTCTTACTTTGGCCTCCTACTGTCAAAATAGGCCTTGACATCTCAGTCATGCTTCTTTCCTCGGCCTCCTACTGTCAAAATGGGCCTTAACATCTCGGTCATGCTTCTTACTTTGGCCTCCTACTGTCAAAATAGGCCTTGACATCTCGATCATGTTTCTTACTTAGGCCTCCTACTGTCAAAATAGGCCTTGACATCTCAGTCATGCTAATACTTTGGCCTCCACACTGTCAAAATAGGCCTTGACATCTCGGTCATGCTTCTTACTTCGGCCTCCTACTGTCAAAATAGGCCTTGACATCTTGGTTATGTTTCTTACTTCGGCCTCCTACTGTCAAAATAAGCCTTGACATCTCTGTCACGTTTCTTACTTTAGCCTCCTACTGTCAAAATAAGCCTTGACATCTCGGTCATGTTTCTTACTTCGACCTCCTACTGTCAAAATAGGTCTTGACCTCTCATTCATGCTTCTTACCTCGGCCTCCTACTGTCAAAATAGGCCTTAACATCTCATTCATGCTTCTTTCTTCGGCCTCCTACTGTCAAAATGGGCCTTGACATCTCATTCATGCTTCTTACTTTGGCTTCCTACTGCCAAAATGGGCGTTGACATGCTTGCAACCAGTATAGCCCAGGCCATGATATTGCTTAATCCAATTATAATCATGTGCTTTGACATTGGGGAAGGTTATCCCATGGTTAAAACTGGCCTTAAAATGTTTGCAATTAGTATAGCCGCAGATTATTATATTGCAGAATCCAGGTATAATCGTGTGCTTGGCATTGGGGAAAGTTGACAACTTCACGGTGTCCCATAGTGCCTTAAAACGTTTGCAAACAGCGTAGTCTCAGATCAGCCTGCACGTCCGCGCAGTCTGATCTGAGCCTACACTGATTGCTATTCCATCAGAGTACACTCGTTTCTATAATGGTGTCAGCAAAGGTATTGCATTCTGGTTTGTCTGAGGACCAGGAGCTTGAGCCTACACTGTTTGCTATTCCGTCCGTGTACACTCATCTCTATAACGTTGTCAGCAAAGGTATTGTATTCTGGTTTGCCTGAGGACCAGGAGCTACAAATGTTACAAACATCGTAAGGTCCCTTTACTCAGCTGGGGGCCATCTTGTTTACTGCTGCACTGAGGAATAAAAAGCTAGATCTTCGTCTTTCTATACAATCTGAGACACAATATACAATATACATAGGTGGGTGGTGGTCGGGCGAATGAGACGGCGTAAATTAACGGTATGGGTTCCTCCTTATAGGAATCATGATTTGCCTGGTTTGGCCCTCAGGTACATTTTTATGTTTGGCTCTTTAGTTACCTGAGAGTTGAATTTGGTTATTGCCAATTATAAAAGTGATTCTGGTGTGGCGAGGACCTGGCATCAGATCAGGATTATTCTGATTTCAGGGCTGAATATATAGTTTTGTTATTGTAAATATTCATTTCTGATTTTGGGATTTTCCCCCCATTTGTACATGTACTTGAACATACACTTGTACTTGTACAGGTAATATATGGGATTTAGTACTAAACCCATTGACCCGGCCTTAAATGACCTTAGCTGTTGATAGGCCGTTAAACCCCAACAAACAAACAAACAAACAAACAAGCACACAGTATACATAGATCCAATTTCAATGTACGTCCATGCTACATAGTATTACCAGGGCCTGTTGTGATTATGTAAATTTCTGAGCATGCATTCGTATCACATGTTGTAGCCTATTTCATCAACATTGCAAAGTATACTTTAGTAGCAAAGTATACTTTGAGGGAGAAATTTTCAATTTTATGATAAATTTATTAATTTTTATTATACTGAATTTATTACATTATCACAGCCAATTTGGCTGTGATAATGTAATAGATTCAGTATAATAATTCTGCATACTTTTAATCATGAAATATATGCATTTGTTAGTTCTGTATGAAATAATACATTTCAGGAAAAATAAATGATTACTCCCTCAAAGTATACTTTTCTAGTAAAGTATACTTTGCAATGTTGATGAAATAGGCTACTGGTTTTGGTGATCCGTTTGCAGTACCTGTAGCTCTTGCTTGTTGGGAAGTAACTTAAAAGGGGATTGTCCATTAAGGTTCAGTTATTTCGTTGGACAGATACATGGTATCTGGAAATTACGGAGCCTCGCAGGGGACGTAGAATTCTTTTTTTTATTAATTCGTTCCCACGAAATAACAATGTGTTCCCTCAATTTCACAATTCGTTCCCACAAATTAACAATTTGTTCCCACTAATTAACAATTCGTTCCCTCAATTTAACAATTCGTTCCCTCGAAATTACAATGTTGAAATTACAATGTTAATTCGTGGGAATGAACTATTAAAACGTGGGAACGAATTGTTAATTTGAGGGAATAAGTTGTTAAATTGAGGGAACAAATTGTCATTTCGTGGGAATTAATTGTTAATTCGAGGGAACAAATTGTTATATCATGGGATCAAATTAATAATAAAAAATCCATGTCCCCTGCGGGGCTCCGTAGGAAATGGATCTCTTTGCTGTTGATGCTGAATTTGCAGATCGTTCCCCATATAGCAGCTGTATATTCAGTAACCTGTTCGCATGAGACCTCGTATTTAAACAGCTGTCAAAACTAGAACTATGGCTGCGCTACTGAAGAAGTGAGAATTGTGGCCAGTGTAGCTGCTGTCTGTGTGCACACTGCTGAGAGCCAAATAAGGACCTAATTAGTATGCTGTTTCTTATATACATGAAGGATCTGTCACGGACTGAAAGGTGAACAGTGTAGACCCTGATCAGTCGGTGCGGATGCACCGGCTGATCTGGGTCTACACTGGTCACAGTGACCATAGGTCCCACTTCTACAGTCACAATTACATACAATCAATCAATCAATCAATCATTAATTCCCAATGCCAAGTTGTTGACTATTACACTAGGCAGCAGTATGGGAAATTGATCTTAGAGAGACAAACATTAAACTGACCATAATTATATTCATTGATATTGGTATTTTATTGATGCTGTTTCCATCAAATATTGATCTTATTGCGAAAAAAATATTTTCCTATGGGAATTTAACATGGTGGCGGTGGGGAAATGGAGGAGCTGAGGGAGGAGTCAAAAAATGGAAAAAATTGGAAATTGACTCCGAAACCTGGTTAGATTATAGATAGCTTGGAAAACAAGTTATATTTTGAAAATCGGTCCACAAATAAAAGATAAAATTTGGGTTATTTTTAGCCCCCATGTGAAATTCCCATAGGAAACTCGTTTTTTCGCTATAAAATCAATATTTGATGGAATTTCATCAATTAAAAAAATTGGGGAGGGTGACTTTTGTTATTGATAAAAGAGTACTTACATTTATATATTTTTCAGATTTAATGTGTTTAATAGCCAAAAGTTTGTCGGCAGCAAAACGTGGAACAGACAGTAGTTACCTGATAGACACTGCTGGCATCATCAGTGTATGTCTAACATATGTTTTCCTTGAATCCATTAAATGAAAATGATATCTACCATAAGTTGTGAACTGGTCGGTTTCCTATGAATGCTGCCTGGTTGTGTGTTGAATTTCTGTCTCTGTCTTCCAGCTTTCTTAGTCAGAAACATTATATAGTCACATCTTTGTTCAAATGTTCATGCAACAGACACATATTTTGGGCTTTTGGTTAAAAAGATACCTTGTGCCTAGCATAGAACCTGATCAGCCTGCGAATCCGCGCAGTCTGACCAGGTCCTACCACACATACGCCCTATGTTGACGGGATAAAGTGTGATGTAGCGGGCGGTAACAATCCTGACATAGGCGTCATCATCATAGTAGTTGTCATAGGTGTCAACAATTTTTGATGTACATCAAAATGTTGCATATCTCGTGATACTTTGAATGGATCTTTACCAAGCTTATATAGTGGGTGGTTGGTCGGGCGAATGTGAAGGCGTAAATTAACGGTAGTGGTTCCTCCTTATAGGAATCACGATTTGCCTGGTTTGGCGCCATCAGGTATGTTTTTATCTTTGGCTCTTTTGTTACCTGTGAGTTGAATTGGGTTATTGCCCATTATAAAAGTAGTATTATTACTGATCCTACTGCTTTTGGGTGGGGGCCAAGTGATTCTGGTGTGGCGAGGACCTGGCATCAGATCAGGATTATTCTGATTTCAGGGCTGAATATACATTTTTATTGTAAATATCCAGTTCTGATTTTGGGATTTTCCCCCCATTTGTACATGTATTTGTACAGGTAATATACGGGATTTAGTACTAAACCCATTGACCCGGCCCTAAATGACCTTAGCTGTTGATAGGCCGTTAAACCCCAACAAACAAACAAACAAAACCAAGCTTCATCGATAGCTTCCTCACATTGGTGGCTAACCCCACCCGGTGTGATTTGGATGATCTTGACCTTTGTGGGTGAGACACTCGCCGGCGACCGCCTTGTAATTATTGTAAGGTACATTTCTTCTAGCCCAGTTGTTTTGTCGCATGATACACACTACTAAAGCTGTTTTAGAAAAACTTGCTACATTTGTAGATTGGAATAGAATCAGCACTCTAGTGTTGGCTAGATCAAGGTGTATGATCACGTGGTACTAACAACAACAACAGTGGCTGAAAGTGTTGAAATCTCGCCCACTTCAAAGTAAGTATTATTTGATATTTTCCTTAATATGAAACGGATTTTGATGAAATATGGCGCAGCAAACGCGTCTTCATGAGCTGCATTTGGTCGTCCATGGGAGTTCGGCACAGACTTATGTCGTTTTTGCTAAGAATCGACTTCTTTGCGAAGAATTGATTCTTCGCAAAAATGACAGAAGTTTGGGCCAAAGTACAGAGACCACCAAATGCAGCTTAACAAGACGCGTTTGATGCGCCATATTTCATCAAAATCCGTTACGTCATGAGGACAATATAAACTAATACGTACTTTGAATCGGATGGATTCTGGAAGTTTCAGTACTTGTTGTTGTTAGTACCACGTGATCATACACCTTGTAGATGTACATACTGCAAATACTAGGCTCATCGTTGTTTGATAGTTTATGCCTGCACAGATGCTGGTAGCTGTTATATTGTTGTCAATTGCAGCTATGCACATGCTACAAAGCTGTAGTATTCATAGCTCGAGATAAGCTGCGTATTTGCTTAAATACCCAATCAAAATGACCAAAAACCCAATTTAAATCAGAAGTAGCGAGTATCAAAAAGCAATACAAAATTTGTGGTACATTTATCATGTTGCAGAAAACAATAAACAGACCACAAATATAGCATACTTTCTTATTTTCCATGAAAACACATCTTGGTATTTCATTAGAATTGTCTCCAAAGGAGACAATTCTAATGAAATGCCAAGACATGTTTTCATTTCAAAGCAAACAATTCAATAATTGCTGTCTGTTGATGTGTAAACAGTAGTGTTATTTTATTTTACCCAATTAAAATTTTGGAGTGACAATACTCCATGACTAATTCCTTATCTGGAGCCCTGGTATTGCATATATTAAAGGTACATGCCCACTCAGTAGGTTATAATATAGGGAGACAGATAGTTTTGTATATTCTGTAAATATGACACTTTCTGGCAAAATACACATTCATGTCATTCAGGTTATATATTTTTTTTATGTAAAGATTTTGTTCTGATTTTGGGATTTTTGCCCCAATGCAGCAGGTGAAATGCGGGATCGAACCCGTTGGCCCGGCTCTTTATCTCCCTTTCCCCGGAAGGAAGCAGAATGGCTCACATTACCAAGAAAACATCATTGTGTACCAGATAATAAAGTACACACAAAATGGCAAACTATGATTTCAGGTATCTACGTACATCACGATTTGGGAGCAGTGATAGTCACATATTAACTTTTCATTAACATTTCTTTATATTTACATTTATTGAACATAGGCTGCATATGCATACATCCAATAATTGTTTACAAGAAAATATTGCTAATGTGAAATTTACAGACTATCATAATTTTGCACTTACGAACATTTTAGTCGTACAAAGTTTAGTGAACTGAACGGCCCCCAGATATTGCTTGTCTATCCGTCAAAGATTATGACCAGTTATTGTCAGGGGAATGCAAAAGTCGTTGGTTCAATGAAAAGTGCTATACAGTGCAACCTCTCTACAACAGCCACCCATGGGAAGATGCAAAACTGGCTATTGTAAAGAGGTGGCTGTTGTAGGGAGGTTAATGCTGAATTAAATTTTGGCGTCCTCTGTTTATTTATTTTCTTCGATAATTCTCATCAAAAACATGTTTTGGCAACATTTTAGAATCATTTCAAATGGAAATGATTCTAAAATTCTGTCAAAACATGTTTTTATTGAGAAAGACGACAAATTTCATGCTCAGCAGTCTAAGGGTTAGATACAGAGGAAATCATCCATTTGGGATATAAAATAGCGGCTGTTATAGAGAGGGTGTTGTTGTAGAGAGGTGGCCGTTCGTGAAGGTTCGACTGTACTTGTGTATCTTTATGTGCATGATTGCATTAGTGAAGCCTTTGTGGTCATGTCTATGAATTTACATGTATTTGTATTCTGTGTATGTGTACTTGTTTACTATTCATGACGTGCCAGCTTCTAGTTAATTCATTGTGAATGTCATCTCTGCTCAGATCAAGGAGTATAGCTATAGCACGTGCATACACAACTATCTGAGCACATTCTCCGAATTCGCATTCGAAATCGGACAGTTTGATTGGGCGAGATCAAACACTGCTCAGCCTCGCCCAATCAAACTTCCTCAGAAAGTTTTACAAGCCCTGATGTTCTGTGTGTCAACCCTTAATGCTTAGAATGCTGGACACTCAAATTGTGCACTGGAAATGATTCGAAAGTGCTGTCAAATCATGTTTTTGATAAGAATAATTGAAAATAGAAAATAAACAACAGACGACAAAATTTAATTCAGCAGTCTAAGGGTTGAAAGACAGAAACCAAATATTGCCATCTGCTGTTCCTGGGGGCCATTTCACTAAACTTTGTACGACTAAGATGTTCGTAAGCGCAAAATTATGATAGTCTGTAAATTTGACATTAACAATATTTTCTTGTAAACAATTATTGTATTTAAATTTATTGAGCATAGGCTGCATATGCAGCCTATGCTCAATAAATGTAAATCCATCAATTGAAATTTCCAGACGATTCTAGATTTGCACTTACGAACATTTTAGTCTTACGAAGTTTAGTGAAACGGTCCCCTGGTGTTTAACTTATAATTTTATCCAAAAAAAACATATAGGAAAGCAGCATATGAAATTGCTCTTAGAAATAAAAAAATACCCAGCATATTTAGATTTAGTTCAGTATCGTAAGGGGTAACATAGAGTGACCATTGTAGGCCGTATATTGTGGTGAACCTTGGACAGGGTCTGATACAAAGACGACCCTCCGTACAGATGTAAGTTGTCCTACCAGGGGAGCACTGGCCACATATCAGCCATGAGTATTGAAGTTGGTCAGTGCTACCCTGCATGTCCTGTGTATGTCGTGTATTGTGTTGTGTTCTGTAATATGTTGTACTAGGACAGCATTTATGTCTTGGACTATCATGCTTTTTGTCGAGTCCGCTTGCATAGTGATCACAATGACATCCGGGTGTCCGTGCGTCCGTCCGAAATCTGCGTTAAAGTTTTTAAATACCTTATATCTCTGCAGTCCTAAGTCACATCCATATATTCATTCTGTGTCCCACTCATGCGGGCCCCTGTGCCCCTATGTCACGGTCAAATGACTTAGAAGTTTGCGTTAAAGTTTCTGTCAAAATTTGCGTTAAAGTTTTCACCTACTATCTCTGTAATCGTAAGTCAGATTTGCTTGAAACTTTGTATGCTTATTGGGCATCAAACTTCAAATAAATACACTCTGAGACCATCAAATGCCTCGGCGGGCTCGACATGCGGGCCACGGCCATCCTCGTATTATCCCCTCGCCGATAGCGTTTGACGTATGTACGTACGTACGTACGTGCGTACGTTAGTAACACCTTTCAATTTTCAATAACTTATGAACCGCTTCACAGATTTTGATAATATTTGGCCACAATGTGTTTCTAGGCATGGTGCTTTGTTTTGCATACGACACACCATCCGACCGACCAAGGTCAAGGTCACTGAGGACTTGTGTTCACCTTCTTTGTAAGGCAAAAAGATAATTCTTTTTTTTAATCAAGGCTGCCAGCGAGGGGATTAGCTTAGTGACTTTTGATAATCTGTGCATATTCCGCTAACATAAATGCATAAAATACGACAATAGCCACCTTGTCTGGAGCTCTGTAATACTGTGGTCATTATTAAATGCTTGTTTTTACAAATAGGTGGCTATAGTGTAGCTCTTCTCAAACAACTCGTGTTGATGGAATGTTGTCCATAGGGGAAATACTTCATTCTCCACATCATACTTGTGATATAATTTGTAGCAAAGAAATTGTTGATTGCATGTTATACATGTAGATATTTTTATGACAGAATTTCACTGGTGCATCGTCAATACCAGATATTGTGGACTCAACCTTGGCATGAACAAATAATTGGAAAGTATTTCCACCACACTGGCCTTTCAGTTGGGATTTGCAACCGAGTTCCCATCTCCAGTTGACTTTAGCTGTTGCTGTGATATTAAACTCTTTCACCTTTCAAAATCACAGTATTTGAATAAGTGTTTGTGTGTACATGTACCGGTATCTGTCTTTTGTACCGATATCTGTCTTAGTCATCAATGTGTCACTGTGTGTTCGCCCACAATTCAGACAATGCCTAGATGCTTGTATGTCTGTGCTATTTGGAATACCCCACCTACTATGCTATATACGGCCACCTGACTGATTGATAAAAGGGAACTAGGACGTTTGCGATTAGCAAATGTGTGTAAGAAACCAGATCTAGGCGCATGCTTTTTAAGAAATTCCGAGTACATTCTCCAAATTCGAACTCTAAATCAGCCTGTTTGATTGGCCGAGACAGAGCACAGCTCAGCCTCGACCAATCAGATTTCCTGATTTCGAACAGAATAGAAGATGTACTGCGACTGTGTTTTGAGCATGGGCCCTATATTTGTTGCAACCATTGTAAGGTCACTTTTGTTAGTCGGTGGTCAGCAATGGGTACAAATGCTGTTCAATGCTGTTCTGAATAATTTAGAGCCTCACACACCATGAGCAATGGTTACTAGTATTGTATAGTAACAATTTAATCTAATTGAACTACCGGTTTGTTCTTTGTCTCGTTGATCAAGAGCTACATTGGTCAAAACACCGATATGCCCAATCTTGTGACGGTGTGTCGCATCTTGGAGCCGACACTGCTTGTCTATGTTTTAGTGTCCGTTTACTTGGTTTTTCACCACAGAGCCAGTTGATAATTGCCCTGTCCTCATGCGATATTTAATATTTCCACCCTGAGTAGCCATGTTACTTTTCAGAGTATTTCATTTATTTAATAAAAAAACAGAGCTCCAGATAAGCTGCATATTTGTTTAAATACCCGATTGCTAAAAACCCAATTGAAATCAGAGGTAGCAAGTATCAAAAAAGCAATAACAATTTTTTGGTACCTTTATGAATCATGTTGCAGAAAACAATAAACAGATCACAAATATAGCATATTTTTCTTATTTTCCATGAAAACACATCTTGGTTTTTCATTAGAATTATCTCCAAGGAGACAATTCTAATGAAATGCCAAGACATGTTTTCATTTTTAAGCAAGCTATTCAATAATTGCTGTCTGTTGATGTGAAACAGTAGTGTGATTTTATTTTACCCAATTAAAATTTTGAAATACCCAATTGCTTCAGAAATGATGGAGTGAAAATACTCAATTACTAATTCCTTATCTGGAGCCCGTTGTGGGTATACATGCAAGCAGTTTCAGGGATTCCGCTGGGGAAAATAAAAAAATCGCCACTTCAAAAAAAAATAAAAAAATAAAAAAATAAAATCATTTTTTTTATTACCGGTATGTTTTTTTGTTTTTTTCGAAAATTGTAATTTTTTATCGCCAATTGTTTATTTTTATCGCCATTGCGAAAGTGGCGATCGCCAACGGAATGCCTGTAGTTTATAAGAAGATTGGAACGAATGATTTCTATCTTATAGAGTTTCTTTCCTAAACTGTTTTAAAATGTTGGCATTTTATTCTGTTGTCTTAAAAGTATTAAACAGATCAACGCTATACCTTTCAAAATGTGTAACGTTTACATACATATACCATGTACATGTATATTATTAATGATACTGACAGAAACATAAATAATTGAACCCATCATAGGCACTGTAGTAAATTATTATTATGTTAAATTCCGCTGGTTTCAATCGCATTAATCTTGATTTGATTTTGTGTGGCATACTTAATGCATGGTTACTGTTGACTGGCATTTCTGCATTTTTGTTTTGTAGTGTAACTGTGTTGCATTTAACCCTTACACCGCTATCTTAATTTTTATCATCAAAAACATGCTTTGACAACACTTTAGAATAATTTACAACATGGTTTGACAGCACTTCAGAATCATTTCCGTTGGAAATGATTCTGAAGTGCTGCCAAACCATGTTTTTATTGAGAAATAAGGCAAGATATAAAGCAACAGCAGACGACAATTCTTGTGTGTAGCGGTCTAAGGGTTAATGTGGTTACTGTAGAAGTTTGCAAACCAAACTACAAGGTTCAAGTGATCCTGGCATTTCACTGAACACAGCTATAAAATATGTGAAACAATATTTGATTTGATTCTTCTTGTGTCTTGGATTGTTTGATCACATATGATATGAACTTGTATCCATTGTTGCATGTAAATGGCAATATATAACTTAAGAGATTAAAGTAAATTTTATTTTGTATGTGTCTGCGGAAAATGAACAGAATGTTCCCCAGATAAGCATGTTTATACGCACACTCTGATCATGGCCTACATTGTTTGTTCTTCTTGCATTTTGCCAAGATCTAACTGTTTTGTTGGTGGCAGTCAGGTGACACTAGTGAATGAATTGATGTTCAGGATGTAATATGCTTTTAGCTGGCTTCAGTAAGGCTGATATTCATTTAGTGGCTGAGTTTCCAACAGTGTAGGCCCTGATCAGACTGTGTGGATGTGCAGTCTGATCTAGGACTACACTTATCACATATTGTAATGTCCCTTTGTCAGTCGCTGCCCCAAATAAACTTGATAAAGGGAGATAAGTATGCATGCCTAGCCATTTACTCGGCCATGACACACATAAATGAAGATAATTAAACATGTATTTACCTGTGAGTGACCCAAACAAAATTTAAACATGCCTGACTCTTTTCTCAGCCTTTGGCCCCAATAAAGGGAGATAATTAAGCATACCTGCCCATTTACTCAGTAATAGCCCCAATAAAGGGAGATCATTAAGCATGCATGTGGAGCAATTTGGGAGACTGTTAACCAGAAGTACATGTTTTCTATTGCAGGCGGCATGCGAATGAAGAGGTCAGGTAAGGTCATCTCTATGTGTATCACAACAGGGTAATCCTGTAAGGCCATAAAAAATACTTTATAGAACATTTGTTTTGTTTGAGATGTTCGTCTGAGTCTGATTTTTTTATTCAAGTTGCCAGATATGCAAAAGAATCAGAGACGAACATCTCAAACAAACAAAAAATAAAATATATTTAAAAAATCTTCCTTCCTAGTTCACATTCCACTAACCCCATGTCTGAGTACTTGTTTTTTATGGCCTAACCATACCATTATTTTCTGTTCAGTGTCCGCTAGATGGTTGGTTGGGGGCATTCCTTACCGGAATCCCTATATCCCTGGTTTGACCCTCGGTTACATTTTATTTTTGCCTTTAAATCCGGTTACACCTATGGTAAATGTAGTAAGATTAGTACTAATCCTATTACTTTTAGGGTGTGGGGCTAAGTGACTGGTGTGATCAGGTTATTCTAATTTCAGGGCTAAATATATATATTTTTGTCAATATTTAGTTTTGATTTTGGTATTTTCCCACCATCCATACAGGTGAAATATGGGATTTGACCCCTTTAACCCGGCCTTCATTAACGCCTTGCATGCTAGCGGTGAAAATAACAGCCAACAAATTATGAGTATGTTTGTTATTTCTCTCTGTAAATATGTCTTGGAATTCTAATGAAATTCCAAGACATATTCATGATATTTATAGTGAGAAATAAAAGAAAATACAATGAATTGTCGTCTGCTGTTTTTGAACTATTTATAGCCCACAGCATGCAAAGAGTTAACAGCATTGAAAACACAATTATCATTGCTGATGCCTGAAAAGTTTTCAAAAATATATGACAAAATGAATACTTTTACACATAATAAGTGCCCGGAAAACAGATATAATAATTTAGTAATATTTATTTTACTGATGGTGACGCGCGTTGGTATCAGGCTATTTTCATATGCAAATGAGGCATGATAATTTTTACTTATTTATACTAATGAAATGTGTCGCCTGAAAAAATAATATTTTCGACAGATTATAAGTATGATCATTGCACATCAAAAAATAAATGCAGAGAATAAACAGTAATGTCCGTTAACATTTTAAGGAAACACGGTTATCGCCCCTGATATCAGTGTGAACATTTTTGTCTAAAATAAAATGTATAATAATGCCAAGCAATACGTGGGGTAATGGTGAATGAATGTTTATTTTGCCAGGAAATGTCATACGTACAGAATATACAAAAGTATCTGTATCACTATAGTATAACCTACTGCGTGGGCATGCACATAAGCTAACACATCTTTATCAATGATAACTTTTTAATCTAATGCCATTGACAAAATTTGCTACTTGGAAAACTAACAGACTAGATGTGATTTGTAGGGCGATGTTGATTGAATTGTTCCCAAGCTTAGAGGATGATCTTGCCAACCTAATATCCTACGCTGACAGACTGGATGGCTTGTAAGTACAGATTGGCAGTACCCTATATGTTATGCACCCAGAGAAAACATACGCCTGTCTGGGCCCAGCTTAACCATTAGAATGCAGGAACCGTAAATAGTCGTCTGCTGATAATTCATATTTTGTCTTTTCTCTCAGTAAAAACATGGTTTGGCAGCATTTTAGAAAAATGGAAAAAATAAAAATATTCAGCAGACGATACAAATTAATTCAGCATTGTAATGGTTAACGGACTTTTAAATCCTTAACATCGTTAAGGATTTAACAGTCTGTTAAGCTAACAAAGGCTTTGAGCCTCGTTAAGGGTTTAACTGTCTGTTCAGGTAACATAGATTTTGAGCAACTGAGCCCTGGCGTTTTCAATTTTCCATAGTGGTTGGCAGGTGGGAGCATGTGATGAGTAATTTAAGGATCTGGGGGCCGTTTCACTAAACTTCTTACAACTAAAATGTTCGTAAGCGCAAATTTAGAATCGTCTGGAAATTTCAATTGATGGATTTACATTTATTGAAGCATAGGCTGCATATGCAGCCTATACTCAATAATTGTAAATCCAATAATTGTTTACAAGAAAACTGTTAATGTGAAATTAACAGACTATCATAAGTTTGCACTTACGAACATTTTAGTCGTACGAAGTTTAGTGAAACGGGCCCCAGATTCATCCCGAACGGAGACCTGGTTTGGCCCTCAGGTACGTCTTTGGCATTCTTGTATGTGAGGGTTTAATCTGGTTATACCCCTTGTATGAGTAATATGATTATTCCTAATTCTATCACTTTTAGGGGAAGGGGCCAAGTGATTTTGGTGTGGTATGGACCTGGCACCAATATATATTTATTTCTATGTAAATATTCCGTTCTTATTCTGATGGTAGACTAGTTTTTCCCCTACCATAAAGGTGACCAGATGATCACAGGCTGATCTGGATCTACACTGGTTGCAAAACTCGTAAGCCCCATTACTCCAGTCACAGCCACATATGAGGATATTGTACATTCAATATTAAATTTGCATTTTCCTCCTATGCAGATACAGATGCAGCCTAACAGCAAAATAATGTATCGAGGATATTCATATTTTTGCAACGAATATGACATATATGTTCATCGGGTGGTGTGAAATGTCCATATTTCACTCGTGCCTAATTCGATGAACATATATGTCATATTCGTTGCAAAAATATGAATATTCTATTTATTATATACCGCTCCATGGAAATCAGCAGCTTTTTTAGACTGTATACGGTAATGAATGTGTATTTGCAGCCTATTTGCAGTCCGGCACTGCAGATGCGCGTTAAGAATAAGATAGCGGAAGTAGTCGTATTTTCACCGGAAGTTGTTTATTTCATCAATGAGAACATATGACTTATTTACATCGTATAACTATGTATTTCATGGGTAGGTATATAATAAAACCCGAGGTTGCAAGTGGTTAAATCATATTCATTCGATCATTGATTCCAAACCCTCGAGCATTGAATGAATCATTGAAACTACCTTGCTAGTGTTTTGATATCAAATTTATCAGGCAAGTCTGGAAAATGCGTAAGAATGTTCCATTTTCACACCACACCTGTAGCCTATTTCATCAACATTGCAAAGTATACTTTCCTAGCAAAGTATACTTTGAGGGAGAAATTTTAAATTTTAGGATAAATTTATTAATTTTTATTATACTGAATTTATTACATTATCACAGCCAATTTGGCTGTGATAATGTTATAAATTCAGTATAATAATTCTGCATACTTTTAATCATCAAATATATGCAGTTGTTAGTTCTATATGAAATAATGCATTTCAGGAAAAATAAATGATTGCTCCCTCAAAGTATACTTTGCTAGATAAGTATACTTTGCCATGTTGGTGAAATAGGCTACTGATCTCTCCGGAGATATCAGACATATGCCCAACTGTAATTTAGTGATATGAGCACTCATATGATAAGCGTCATATCAAAGGACAAAGACACGAGCATGGAATTCTATTTATGCTATTTTATGTTATGAAAGTTATTACACAAGTGTAATGTTTTATTGTTATTGACAGGAATGCGAAATTCATTACACTCACCCTTTAGCAATGTCATGTGACATCATTCCGTCATCGTGCAGCCAGTCAGTAGACATTTGATACTGAATTGAGTTGAAAATATAATATTTCTCCTCGAAATATCTCAAATAGGTAACTTGCAACAGAGCTATTTCAAAATCATTGCGTATTTTACTTTCACAAATGGGTTTTTGGTTTTCTTCATTTAATACTAACTAACACTTGATAAAAACATAACAAATGTAAACATTCACTTATTTGAGTTGCAAAAAGCAAACATTGTTTGCTTTTTGCAGCTCAACTAAGTGAATTTTCAACTTCTGACAGTATTTTCACTACTCAATTTGAAAATCAATGCGTATTTTCACATTGCTGTGCATATTTTGTACTCCCACTTTTGATAATCAATGCGTATTGAGCTAAAATAGTTGCGTAAAATACGCCAATACGCACCTTATCTGGAGCTCTGTTGCAACATCCAGAGTTATAGGAAATACCAAAAACTTTGGGAAAAAATATATTGTCTGTTTTGGCGAAAGTCAAAAATGATAAATGAATTGGTCAGAATTACAAGTACATGTTGTTGATATTTAATTACACTGTAAACAAGTGGGATAATCCTGCTTAATATGTCAACTATTGCAAGCGCATACCTGAATATGTACAAGTTATTGTTCATATATTGGATTTTTAAGGAATTAAATGTGAAGAAGCGCTAGCGACCGCAGCATTTAGTTCCTGAAAAATACAATATATGTACAATAACATACATATAGTTCAGCAAAGTGTACAATGCAATATATGGTAATATGTATCTTGGGGTTAAACATTGCAATATGTGAAATAAGTGAAGTGCAATGCTGCCCAGTGATTGGCTTAGAAAATAGGAACTATAAGAAAAGTTGTAAACCATTTTATGACATAATTTGCAGCAACTCGATGTACATGCTGGTGCGGATGAGCCAACACGTCCTCAACACGCAGGAATCCGGCTCGTTCCTCAGTGTCACGTTCGCCAGCTCCCTCGTAAAGATCAAGCGTCACTTCGACAGATTCATAGTATGATCAAATACCCTCATTAACCCTTTCAACACCAGTCCTCTTATACTACCTTCATACCCAAAATTAATGTAAATAAACGCCGCAGACATGACATGACATAGAACCAATATTTGCAAACACTGTACATGTGTAGATCCAGATGAGCCGGCTTGTAACAAGCCGTCTCATCAGGATCTTCAGTGTCAGTATGTTTCAATAATACACAAATACCCCTTTTCTGATTAATGGAATAGTCCGGAAATGAGCATGGAACTATCAATGTCGGATATTTTGTGGTGAAAGGGTTACCGTTAACCCATTTCATGCTGAGTATACGCCATTTTGTAAAATCCTGCATATTTTCTTTATATGTGTTCAGAAGTATATGTTGCAACCACCATTTGAACCGTCTCGTTGAACTGACTGTCTGTCAGTTCATCCGTTCGTTCATTCAACCGTCGGTCATTCCATTTTCATTGTCTTTCCATTGTAACATTGTCAGTTAAAGTTTTCTGAAACCTGTTAGCTCTGCAACCATGAATCTGATTAACTATAAGTTATGTGAGATACATTTGATGTTAGTCTGTGTACAATTTGTCTTGCTTTCTACTCCAGCAAAACCAGATCCGGGCTATTGAGGAAAATAAAGTGTCTAAAAAGACGAAGTGTGGCATCATTAGTTTTGTGCACAACTTTGAGGTAAGTTGTCCTGTCCTGTTAGTTGCTGTTGGTTATCTGTTCATTCAGACCATCAACATACATCCGTGACAAGCCGTCTTGTCAGAAACAAAAAACATCTCATTTTCATAAATGGACTATTGTCTGTTCCACATTTTGCTGCCGACGAACTTTTGGCTATAAACACATTAAATCTAAAAAATATTTAAAACTAAGTACATTTTTATCAATAACAGAAGTCACCCTCCCCAAAAAAATACTCAATAATCAAATACTGATTTTATTGCGAGTCAATTTCCAAAACATTTTGTTTTTAACGGATCAAAAACCGAAAACATTTGGAAATTGACTCCGAAACCTGGCGAGATAGCTTGAAAGTGATATAACTAAGAAAACAAGTTTGAAAATCGGTCTACAAATAAAAAAAATATTTAAAAAAAATCTATTTTTAGCCCCCATGTTAAATTCCCATAGGAAAATCGTTTTTTCGCAATAAAATCAATATTTGATGGAATTTCATAAATTGTTTGGGGAGGGTGACTTTGTTATTGATAAAAAAGTACCCCCGTTACTTACTTTTAAATATGTTTTAGATTGAATGTGTTTAATAGCCAAAAGTTCATCGGCAGCAAAATGTGGAACAGACGGTAGTCTTGGATCATTTTGTAACAATTGGAGATCAGAAAATAACCCATTTCATAGCGAATACACGTTTACAATTATGATTTTTTTAAAATATTTTATTTTTGTTATTTCTCAATGAAAGTATATTGTGTGACAACTCATTTGAACCGGAGACGATTCAAATGGTGGTCGCCACATATACTTCCGAGCGCATTGAAGGAAAATATTTAGGACTTTCCGCAAACATAATTATTGGAAATGAAGTGCTGTCAAACCATGTTTTTATTGAGAAATAAGGCAATATATAAAAGCAACAGCAGACGACAATTGTTGTGAGTAGCGGTCTAAGGGTTAATATATCAAAATCCATCCTGATTTAGGGGTGTAAGGAATGACAGAGTTAAGCTAACAGAGGTTTTGAGCAACTGGGCTCTGATAAATTGTTGCATCCACCTTCATGTCCATCCTTGCCTTTTGGATGAGACTTGAAACCGAGGTCCCGTCTCTACATGACCATAGATGTTGCTAGGACGTTAAACCCATTCACTGTCACCCTCATGGGTGGTAGGTGGGAGCATGCGATGGGTAATTTAACGATCGGGGTTCATATTTACTGGAATTCCGACCGGAGACCTGGTTCGGACCTCACGTAAGTCGTTGGCATTCTTGTTTGTGACAGTTGAATTACCTTAAATTACCTTACTGTTGATAGGCCGTTAAACATCAATATATCAAATTACTTTCACCTTATCTCCATCCATCCCATCAGGACTTTGCCTGCCAAGCGGAGAACATTTTCCGCGGCTCTGAGCGGCACACAGACCTAGACAAAGCGTACCAGCGCCTGGTTCGCGCAATCTTCGACAACATCTGTCGCATCGCCGAGGACCACACGAAGACGCCCCGCGAGGTCATAATGATGGAGAACTTCCACCACATGCTGGCGTTACTATCGCAGCTGAAACTCGCGTGTCTCGAGGGCGATCGGAGGGAGGCGAAACAGAAGTATGTGGATAATCTTGCTGCATACACAAAGGATAGGCTCGGTCGGCCACTCGAGAAATTGCATGTGAGTAATTTATATGGCAGTTGGGCTTATTGAGTTTGCTGCCAGTGAACTATATGTTGGTGTTAACTTCGTTATCTTATATTAAGTGTAGGAACCTTCCCAACCCGGCCATGTGAGCCCATTAGTGTTAACTATGGTGGAAGATATAGAGGATATTCCATCGTACATTTTGAATAGCGGGAAATAATACATGAGCGCGTAGGCTTCCGCGTAAGCAACGAGTAAGCATAGCGAACGAGTTGCTTGGACCGACGCCGATGGACACGAGTGTATTATTTCCGCTATTCAAACATGTACGATGGAATATCGTATTTATTACACTTCAACGGCGGATGTATATGCATATTTAGTCTAGTTTTAATATTATAATCAATTAATTGTGAAGTGCGCATGAATAGTTACACAATGACATGTTTCCCGCGTTTTGGCGTCACGTGTCAAACCTGACGTCATGTAAACTTTTTGAAATCCAAATTACACAGCTGTTTCTATGAACTAGATTTATTCGAGTGTATGTTTGGAATTTGTTCAATCACATTAACATTCTATATTAGTCGAGACCATTTCCAATTTTTCATATAACGTTATTTTGACTGTAATAAAATTAAACATTTTGCATAGTAGCTCGTGGTTTCCAAGAAAACACACTCACCATTACGGGTGTTCTCTTCACTGTGTAAGGAGTTGATTATGGGTTTTCTCTCACAGCGAAACCCATGCAAATAACTCGAAAGTGTGTAATAAATCTATAAACTGGACATTCTCTGAGTTTGCTCATATCACTAAATTACAGTAGGGCATATGTCTGTAGCCGATTTCACCAAAATTGCAAAGTATACTTATCTAGCAAAGTATACTTTGAGGGAGTAATCAGTTATTTTTCCCGAAATGCATTATTTCATATAGAACTAACTGTTGCATATATTTGGTGATTAAAAGTATGCAGAATTATTATACTGAATTTATTACATTATCACAGCCAAAATGGCTGTGATAATATAATAAATTCAGTATAATAAAAATTTATATTAAAATTGAAAATTTCTCCCTCAAAGTATACTTTGCTAGATAAGTATACTTTGCCATGTTGGTGAAATAGTCGACTGATGTCTCCGTAGAGATCAGACATATGCCCTACTGTAATTTAATGATATGAGCACTCAATGACATATTTGTCTGCTTTGCAATCATGAACATAGTCATGGTGATGATGCCCATCACACTTAAACAAACAGAGGTTTTCCAGTGTCTTGTTTGGATAGGTTCTACTATTTAATTGTGTGACCCTTCGTTATATGTACATTATGTATTCGCACACATTTTGTTTCAAGTGAAATGTAAGTTTTATTGTCAAGCCCTTTTATAGTGTTCACAATGACATCGGGGTGTCCATGCGTTCATTTTGTCTATCCATCTACGACCAGCGTTAATATTTCATTTCACTTGCATTTGCTCATTAGATGGCCACCTCATTTATTGTCCCATAGACTCAATACTTAAAGAATAAAAACCGTGGGCTGATGCGTTTACTGTAGTATGAAAAGAATTGGTCTGTTTAAAGTGCGTGGATGAAATTGAAATTGCCCATGGTTTTATTTCTTATATTTACCTTGCTTGTTCTGATAGTTCAAAAAATGTAAATCACCCAATATTTTGTTGCAATTCTTGGAACAGTGACGTTACCGGTGAATAGCGTGACATTCTTGACAAGATATAAATGTTGTGGTTACGCCACCCTACTGTTATAAAGATGCTTTATTTCCCGTCGTGTGTACAGACGTTTATCGAGGGGGTGAAGAGCAGGTTGAATACGGGAGTGAAGCCCGAGGATGTGGGTTTCCAGATGGCCTTCAGTAAACAGGAGCTTCGCAAGGTCATGAAGGAGTACACCAGCAAGGAGGTAACCACTGTGTTTGTCTTCAGTTATTTGTCACTGTGACTGGAGAAATGGGGCTTTTGTGACTGTAGCTCCTGATCAAATTGCACAATCCTGGGGGCCGTTTCATTAAACTTCATTAAACTTCGTACAACTAAGATGTTCGTAAATGGAAAATTATGATAGTCTGTAAATATCACATTAACAATGTTTTCTTGTAACCAATTAGTGGATTTACATTTATTTAGCATGTGCAGCCTATGCTCAATAAATGTCAATCCATCGATTGAAATTTACAGACGATCCTAAGTTTGCGCTTACGAACATTTTAGTCGTACAAAGTTTAGTGAAACCTGTGTTGCCTGATAACAATCTATATTGCTGGTTAAATAGGCGTTTCATTGATGTGCAGAACCTGATCAGACTGTGCAGAGAAATTGGGCTTTTATTTTTTGCAACCAGTGTAGATCAAGGGCAGATACAGCTCCCACTATACCGGCTCCAGATAAGTATCACATTTAATATATGTATCACCCCAGGGCTTCAGATAAGGAATTAGTAATTGAATATTGTCACTCCATCATTTCGGAAGCAATTGGGTATTTCAAAATTTTAATTGTGTAAAATAAAATCACACTACTGTTTACACATCAGCAGACCGCAATTATCGAATCGTTTGCTTCTAAATGAAAATATGTCTTGGCATTTCTCCATGGAGACAATTCTAATGAAATACCAAGATGTGTTTTCATGGCAAATAAGAAAAATATGCTATATTTGTGGTCTGTTTATTGTTTTCTGTAGCATGATAAATGTACCATAAAATTATTGCTTTTTGATACTCGCTGCTTCTGATTTCAATTGTGTTTTTGGCAATTTTAACTGGGTATTTAAGCACATACGCAGCTTTTATCCCGTCAACACAGCTAGTATGTGCCGTGAAACACGGTGCCGTGAAACATTTTTGATATCCAGTCAATACTATTTTTGCAGTTTACAGCCGTTTGTAGGTGTTGACGGGATAAATAGAATAGTAGGTTAGCGCCGTGAATGGGAAAAATATCTGGCGCGGCACGGAAACGGGATGTGCTCGGCAGAGCCTCGCCCATCCCGTTTCCTGAGCCTTGCCAGATATTTTTTCCCATTCACGGCACTAACCTACTATTCTCTATCTATTTTCCTTATTTCTGAACCAAAGTATATGTTGTGACCACTCATTTGAACCGTCTCGGTGAGACGGTTCAAATGAGTGGTCACAACATATACTTCTGATGAGAAATAAAGAAATTCTTGAGCCTTGCCGGATATTTTTTTCCCATTCACGGCACTAACCTACTATTCTCTATGTCTAGAGCTCTGCTATTCTAGTTTTATATTACAAAATGTCTTGAAAACTAAACTGTCCATCATATGAAACACCTGTCCTGCTTCTAAAAAGCAATATAGATCATTATCAGTTTCCTGTTTGATCAGGAGCTGCACTGGTCACAAATTCCATAAGCCCCTTTTCTCCAGTCACAGCCACATTTAGTGTTAACACTTTCATACGTCATTTAGAGCAGGGTACTGGAGAAATGGGGCTTATGGGATGTTTGACCAGTGTAGCTCCTGATCAAATAGTAAAAGGCCTAATATCAATTTATATTGCTTGTAAGAAGCATGACGGGTGTTTCATTGCTGGAATTGCGAACAGTGCAGATCCCGATCAGACTGTGCGGATGCACAGGCTGATCTTGATCTATACTGGTCGCAAAGCCCATAAGCCCATTTATAGTCACATCCACATATATTAACAATTATTCCATCCTGAAGGATTCATATCTTTATGGAGAATATCTTACTTGGATTCACACCTGGAGCCAAGTGATTCGGTGTAGTTAAAGAGTCTGGCATTGGATCAGGTTGCCATTTCATTTAGCGGACACAGGGTTGCTGAAATGCTTAATAGTTCAGTACTTTAAAAAGTGTATACAATTTATTTTTGATCTTCTCTACATCGCTGAGCTGAAACAATTAATCTTTATTTTCATCATCCAATGAATCCACTGCAGGTAAAGAGATTCCCAGATCATCTATACTGTAAGCTAGAGTATATATTTCAGGAAAATCGATCAATTAACTAGTCAGTCTGTCAATCAATAAATCAATCTACCAATCAATTCACTGCAGATGAAGAAATCCTGGGCCACCTATACTGTTTTAAAAGCTAAATTACTTATTTGATGACAATCAAACCAATCAATCAATCAATCAACTAGTCGGTCAATCAATCAACCAATGAATCAATCCACTACAGGTGTAGAAATTCCTGGACCACCTATACTGTAAGCTAGAGTACATATCTGAGGAAATTAAATCAATCAATCAAATCAATCACTGCCCTGCAGGTGAAGAAGTCGCTGGACCACCTATACAAGAAGTTGGAGAAGCACGTATCTGAAGAGGAGAATCTACTACAGGTGGTGTGGCTGGCGATGCAGAACGAGTTCATCCAGCAATACAACTCCTACGTCAGCCTCATCAACACATGCTACCCAGACTCCAACATCGCCCCCGATTTCACCATTAATGATGTGCTCGAGTTCTTCTCCAATATCGCACAGTCACACTGATAGGGGCGGGGGTGATGCCATAAGCACATTGTTTATACCCAATTATTATGATGATCCACCGCAGTCATTGGGCTTAAACAATGTGCTTTAATTCTCCACTAGGTATACAAGGTGCATGATCACGTGGTTATAACAACAACAACAGTGGCTGAAAGTGTTGAAATCTTGAAAGTATTATTTGATATTTTCCTTAATATGAAACGGATTTTGATGAAATATGGCGCAGCAAACGCGTCTTCATGAGCTGCATTTGGTGGTCCAGGGAGTTTGGCACAGACTTATATCGTTTTTGCGAAGAATCGATTTCCGTGTCGGAGAAACGACAGAAGGTTGGGAAAAAGTACAGAGACCACCAAATGCAGCTTAACAAGACGCGTTTGATGCGCCACATTTCATCAAAATCTGTTACGTAATAAGGACACTATAAAAGAATACATACTTTGAATCAGATGGATTCTGGAAATTTCAGTACTTGTTGTTGTTGTTAGTACCACATGATCATACACCTTGGTATAGTCACCATTAACAATGTGTTCGAGTTCTTCTCCAATATCACACAGTCACACTGATTGGGGACGGTGGATTTCTGTGGTTTAGTGATGCCATAAGCAGTTATTTACTGGGGGATGTTGGTCCCACTAAATAACCAGTCATTGAGCATAACAAACTTGCTTGAATTCTAATATCTCACAATCTCACTGAGGGCTGATAGTCTCAGATAAGCTTGTGTATGTGCGCTTTCTGTTGGGGCATACGTTGTTCACGATTCATTCACTGAAGTAACATTATTCATAATTGTGATTACTGTCTGTTCCACGTTTTTCTGCCGACGAACTTTTGGCTATTAAACACTTTAAATCTAAAAAATATTTAAAAGTAAGTACTTTTTCCTCAATAACAAAAAAGTCACCCTCCCCAAAAAGATTTGTTTGAATTGATTTTATTGCGAAAAAACGATTTTCCTATGGGAATTCCATGGGGAGTAAATTTCCAAAATGTTTTGTTTTTTTATCAAAAAACGAAAGAATTGTGGAAATTGACTCCGAAACATGGCGAGATAGCTTGAAAATGATGTAGTTAAGAAAACAAGTTAGAATTTGAAAATCGGTATTTTTTTTGGAGAGGGTGACTTTTTTGTTATTGATGAAAAAGTTCTTACTTTTAAATAAAATATTTTTTAGATTTAATGTGCTTAATAGCCAAAAGTTTGTCGGCAGCAAAACAGACAGTAGTCATTCGCACTCTGAAGCAGCCTTCTTACTGTCTGATTAGGTACATGTGTGTGCACTAGGACCTGCATATGCAAACATTGTTGGACCAAATGATTTAAGTTTTGATATTAAAATACATCGGCCCCAAATGATGTCAAACAACCTTATTGATTGTATGGTTTGAAATCTTGAATCTCCACGACATCATTTACAACATGCTATTATCTGGCAATGTCAGTAATGAATGAATTGTGACAAAATAATGGTATTAAACAAGATTGTTAAACCATATCCAGGGCTCCAGATAAGGAATTAGTAATCGAGTATTTTCACTCGATCATTTCTGAAACAATTGGGTATTTCACAATTGTAATTGGGTAAAATAAAAGGACACTACTGCTTACACATCAACAGACAGCAATTATTTAATAGTTTGCTTCAAAATGAAAACATGTCTTGGTATTTCATTAGAATTGTCTCCTTGGAGACAATTCTAATGAAATACCAAGATGTGTTTTCATTGAAAATAAGAAAAATATGCTATATTTGTGGTCTGTTTATTGTTTTCTGCAGCATGATGAAGGTACCACAGAATTGTTATTGCTTTTTGATACTCGCTACTTCTGATTTCAATTGGGTTTTTGGCGATTTTAATTGGGTTTTTAAGCAAATACGCAGCTTATCTGGAGCCCTGCATATTTTACATTTTTGTAACTATCGAAAGATGCAATGTAATAAAGTCATCGGCCGTTGTGTTTATGGTGGTAGGGAAAACATTTGGTCCATCCACACACTAAATGTACCAAATATTTTGAAAACCACAATCGTTATATTCCTTAAATGTTTAACATCACCAGTGACATGCTTGAACAAGGCCATAATGTCACTGTTGTAAAAATGGGCATATGTTAACAGAAAAGAATGAAAAGAGGTGTTTTGATATTTTGACCAGAGTTGCTTGTGATCGTGTTAAATGTTCCTGAATTAATCTATATTAAACAGATTCCGTATGGAGACAAAGAATGTACACCTGCAGTATTTAGAGGTATTAGTACACATGTAGTATTTACTAGATGTGATGCAATATCAAATTTAGTTTACAATTAATGTACAAATATTTACAATGACTCGGTCAACTGCTTTGATACATCTTAAATAGACATGTAAATTTTGCAGCAATATTAAGTCCTTATGCAAGCTGTCCACTGCTGCTAGAACATGGCCTGTGAACAATAGTCATTCCTGAAAATATTATCTGAGAATATTTAAAATTGATCATTTTCATTGGTTGAGCCTGAGCTTGTTTGAAATGTCTGAAATGTTTATCGAGTTCAGAATGTGTGTACATGTTCAGGAAACAAACCAAGTTGTTTTAGGCCGATGACTTTGAAAAGGTACTGTATGACATTTGCAACACAGGCATTCGGTGTGTTTTGGCTTTCATCGGTATAACTATATACGAACAACAAGGCTTCTAGCTTTGGTCAGATACGACCTCGTCTCAACAAATTCCGCGATTTTATTAACGCTAATGTAAATATTTTGGCGGAAAGTGCAGATGTCTATTTGAGAATTATTGTTATCTTGCTGAAAAAGCATAGTTATGCAAAGAATATCGAATTACAGCTGGTTTCCTAGGTTGGACACGACCTTGTATAATAACAAATAAAATAATGTCTTTAAGGCTCTAACATCACCATTGTAGTAGAAAGTTCATTTGAGAATTATCGTTATTCTGCAGAAATACATAGAATACATAGAAAATTACCATTTTAAACATGTTATTTTGTTAAAATACGAGCTCGTGTCCGACGAGAAGCTACATACCTTGCTATAAACAACAAAGCATATGGCGTTATTTTAATCTCAAGAGAAGTTAACATTGTAATGTATTCAGTATTACCAGCGCGTTTCAGTTATGGCAGTACCGACGAAAGCCGAAACACGCCGAATGCCTGGGATTTGCAACAATTGTAGGTCCTGATCATCTTAGTCATACAGTAGATTTGCTGGCAACTTCAGTGACTGACTGGCGAACAACATAGCCCCAGATCAGACTGCGCGGATGCGCAGTCTGATCTGGGGCTATGCTGGTCGCAAATGTCGTAAGGTAATTTTTCTCAATTGGCTGCCCATGTACTATTATCCCCTCACCGATAGGCAAGAGTGGATATAGTGTTAGTCCATGCACGCACGTACGTACATACATTAGTAACACTTTTTATTTTCCAATAACTTCACCAAATTTTATAATATTGGGCCACAGTGTGTGTATAGGGATGGTGCTTTGTTTGACATACGACCCCTGTCAAGGTCGAGCTCACTAAGGACTTGTGTTCACCTTGTTTGTAAGGCAAATGCGTTAAAAGTTTTGTTGTTTTTTTCTATTTATTATGAAGGCTGCCAGCGAGGGGATTAGCTTAGTGATAACAATGCCCTTGTTATGTATGAACATGTCTATGAGTTTTTGTACAAACTCTTCTTCAAGTGCAATATCTACTTGTGTTTATATATTGTCATTTATAAATAAAATGATAAATTTTGTTCCATTTTGCTTGTATCTCCCAAATGTTAATGTGACTGGAGAAGTTTGACCTGCCACATTTGTGGCCAGTGCTAGTCACTAGCACAGTCCGATGAAGGTCTACATATTGAAAATGCCATCTGTGAAAAACTAGCCATTCATATTTCTTTAGGGGCTAACGGACTGGTGTGAGGACCTGGCACCTGTAGCCGATTTCACCAAGATTGCAAAGTATACTTATCTAGCAAAGTATACTTTGAGGGAGTAATCATTTATTTTTCGCGAAATGCATTATTTCATATAGAACTAACGACGATTAAAAGTACAATGTATGCAGAATTATTATACTGAATTTATTACATTATCACAGCCAAAATGGCTGTGATAATGTAATAAATTCAGTATAATAAAAAGTTAATAAATTTATCCTTAAGTTGAAAATTTCTCCCTCAAAGTATACTTTGCTAGATAAGTATACTTTGCAATGTTGGTGAAATATGCAACCAATCCAATTGTCACAAAATGATCAGGTTATATCTAAGTTCAGGGCTGAATATAGAAATTATGATAATTTTCAGTTATGATTTTGTGTTTTTTTTCTTCCATTTGTACAGGTGAATACGGGACTTCACCCGGCCTAAAATGGTTAGCTGTTGATGGTCCGTTAAGCACCATTGAATAGATAAATAAGATTCATATTACTACATATTTCCAATACATGGTATGTGGCCAAGAGGTCCCGGCGCTGGAGTTTATGAAATACAATTGTATTTCCTGCTCTACCAGCTGGTTCTACCCAGGTGTGCCATATAGCGGCTTGATCCGCTGGCATTCAAGGCCTAAGAGCCAATGGGGACCCTTAAAGGTACATGCCAACTCAGTAGGCACAAAATGTTCTCTATATCAGACATCATCTGAGACATTTTCTGGCAATATAAACATTCATTCACCATTACCCCACGTATTGATTGACATTATGCATTTTATATCAGAGGGAAATTTCCACACTGACATGGGTGGGTATGTACCTTTAAAGGTACATGCCAACACGGTAGGCACAACATGTTCTTTATAGCAATTAAATAAGTGGAAATTGTATCGATATTCTACCAGTTCTAAAAATTGTTAGTGCCCGCTATACAGATATAATCATTTTATAGTAATATTTATTGTATACTATGGATTTGACAGCGCGCCGTGTCCGCGTCCGCCGCAGACACTTCTTGTCCGGAGCATAACTCGAACACCCTTTGGAATATTTTCATGAAACTTCACACATGCATAGACCACGACCCGAAGGTGTGTCGCGCACAAGAATGACAACTCTTGCATAGCTAATTTTTGAGTTATCTCCCTTTTTTGTTTCTCGGACTGATTTCGTGTCCGGAGCATAACTCCACCACCCTTTGGAATATTTTCATGAAACTTCACACATGCATAGACCACGACCCAAAGGTGTGTCGCGCACAAGAATGACAACTCTTGCATAGCTAATTTTTTTCTTATCTCCCTTTTTTGTTTCGCGCACTGATTGACCATAACTCGACCACCCTTTGGAATATTTTTATGAAACTTCACACATGCATAGACCACGACCCGAAGGTGTGTCGTGCACAAGAATGACAACTCTTGCATAGCTATTTTTTTAGTTATCTCCCTTTTTTGTTTTCGCGCACTGATTTCCTGTCCGGAGCATAACTCGACCACCCTTTGGAATATTTTCATGAAACTTCACACATGCATAGACCACGACCCGGAGGTGTGTCGCGCACAAGAATGACAACTCTTGCGTAGCTAATTTTTGAGTTATCTCCCTTTTTTGTTTTGCGCACTCTACAAACTGGACAATAATGCATGAAGACCCGTTTTCTCGTCTGCTCTGTACACCTTTTCTCGTGTGCTCTGTACACCTTATCTGTAGAGAGAACAATAGAGACTGGGAGAACCATGTGCAAGCATGGGCTTGCATGTGCAAATGTCCAGTGCTTGACCACTGCTGACCACAGGTAATTTATACAGGTAAATTACTACATTGGGTACTGTGTTGAAAATATTGTGGCATTATGTGGACCTGTGCAGATACATGTAGATAAATATAGGACTATTAAAAAAAAATCTGGGCTCCAGTAGCAAGCATTATTATTTTTAAACTTTTTTTTTCCATTTTTTTTTTTTTCATTATTTTTTTTTTCATTTTTTTTTTCTTCATTTTTTCATTTATTTTTTTTCAAATTATTTTTCCATTTTTGTCTAGTAGCATAAGGTCGTAAGTGCTATATACATACTATTCACCTGTGCATGTGCTAGCATGTGCAACTGACCACTGACCATTTACAGGTAATTTATATAGGTAAATGATTATATTACATTTCTGTAAACTGTGTTGAAAATATTGTGGCAATATGTGGACCTGTATATATATGATATGTAGATAAATATAGGACTATTAAAAAACATTCTGGGCTCCAGTAGGGAGCATTATTATTTTATTTTTTTTAAATTTAATTTTTTTTTTCAATTTTTTTTTTTACATTCTTTTTCAATTTTTTAACTGACCACTAACTTATTACAGGTAATTTATACAGGTACATTATTACATTTCCGTAACTATTAACAAAAATTACATTTCCGTAAACTGTGTTGAAAATATTGTGGCATTATGTGGACCTGTGCAGATATATGTAGATAAATATACGACTATTAAAAAAAATTCTGGGCTCCAGTAGCAAGCATTATTTTTAATTTTTTTTTTCAAATTCTTTTTCAATTTTTGTCTAGTAGCATAAGGTCGTAAGTGCTATATACAGACTATTATCATATAATAAAACAATTATTGACTAGTGAGCCATAGAATATAATCTGATATTCTATGGCTCACTAGTCAATAATTGTATAATATGTTCGGGCCAGTGAAAATTGCTTTCGGGCCCAGGCTCGAGGTCAAGGCGGGACAAGGCGAGGCATCTGATTCTGCGGAATTCTTGTTTACTTATCTCCCTTTGTTCTGATTTTGTATCCAGAGCATAACTCGAACACCCTTTGGAATATTTTTATGCCCCACCACGATAGTGGAGGTGGCATTTAGTGTTAGCCTTGTCCGTCCATCCGTCCGCACACACGAATGGGTACTTGTAAGCGTACGGGGATCTTATTGGGTAGGGTTAGGATAGTGTTGGGTACTCTTGTTGGGTATTTTTATACAGTAAAAACCCAACAAGTATTCATTCGTAGGAACGTGCGTCCCGTCCTCCCGTCCGTCCGTCCGTCCGTCACAAAACTTTAACACTCGGGTAAATGTCTCATAATTTCTTCATCCTTCGACCGATCTGCTTCATATTTCATATACACATTGCTCTGATGGTTCACTACCGTCCTGTGCCAAATCCACGTTCGTCCTGCCCCCGGCAAGCCCAGGGTCAAGGTCACATACTTGGTGCTTCAAAAACTTTAACGCTCGGGTTAATATCTTATAATTTCTGTTTTCTTTCACGGATCAGCTTCATATTTCATATACACATTGCTCTAATGGTCCTCTACCGCCCTGTGCCAAATCCACATTCGTCCTGCCCCCGCCAAGCCAAGCCCAGGGTCAAGGTTACATACTTGGTGCTTCAAAAACTTTAACGCTCGGGTAAATATCTTATAATTTCTGTTTTCTTTCACGGATCAGCTTCATATTTCATATACGCATTGCTCTAATGGTCCTCTACCGCCCTGTGCCAAATCCATGTTCGTTCTGCCCCCGCCAAGCCCAGGGTGAAGGTCACATACTTAGTGCTTCAAAAACTTTAACGTTCGGGTAAATATCTTATATTTTCTGTTTTCTTTCATGGATCATCTTCATATTTCATATACGCATTGCTCTAATGGTCCTCTACCGCCCTGTGCCAAATCCACGTTCGTCCCGCCCCCGCCAAGCCCAGGGTTAACATCACATACTTAGTGCTTCAAAAGCTTTAACGCTCAGGTAAATATCTTATAATTTCTGTTTTCTTTCACGGATCAGCTTCATATTTCATATATGCATTGCTCTAATGGTCCTCTACCGCCCTGTGCCAAATCCACGTTTGTCCTGCCCCCGCCAAGCCCAGGGTCAAGGTCACATACTAGGTGCTTCAAAAACTTTAACTCTCGGGTAAAAGAAAATTTTGACTTGGAATTTGGCCTCATTTATTATCAAAGCGATATGTGGGACATCCATGTTCTATTAACACATTTTCTAGTTTATTAAACTTCACACATGCATAGAAGACGACCCAAAGGTGTGTCGCACGTAAGAATGATAACTCTTGCGTCGTTAATTTCTTAGTTATCTCCCTTTGTTGTTTCGTGCACTGATTTCGTGTCTGGAGCATAACTCGAACACCCTTTGGAATATTTTCATGAAACTTCACACATGCATAGACCACAACCCTAAAGGTGTGTCACGCAAGAATGACAACTCTTGCATCACTAATGTTTTAGTTATCTCCCTTTGTTTTTTCCATCACTGATTTTGTCTCCGGAGCATAACTCGAACACCCTTTTTTCAAACTACTTGTGTATCTGGGGAGGGGGATACACATGCGCTTGTCGACAAGCATCCATTTCTAGTTTTACTGATAGTGATGCGCGGTGGTATCAGGCTATTTTCAATTACAAATGAGGCATGATATTTTTAATTATTTATACTAATTAAATGTGTCACCGGAAAAAATAATATTTTCGACAGATTACAAAGTATGATTAAAAATAAATACAGAGAATAAATAGAAATGTACGTTAACATTTTATGGAAACACAGTTATCGCCCCTGATATCAGTGTGGAAATTTACGTCAGATATAAAATGTATAATAATGCCAATCAATACGTGGGGTAATGGTGAATGAATGTTTATTTTGCCAGAAAATGTCTCTGATGACGTCTCCGATATAAAGTTTGTGCCTACTGAGTGGGCATGTACATATACCTTTAAATTGAGCAACAAACAAATGGTATAGATCCTTGCCAGTCTGCACGAGTGCTTAGCAGATCCTAACTGCCATAAGCCACATTACATTATAGTGGATGGGAGCTAAGTTAATCTGGCACCAGTAGCCGATTTCGTACCTTCCCATTATGTACCGATGTTGGAGATAAACCTAATAGCAATGTGATAAAAGATAACAACATCTATATAATTTCTCGCTAATTGCTTTTATGCCTGAAAGCTGACCCCTGCTTCACCCCAAGTTGCATCCTGGGGGCCGTTTCACTAAACTTTGTACGACGAAAAGTGCAAAATTATGATAGTCTGTAAATTGTACATTACCAACGTTTTCTTGTAAACAATTATTGGATTTACATTTATTGAGCATAGGCTGCATATGCAGTCAGATATCCAAACTGGGCTAATTATTTTTATTAACAATAGAGAATTAAGAATTTGACCTACTTTTCCACAGTGGCCAACTTTGATTATTAACCTCCAAATTATTTACAAATCTGATATCATCCCTGTGAAGTTTGACCAACATTGGCCCAGCGGTTCACAAGAAGATGTTAGAAATCTCTAATAAAAAGGATAACCGGTCCAATTTCAACAAAACATGCTCCAGAGTGATTGTCTTGTCGATACCTTCGATTTGATGTGTTTGTTTGTTTGTTTATTGGTGTTTAACGGCCTATCAACAGCTAAGGTCATGTAAGGCCGGGCAAACGGGTTCGATCCCGTTTTAACCTGCTGCATTGGGGGGAAAATTCCAAAATCAGAACTGAATATTTACATCGAGAAACAATATATTCAGCCCTGAAATTAGAATAACCTGACCTGGTGGCAGGTCCATACCACACCAAAGTCACTTGGCCCCTTCCCCTAAAATAGGATTACGAATAATCGTAATACTCACATAAGAGGTATAACCAGATTCAACTGTCACATACAAAATGCCAAAGACGTATATGAGGGCCAAACCAGGTCTCCAGTCGGAATTCCGGTAAGGATGAACCCCGATCGTTAAATTACCCATCGCTTGCACCACCTTCCACCCACTCGATTTGATGTGACATGACCATATTCGGTCAAATGTGAAATTTGACCCTCAGGCCCTGCCCATTTTTGACCCTGGGGTCATCATTTTAACAAATCTGAAACCATGTTGACTCATCGGTCTGGTTGTTAGTTAAAAGATTTTTTAAGAATAACTTTTCCACGGCGGTCATCTTGGATTATGTGACGACCTCCAATTTTACAAATCTGACATGCCCCCACCATATATCATCTCTGTGAAGTTTGACCACCATTGGCCCAGCCGTTCAGGAGCAGAAGACGGTTCGGGAGAAGAAGATGTTTGAAATTGTGGCTGGACGACGATGGACGAAAAGCAGTAACAATAGCCCACTTGTAAAGAGGGGACATGGATTTTTTTATTAATTCGTTCCCACAAAATAACAATTTGTTCCCTCAATTTAACAATTTGTTCCTCAAATTAACAATTCGTTCCCACAATATAACAATTTGTTCCCTCTAATTAACAAATTGAGGGAATGAATTGTCATTTTGTGGGAACAAACTGTTAAATTGAGGGAACAAATTGTTATTTCATGGGAACGAATTAATAAAAAAAAGAATTCGACGTCCCCTGCGGGGCTCCGTACACTTGAGCCGAGGTAAATGGCAACAAAAACAAGACGAGTGAACATTTCATCAGCACACATTTATGCTTAAATACATGTAGCACATATTATACAGAAATAATTTGATTCATGTTAACAACTGACATTTATGTACATGATATTGCATTGAACTGTGAGTAATGTCCACGATCCCAATTCATGTGACATACTGATATATTCGTTCTAAAATAATTTACAAATTCTCTTCTTCATGAAATCAAAAGTTGTCACCACGTTTATGTAGAACTATAGAAAATGCACCATTTCTTCATCAATTCATAATATCTGTAATATGGTGGCCAATATCTTTAATGAGCATATGTAACGCAAAATAAGAGGTATTTTCTGTTTCTCCATAATAGCGACCTCTGAAGCCTTTGAATAAGTGGTCACAAAATTCGGTACACCATTATTTGGTAAAATTTAAAAATTTGGACATTTTTTTGGTGGAAATTTTAGACAAATATTATCAGTATCTACCATGAAAATGTACTTGTGTACATTATGGCTGTGACTGAAGAAATGGGGCTTATGGGTTTTGCGACCAGTGGAGATCCAAATCAGCCTGTGCATCCGCACAGTCTGATCAGGATCTGCACTGTTCGCCATTCCATCAATGAAACACCCATCATGCTTCTAACAAGTAGTATAGATCGTTATCAGGCTACAGGCTACTTGATCAGGAGCTACACTGGTCACAAATCCCATAAGCCCCATTTCTCCAGTCGAAGCCACGGTATGCACCTATCAATGAATTCCTCCTACCTGGTGGCACATGGGGAACAGCAAATGCATGGTGAATATAGATTATCATGCACGCCAGCATTTGTATGCCCATTTCCACATACATGTCCCAACATACAGTGGAACCTCTCTAAACCAGGCACCAAGAAAATGCCTATGATCTTATTTTTGACTAGTTTCTTGATCATTTATCTCCGGTGATAATGTCAGTTCGTGATCGCATAGCACACAACTATAGCTCAGAATGATCAAATGCCCGATTTACAATGAACCCTCTCTAAGCCGGCACATCCCTGGGTGTCTGGTTTAGAGAGGTCTCACTGTATCAGAAAACTGAAGCAGTTTTGAAGCAGTTTTGATGCAATAAAGTCCAGGGGCCCGTTTCACTTAACTTTGTACGACTAAAATATTTGTAAGTGCAAAATTATGATAGTCTATGAATTTTACATTAACACTGTTTTCTTGTAAACAATAATTGGATTTACATTTATTGAATATAGGCAGCCTATGTTCAATAAATGTAAATCCATGAATTAGAATTTCCAGACGATCATAATTTTTCACTTACGAACATTTTAGTATTACGAAGTTTAGTGAAATGGACCCAAATACCACTGTGACAGTACAGGGATTCTGGACCCAAATACCACTGTGACAGTACAGGGATTCTGCTGGGGAAAATAAAAAAATCGCCACTTAAAAAAAAAAACAAAAAAACAATTGGCGAGAAAAAAAAATCAAAAACATTTTTTTTTTCGATTTATTTTCGAAAAGTGTAATTTTTTATCGCCAATTGTAATTTTTTATCGTAATTTTTTATCGCCAATTGTTTATTTTTATCGCCAATTGCGAAAGTGGCGATCGCCAGTGGAATCCCTGACAGTATAACCCAACAATGATGCCGTCCCAGTACTTGTAGCCATTTTGCAGTTATTTCGGGAAAACTTACAGTTTATGCAAGTTTTCTTGAAATAACTAAAAAATGGGTAAGCTATGAAGATGCCGTCATTGGCAGCCAATAATATATTACTTCCAGGGGTAGCTGCACTTTATTGCATCAAAGTTGCTGCTGTAATTCCCAAGATATCCAGGCAAATGTAGATTGAAGTGGGCCTAAAAAACAGTTGTGTGCAACATTACCAACCGTGAAAATACGCCCTAGCGGGCAGGAATTGACAAATTCACTTATGAGAAATCACCTGGTAGTTAGACCGATTTATTAATTTCCCAGGATAAACTTGTTATACATGACTTTCAAGGACCTGTTTTCGAAATTCAAGGACCAATATTTGCATGGATGATGCTGATGAAACGGTGTTTTATGGCTTATCAACTCATAACTTGAGCTATTTCGAGTCTGGAATACACCTGTGTTGGGGAGAGTAGTAATTCAGTTCTGAATTTACAAAATCCCGATTTGTTGACAGGTGCCCTTACCACAGAGGCAAATTCCATGACTTTCCAGGCCTGGAATCCATTTTTCCAAATTCCATGACTTTCCAGGAATTTAAGGACCAGTGGGAACCCTGACATAGTAAATCATCACTCACATAAGATCATGTATGTCGATCTAATTCCCCTTGTTATGTCCATCACATCTCCGGACAGGGAACACATTGATAGGTGCATTATCTATCTACAACAACCAGCCCTATCCATACAGATACAATGCCTTAATTACCCTTTGACAATACTGCTGATGATGACGTACGCTTTCGGGATATCTGCGATTTTCACCAATGGTTGGTGAATTCACTCTAATGAGGTATTTAGGCAGAGATATACAGTGTATACAAAACCTCTGTATATATGATGGCTATTTATTCTTTTGGGGTATATAGACAGATAGACGCTGTCTAAATACACTACAAGAAATAACCCATGGATGAAATATTTTTTTTTGAAAACAAATCTCGTTATTTTGTTTATTTATCCATAAAGGTATATGTTGTTACCACTCATTTGAACTGTCTCGTCGGGACGGTTCAAACGAGTGGTAACAACATATACTTTCGAAATGAAATAAAGAAAATATGGATTTTTTCTCTTAAAAGTTTCATACTACTATAACTGTATCCCGTCCATCTCAGTGATTTTCACGAACGTTTCACGGTATTTACAATAACATGCGTAGAATTACAAAAGTTTTGCCAAAATATCGCAGGGACATTATTATTAAGGCATACATCTACATGTTATTTATGGGCACAGACCACCTTATGATGCAATGATCAGACATTGTGAAGGTACATCTTGCGTTGTAGCCGTCGGCCGAGACGAGTGATATTTACAACATTTATTTATTTTTTTAACCATTTCCCCCCTAAATAACTGGAATGGCTTTTGATATGTTAATTTTGCAACCAATCCAACCGTCACAAAATGATTTTCAGACCAATACATTTATGAAGTTTTATTTGTAAAAAAAAAGGTAATTACATGTACTTGCAAAAAGTGCAGATCCTAATGAGACGGCTTGTTACGAGCGCCTCACATGGATCTACACTGTGTGTGAATGCCAGTAATACAGTTATGTGGAGTTGAAAGGGTTTATGTGTTTAATGACCTGTCACCAGCTAAGGTCATTTTTGGCGGGGTTAATTGGGGTGAATCCCTTTTACAACATTTGTGGCCAGCATAGTCCCAGATCAACCTGCGCATCCGCAGTCTGATCAGGGCATACACTGTTCGCCATTCAGCTATGGAAATATGTGTGGTGCCATCAGCAAAATGATTGGACTTTGGAATACACAGGACAATTTACAGCTACAATTGTTGTAACCCGGAGTCCATTTATACCCAAGCATGTGATACATATCCCTTATTACATTTTCTAATGTACTCTATTAATATCACGCAATCTGATTGGCTGATGGTCATACATTACAGGTATATCATTGTTGATGAACGGTCGCAAATTATTTCAATACGTATTCCTACGCCAGTAATAAAGGAGTGCATTAGAAATAGGTTAACCGCATTGTAATTTTGAAATTTGCGGCGTATATCAGAAAATGATAGGTCGGAAAACATGTTTAATGATTTTCCGACCTATCATTTTCTGATATACGCCGCAAATTTCAAAATTACAATACAGTTAACCCTACAGTAAAATCATATCTAGACCTGAAATATTTCACATTTGCTAAGGGCAATTCCAGAATTAATTGCAGTGGAAGGCACGGTTTGAAACACCCCACTACCCATGTAATTAGATTAACTTTCTGATGAGTTTTTATAGACTTTTCAATTGTTCAACGCTAAAGTAAGCATCACAAAAACCGTAGGAGAAGTGCATGATTAAAACACGAAAAAGGTCAAGGTTGAACAAAAATGTTGACATAAAAAAATGGCTATGTGTTTCCACAACCATGTGAAGGTCAAAAAGGCCATGGTCATGTTAATAGCATCGTGAGTGTGTTCCAAATGCCTAAATGTATCAAGTGTCCAAATAATGAAGCAATCCGTTAAGTGATATTAAAGTTATACCATGATGAAGAAGCTTGTACAGAGTTTTTGACATTTCGGCTGACTACGACGGAAGAAACAGCGACTATAGTCGCTGTTTCTTCCATCGTAGTCAGCCGAAATGTCAGCTAAAGCAGGCGAAAAAATCAGGTGCCTTACAATAAATTCTGGAAACGCCTCTGAAAAGAGATTTTAAGCAAGTGTTGATATTATTTGTGGAAATGTTTGCAAATTCACATATACATGATAATTATTGGCACAAATGCACCATTCAGCAATGCATGTACATGTATATGCCACGAACGTATTCCTATACTAAATGCAATGATCAACAAAATTAATGAGCAAGTGATATTTGTTAACCCTTATTAAGGCTGGAAAATACTTTTTACAGCATTTTCGTTAACAAAAACATATTTTAACAACACACGAGAATCATCTTGTATAGAGAAGGTATCTTTTGATATGAAGTTTATCAGGCAAGGTTAGGAAATGCGTAGGAATTCGGAAGCTCAAGAAATTCCTACACTGTTTTAAGTCGTATTTCTTGACAAAAACAAGCTTTGACAGCACATGAGAACATCTCTGGAGAAGATTCTCATGTGCTGTCAAAACATGTTTTTTTGCTAAGAAATAACGAAAAAAAATCAGCGGACAAAAAAAATAAATTCATCGCTGTAAGGGCTAAGGGTATCACAAAATAATGTACGACTGGCATAACGGGAAAACACGAACCAACACAGCAAAAACTGCACATGTATATATAAAAATGTTTACACCATTTGCTGTGCACAAACAAAAATGTGTCCCTTATGACACGATGAGCAAGCTAACAAACAAGATGAGCCATGTGATTTTGTGCATAAGAAGATGCACGATATCTCATGAAAAAATATTTACAAAATTTACTATCGTTTCTGTAAATGACGTCAAAAGTTGGCAAAATGGTCCGCATTTCCTATGATTTTTTTTGTCAACTTTCGACATCATTTACAGAAAATATCACAGTTTCTGTAAATACTATTCATGAAAAAGCGCACATCTTCTTGGGTACAAAATCACATGGCTTGTCTCAAATATGATGAGTACATGTATATGTATATAACACATATGGTGGGTACATGACACAAAAATACAGTTTACATCACACATCGAGCGGAATTGCCACGATATATGGCAGATATTTTGTAAAATGGGGTGTACCGGTGTTGATTAAAATTGAAGAGGAAGAAAGGAGCTAAGTGCATAAGGTGGGGGATACTGAAGGGGTCATTGGAATAAGGGGGCTAAGTGCATAAGGTGGGGGATACTAACCGGGGCTAAGTGCATAAGGTTGGGGGAACTGATAACTGAAGGGGGGGGGGGGTCAGTGGAAGAGGGGACTAAGTAAGCATAAGGTGGGGGAATACTGAAGGGGGTCATGAATGGAAGAAGGGGGCTAAGGAAGTAAGCAATAGGGGTGAAGGGGGTGGAAGACTGAAGGTGGGGGCGTCATTGGAAGAGGGGGGGGGGGCTAAGTGCATAAGGTGGGGGATACTGAAGGGGTCAGTGGAAGAAGGGGGCTAAGTCCATAAGGTGGGGGATGACTGGGGGAAGTCATAAGTGGCAAGTAAGGGGGCTAAGTCCATAAAGTGGGGGATACTGAATCTGAAGCCAGTGAAGGAGAAGAAGGCTAAGTAAGTCCATAGGTAGGGGATACTGAAGGGGTCAGTGGTTAAGGAAGAATGGCTAAGTCCATAAGGTAGGGGGATACTGAAGGGGGTCAGTTGGAAGAAGGGGGCTAAGTGCATAAGGTGGGGGATACTGAAGGGGTCAGTGGAAGAATGGGGGCAAGTCCATAAGGTGGGGGTTATGAAGGGGTCGTGGAAGAAGGGGGTAAGTGCCATAAGGTGGGGGATACTGAAGGGGTCAGTGGAAGAAGGGGCTAAGAAGCCATAAGTGGGGATACTGAAGGGTCAGTGGAAGAAGGGGGCTAAGTCTAAGGTGGGGGATACTGAAGGGGTCAGTGAAGAAGGGGGCTAAGTGCATAAGGTGTGGATACTGAAGGGGTCAGTGGAAGAAGGGGGACTAAGTCATAAGGTAGGGGGTACTGAAGGGGGTCATTGGAAAGAAGGGGGCTAAGTCCATAAGGTGGGGGATACTGAAAGTCAGTGGAAGAAGGGGGCTAAGTCCATAAGGTAGGGGGATACTGAAAGGGGGGGTCCAATTGGAAGAAGGAAGAAGGGGGGGGGCTAAGTCCATAAGGTGGGGGGATACTGAAGGGGGGGTCATGGAAGGAAGGGGGAAGGGGGCTAGTCTGGAGTCTAAGTGTGGGGGATCTGAAGGGGGTCATGCGAAGAAGGGGGCTGCATAAGGTGTGGCCAATCTAAGGCTAAGATCCATAATGGGTCGAAGGGGTCCATTGGAAAGAAGGGGGACTAAGTCCATAAGGTGGATGGGGGATACTGAAGGGGGTCAGTGGAAGAAGCTAAGTGCATAAGGTGGGGGATAACTGAAGGCAAGGGGGTCAGGGAAGAAAGTGGGGCTAAGTCCATAAAGGTGGGGGATATAGGGGTCAGTGGAAGAAGGGGGCTAAAGTCATAAAGTGGATACTGAGGGGGGTCAATGGAAAAAGGGGGGTCCGGGGCTAAGTCTATAAGGTGGGGGATACTGAAGGGGTCAGTGGAAGAAGGGGGCTAAGTGCATAAGGTGGGGGATACTGAAGGGGTCAGTGGAAGAAGGGGGCTAAGTGCATAAGGTGGGGGATACTGAAGGGGTCAGTGGAAGAAGGGGGCTAAGTGCATAAGGTGGGGATACTGAAGGGGTCAGTGGAAGAAGGGGGCTAAGTGCATAAGGTGGGGGATACTGAAGGGGTCAGTGGAAGAAGGGGGCTAAGTCCATAAGGGACTTAGCCCTCTTCTTCCACTGAACCCTTCAGTTTTCCTCCACGCAGAATAGTTCTATTCCCCACCAGCCAACTGTGCAACATTACAAGTATCGGGGGCCCATTTCACTGAACTTGTACAACCTAGAAGTACGTGCTTATATTAACAGAACCTTTGACAATGACAGCCGATTATGACTCGTCATTTGCGGATGTGTTCACATTTACCCATTAAATGCTGAAGATATGTCATTTTGTTTGTTTGAAAATCATTCGTTTGTTTGCTTGTTTGTTGAGGTTTAACGGCCTATCAACAGCTAAGGTCATTTCAGGCCGGGTCAATGGGTTTAGTACTAAATCCCATATATTACCTGTACAAGTACATGTACATGTTCAAGTAATTGTACAAATGGGGGGAAAATCCCAAAATCAGAACTGAATATTTACAATAAAAAACTATATATTCAGCCCTCAATCAGAATAATCCTGATCTGATGACAGGTACTCGACACACCAGAATCACTTGGGCCCCTCCCAAAAACAGTAGGATCAGTAATAATCTTACTACTTTTATAATGGGCAATAACCCAATTCAAGTCGCAGGTAACAAAAGAGCCAAAGATAAAAATGTACCCGAGGGTCAAACCAGGAAAATCATGATTCCTATAAGGAGGAACCCCTACCATTAATTTACGCCGTCGCGTTCACCCGACCACCACCCACTAGTACATGTACATGTTCAAGTACATGTACAAATGGGGGGAAAATTCCAAAATCAGAACTGAATATTTACAATAAAAAAAAAATATTCAGCCCTGAAATCAGAATAATCCTGATCTGATGCCAGGTCCTCGGCACACCAGAATCACTTGGCCCCCTCCCAAAAGCAGTAGGATCGGTAATAATCTTACTACTTTTATAATGGGCAATAACCCAATTTAACTCCCAGGTAACAAAAGAGTCAAAGATAAAAACATACCTGCAAACGACAATTGTTGTGTGTAGCGGTCTAAGGGTCAACATAAACACGAGTCACTCATCACTATGGCAATTAACATTTATACACTTATCACAATCACATTTGTAAACAATTCATTTAGAAACGAGTTTATATTAAACATTTACATGTATATACAATTAGCAAAGCATACTATAAAATACAGAAAATAGGTGAAAAATATAACAGCACCTGCAGAAAAGAAGCGCATTCCGTATCAATTAACTATATGCCATAAAAATGTTTTGCTTATCATTTTTGGTCGGGTCACCAAGGGTCGAATCCTGTATTTCACCTGGATGGTTGGGGGGAAAATCCCAAAATTAGAAGTGAATATTTACATAAAAAATATACCGGTAATAATATATTCAACCCTGAAATTAGAATATTATTTAATGGTGCACAATGGTCATTTTAGGCCGGGTTAACGGGTTCGAATCCATTGTTACCTGTTGTGATGGGGGAAATCCCAAAATCAGAACTGAATATCTACAGAAAAAAAAAATTCAACCCTGAAATTAGAATAATCTGACCTGGTACCAGGCCCTCAGCACACGAGTCACTAAAAGTATAGGATTAGCATTAATCTTACTATTCTTATAATGGGTATAACCAGATTCAACCCTTATGTACAAGAAAACCAAAAATGTACAACAGGAACCAGTAGGCGATTTCACCAACATTGCAAAGTATACATTTCTAGCAAAGTATACTTTGAGGGAGTAATCATTTATTTTTCCTGAAATGCATTATTTCATATAGAACTAACGACTGCATATATTTGATGATTAAAAGTATGCAGAACTAGATCGGTCAGTAAGCGAGGCTTACGGAATACCCCCCCGCGTGGGCCCAGGTACCCCTAAAATATGTAAAATTTTCCAAGTGTGTGGCCTTGTGACCTTGACTCTGGGCTTAGCAGGAGCAGCATGAACGTGAATGTGTCACAGGGTGGTAGAGGTCCATTAGAGCAATGCGTGTGTGAAATGTGAAGCAGATCCGAGCAAGGAAATAGAAGTAATTAATAACCGATTTCTCTGATGTTAAGTTTTGTAAAGAGACTAACTATGTGACCATGACCTCGAGATCAGTGGGAATTTGTCACAGCATGATAGTAGAGCCTTAGAGGAATGTATGCATGAAATATTAAGAATTTTCGATGAAAGAAATAGAAGTTATAACATATTTCTCTGATGTTATGTTTTGTAGAGACTAAGTATGTGACCTTCACCTTGGGATCAGTGGGGATTGGACGGTCGTATATTTGTCACAGCATGATAGTACAACCTTAGAGGAATGGACGAGTGAAATATTAAGAATTTTCAAAGAAGGAAATAAAAGTTATAACTTATTTCTCTGATGTTAAGTTTTGTAAAGCGACCAAGTATTTGACCTTGACCTAGTGATCAGCGGGGGTTAGACGGTCGTGGATTTGGCACAGCATGGTAATAGAGCCTTACAGGAATGCATGTGTGAAATATTAAGCATTTTACATGAAGAGAATAGAAGTTATAACATATTTCTCTGATGTTAAGTTTTGTAAAGAGAAAAAGTATCTGACCTTGACCTTGGGATCAGTGGGGGTTGGACTGTCATGGATTTGGCACAGCATGGTAATAGAGCCTTACAGGAATACATGTGTAAAATATTAAGCATTTTAGATGAAGGAAATAGAAGTTATAACAATATTTCTCTGATGTTAAGTTTACGGACGGACGGACGGCCGGACGGACGGACAACCTGACTCCAGTATACCCGCCCACAACTCGTTGCGGGGGGTATAATTATTATACTGAATGTATTACATTATCACAGCCAAAATGGCTGTGATAATGTAATAAATTCAGTATAATACAAATTAATAAATGTATCCTAAAATTGAAAATTTCTCCCTCAAAGTACACTTTGTTAGAAAAGTATACTTTGCAATGTTGGTGAAATAGGCTACAGAGATACAGCGATTCAAGTAAGACTGAACCCCATCATTAAATTACCCCTCACATGCTCCCAACCTGCCACACACGCTGTTAACTCTTTGCATGCTGGGAAATTTGTTGAATATAAATAGTTCAAAAATAGCAGACGTCAATTCATTATATTTTCCTTTATTTCTACCTATAACTATCATGAATATGTCTTGGAATTTCATTAGAATTGAGTCCGGAGGACGCAATTCTAATGAAATTCCAAGATATATTTACAGAGTGAAATAAGAAACATACAAACGTACTTAGTTGGACTTAGTTGGATGTTATTTTCACCGTTAGTATGCAAAGAACATTTATCACACTTGTGGCAATCAATATTGAATATGCAAGCAATCTTTACTAAATGTAAATTATTACTAGACGAGTATGATCAATTTCTGTATGAAATGAAATTAAGATGAGCAACCTTTGGAAAAAATCTCAAGCTATGGTTGAAAATTTGCAAAATTCTAAAAAAATATCTTTTCTCTGATAACTAACGAGTAAGCACATATGAAAAATAAGCACATACTTTCCACAAAATCAAATAAATAGTTGGATATCCTTATTTTCTGTATTTTACAGTCAAAGTTATAAACTGGCATAGAATGTATGTAAAACAAATGAAGGGGTCAGTGGAATAAGGGGGCTGACTCCCTAATGGAGTTAGCCCCCTTATTCCACCGATCCCTCAAATACAAGAATACAGCAACCAGCAAACAAGTTCCCTCAATGAGATTGAAGCTGCAAGTTTTAGCATGAAAAGTAAGTCAGTGATTAATTAAATGGGGTTCAACGTCAGTTTAACAAAAAAGTCATATACAGACAGGAAAATAGGTGAAAATCGGATGACGAGTTCAATGTCATTCCAAAACATTGTTTATAAACACAAATAAAGATCACTGGTGCTGCGCTCTGATGTAAATATTTCACATAAATTTTATTTATTGGTGTTGAACGGACTATCAATAGCATTGGTCATTTAAGGCCGCACAGTCTGATCAGGATCTGCACTGTTCATCACTCCATCAATGAAACATCCGTCCTGCTTTTAACAGGCAATATATATCAATACCAGGTGACACGAGACTGCTATTTGATCAGGAGCTACACTGGGCACATATGCCATAAGCCCCATTTCTCCAGTCAAGCCTCAATTGTGACTGGCTGGAGTAATGACCTGTTTATTGTTGGTTTTACCCATTTCAGCCATAGGGTATGATCATTTTTGCTGTAAAATCTCATTATTTTATTTATTTCTCCATAAAGGTATATGTAGTAAATGTTGCCACTCACTTGAATCGTCTCATCGAGACAGTTCAAATGAGTGGCAACAACGTATACTTTTGAGATGAAATAAAGAGAACAGAGATTTTACTCAAAAGTGGTATACGACTAAACATTGTAATTGCTTCCCATCTCTAATGGGTAAAAAACATGTTATTACACTGTATTCAGCCTTAGTACTTGGATTGACATGAAAGCTAACACATGAGATTTAATTCCGCATGTACTCTGAAATTTTGTCAACTTTTGACACCATTTATGGAAAATATTGTAAATGTCCGGGTGGTACAAAATCACATGGTGTGTCTCATATGGACATCCTCTATAATTGTTGACAACCGACACCCTAAGGTCTCTTTTCACTGCCAGTGGCCCGAATTAATGTTGTAATGTTAAGGTTGATGGTTCAAGTAAAATTCCCCAGACAGACGGCACTAATTCTATTTTCTTCGACAGCCGCTGACGTCATCTCAAAGAGGATGAACTTTTATAGAGAAGTAACCTAGTTATGGTGACACTGTAAGAACTGTCACATTTTTCTCCATTCTCTATGAAAATGTGACCAACATGAAGCTTTCCACTCCTAAGAGTACATACAGCAAATATGAAACAAACCACGTCATTTTGTACATAAGAAAAATATGCAATATTTCGTTAAAAAACTATTTACATTATATGATATTTTTTGTGACGTCAAATGTTGAGAAATTGTTATATTGTGGGAACAAATTGTTAATTCGAGTGAACGAATTGTTAAATTGAGGGAACAAATTGTCATTTTGTGGGAACGAATTAATAAAAAATATCCATACCCCCTGCGGTGCTCCGTAGCTTAGAAATATTTGTTCAGAAATGTTTTTTCAAGCATGGACCCTGAAAGTGCAATAAAAACTACTACCCCAATGCAGCAGGTTTAAAGATCGAACCCTGTCTGCCCAGCCTTTAATGACCTTAGCTGTTGATATGCCGTTAAACACTAATAAACAAACAAACAATTGGCAAACAGTGTATATCCAGATCAGCCGGCTCATGATGAGCCGTCTCATCAGGATTTGCACTTTTTCCAAGTAATTTTCCGATTTTTGAGAACAAAAACGCAACCTTTTCATAAATGAACTAGTCTGAATATAATTTTGTGACAATTGGATTGGTTAAAAAATTAGCATATCAAATCTATTCCAGTTACTTAGGAGTGAAAGGGTTAAATCCATTAAACAGCAATGTCATGTACGTAAGTGAATACACCTGCACGGGAAAGCACCGTACACTCGATGCTGAAATTACAAGATTTTGACCAGTCTATTGACTGTATAAGTACATATGATGACCAGAACCTACACTAGTCACACACTCATCAGCATGATCAGTCCCATTTCCCATATAATACGGGAGTACAGGGGACCGTTTCGCTAAACTTTGTACGACTAAAATGTTTGTAAGTGCAAAATTATGATATATTTATTCTCCTATTCTGTTATTTTCACAAAGAAAAGTCCTTTCAAAATTCAAATATCCATGTTTTTATGCAATCATAATGCCAAAACTAATTCCGAAAATTAAATATCCCCGGGGATGTTTGTTATGAATAATTATGGTATGTAAAAACATGATGTCGCACCATTCGGAAACCAGGTGATTTCCACAGCCTGAATGCATGACATGCTCACTGGCCAAGAACCATGGGGCCGTTTCACTAAACTTTGTACGACTAAAATGTTCGTAAGTGCAAAATTATGATAATCTGTAAATTTCACATTAACAATGTTTTCTTATAAACAATTATTGGATTTACATTTATTGAGCATAGGCTGCATATGCAGCCTATGCTCAATAAATGTAAATCCATCAATTACAATTTCCAGACGATCCTAAATTTGCACTTACGAACATTTTAGTCGTACAGTTTAGTGAAACGGGCCCCTGATGTGTTACTATAGCACTATATAACGATGAGTTTACGCCACAGGCAATGGCAATTATACACAAAATGTACATGTACATGTAATAGGCCATGAAAAATAACTACTCTAGGGTCGATTGTTTTAATTTTTTATTTTTTTGAGATGTTCGTCTCTGATTTTTTTTTTCAAGTTGCCAGATGCATATATGCATCTGGCAACCTGAATAAAAAATCAGCGACGAACATCTCAAACAAAAAATTTGTTCCATAAAGTTACTATAACTCTTTAGACACGTGAAAAATCGCAACATTTTCAACAGTCATGATTGGATTTAATTAACACATGTTTTGCATGGTAGTGTTTTTTATTGATCATGTGGCGTAATTACAGTACAATTTCATTTCTCCATGACGACAAAATTAGTAATTATTCAGATGCGGCGATATCTGAGAACCAAACTACTTTTGTGTATGGCCTTAATGCGTAGTAGTTGACATGATGAAAAGGGCATATTGAGTTTGCAACCAGTGTAGCCCCAGATCAGGCCTGATCTCATCCGCACAGACAGTTTGCTAAATACCTGGGTTCGTAAGTGCAAAATTATGATAGTCAGTCAATTTCACATTAACTGGTTATAAAAGGAAATAAGACATGGTAGTTATGATATGAGAACACAACACATTACAAACTGTCATTATAAACTGAGCAGATGCACCAATTGCATGCTCAAACTCAGTCTTATCAGTTGAGCCTGAGCTCTGAACCTGTTCAATTCAAATAGATTGCAAGTTGGTTGTAAAATTGTGATCAGAAAATTTTATCATAACCAGACCAAGACCCATGGTTATAAAATGTGCGAGTCAGTTTAGAACGTTTGTACTGGAAATCATGAAGCTTCATTGTCCGAGACTGAGTACAGCTCAGCCTCGATCAATCAAACATCCTGATTTCGAGTATGAGAATTGAGTACAAACTCAGATAGTTTCATAAGCATGGGTCCAGGTTTAATAGATGTGATCTATTCCGAATGTGAACAACTCTGCTAAAAAATGACCCTGTGTATCCTTTACCAGGGGGCCGTTTCACAAAATTTTGTTTCTTTGTTTGTTTATTAGTGTTTAACGGCCTATCAACAGCTAAGGTCATGTAACGCCGGGCAAACGGGTTCGATCCCATTTTAACCTGCTGCATTGGGGGGAAAATCCTAAAATCAGAACGGAATATTTACATCGAGATAAATATATATTCAGCCCTGAAATTAGAATAACCTGAGCTGGTGCCAGGTCCATACCACACCAAAGTCACTTGGCCCCTTCCCCTAAAATAGGATTACGAATATTGTAATACTCACATAAGGGGTATAACCAGATTCAACTGTCACATACAAAATGCTAAAGACGTATGTGAGGGCCAAACCAGGTCTCCAGTCGGGATTCCGGTAAGGATGAACCCTGATCGTTAAATTACCCATCGCATGCTCCCACCTGCCACCCACTCACAAAACTTTGTACATGTACGACTAAAATGTTTGTAAGCGCAAATTTATGATTGTCTGGAAATTTCAATTGATGGATTTACATTTATTGAGCATAGGCTGCATATGCAGCCTATGCTCAATAACTGTAAAACCAATTATTTATGGACTATCATAATTTTGCACTTACGAATATTTTTTATTAGTCATACAAAGTTTAGTGAAAAATCCCCCAGAATCTTATTTGGGCTGATCTCACAATTGTATTTGAACTCAAGGGGTATAATCTCTTTAGATACAAAGCTTATCTGGAACTCTGCTGACGGAATGTCGAACTATGCAGACTGAGAGCAGACTGCATGAAAGAGAAAGCCAATTTAGGACTAGACTCGTGACAAATGCCATAAAACCCATTTCTCCAGTCACAGCAAGATGGCAATGCTATGGTACTCATGCACCTTAATTTCAAAAACTAGATACACCAGGGTCTTACATGTAAATATCAGATTAATTTTAACCCCTCCCGATAAATGGCGGGAACCAAATACTGTTATCTGCTGTTTTTCATATGCCTTGTTTCTTAATAACAAAAACACATTTTGACAGTACATGATGAGATAATTCTCAAGCACTGTCAAAACATTTTTTTGATCGAGATAAATTGAAAATAAAAAATAAACAGCAGACAACGAATTTAATTCACCATTGTAAGGGTTAAAAGTGCCAATTTTCAAACACTTTTTATTCAATTCTAGCTCAAGCTGATACTTAAAAGCATTATAATACTGCATTTTGTATGATCATGATTACACATATACCCAACAAAAACATAAAACACATACTACCATAATAACCCTAAACATTTACTTTCGGAAACACATAGAAATATATGGTTTCCCCACAACAGTGTTTGGATACAATTTGCTTTGGGAACCCTATTTAATAGGGGTTTCTCAAAGCAAATTGTGTCCAAATATTTAGGGTTATATACAGGTGGAACACTAGGACCTGTGACATAATAAACAGATCCAAGTCTTCCACCTGTGTTGAATATAGAAAATGCAAGCTATGCTTATATAGAGAATAGTAGGTTAGTGCCGCGCCAAATATGTTCAGTTTCCCATTCACGGCACTAAGCTACTGTTCTATTTATCCCGTCAACACTACAAATAGCTTTAAAATGCAAAATAATAACCCCAGTCGCATCCTCAAAATCGGAGAATCGACTAGTATGACAACCGCACATATTCATATGCAGTGATTAGGTCGTATTGACAGGATATCAAAACTGTTTCACAGCACCGTGTTGACGGTATAAAAAAACAATACCACTGGCTGACTACTTGTATGGTATTTGTTTGTTTGTCTGTTGGGGTTTAACGGCCTATCAACGGCTAATGTCATTTAAGGCCGGGTCAAGTGGTTTATATCCCATATATTACCTGTACAAATGGGGGGAAATCACATAATCAGAACTGAATATTTACAATAAAAAAACTATATATTCAGCCCCGACATCAGAATAATCCCGATCTGATAACAGTTCCTCGCCACACCAGAATCACTTGGCTCCCTCCCAAAAGCAGTAGGAACAGTAATAGTCTTACTACTTTTACTATGGTATTTGACAGACAAGCCATCATAATTTACTCATGCAAGTGAAAAATGTTCAGAAAATATAGTTTTCCATTGCACATGACGTAATTGTCAAATGTGGTTACAAAGTTCCTATTGATTTTCCATTTCCACACCAATGCAGAGCTCCAGATAAGATGTGTAGCTAAAGAGTATTATACTATAGGAATGAATGGCCTTTTCGTTGAATTTATCGGGGTATAAACTTGGGAAAGTCGCGGGAATACTGGACGAAGGCCGGAAGGCCTCGTCCAGTATTCCCGCAACTTTTCCAAGTTTATATCCCCGATAAATTCCACAAAAAGGCCATTCATTCCTTATAATCCCAGCATTTGAAATAAATTCATCAAGAAAATGAGATTATTTCCGTTTTCTTAAGAATTATTTTAACTGCACCTCACGGTTACGGAAAGTAGTTCGGCGTGGGAATTTACTGGGATATAAATTTTGGACAGAGACTTGCTATGAGCCAATCAAATGTTAGGGAATTGTGTAAATATTTTTTTGCTGGAATTATTGGTATGTTCTCCTCATACGTTGGAATAAAAAGAGTAAAGTGTTTGGCTTTGATATAACAGTATCACGTTCATCTACAAAATCAGAATTTTATCTGTAAAAGTAGGTGATCATGTTTCTTTCTTTGTAGGGTACATATTAAAGCTTTCACCCCTAAATACCTGGAATGGACGAGCCAATTATCAGGCATTGTCATAAAGAAAAGTGGAAAATTAAAAAATAAACGGTCAGCGACACATGTTTAATCCTTTCAACACCACATATCGGTATAGAGGTATTGGCAAAATACGTGTACATCCAGATGAGCCGGCGCGTGACCCAGAGCTCCAATTAAGGTGCATAAGCACTCCCAACTTGCCATTTTTGATGGAGAAATACGAAATTTACCTCCAAATTACGCACCTTAACTGGAGCTCTGTCGTGACCGTCTTGTCACGACATGCATTTTTTGCAAGCAATTTTCATATTTTTGAGAACAAAATAAACCCTTTTCGTAAATGGACTAATCTGGAAGTCATTGTCATAGTTGGATTGGTTGCTAAATTAACATATAAAAATCCATTCCAGTTGCTTAGGGGTGAAATGGTTAATTCAGTTTTGTATTGTAAGGAGAAAAAATATAGAGATATTGCCAAATATTGTTCTGTCATCGAGAATTAGGGTCTGGAAGGTAAGGCCAGGGTCTGCGCTTACAGTACATTCTGAGTACGTGCTCCGATCTCATGATCGAAATCATGCAGGTTGATTGGTCGAGACTGAGCTGTGCTCAGTCTCGGCCAATCAAACTGCATGATTTTGAATATGAATTTTGAGATACTCAGAAAGCACGGGCTCGGAAATAAACTTCACTAAAACCAATCTTTTGTGGCAGTACTTCAAATTAATAGTTTGATTTCTGCCTAATAAGAGTTGTAAATAATGTGTAAATAATGTTGAAGTGAAGTGAATTTTAATAAGCGTTACGTTGAACTGGAGAGATTTTGTCACATTTGTTTTGTGTCATGGAGTATTATAGACATCAAGACCAAGGGTTCACACCGCAGGTGGAAGGCTCGAACCTGGGATTCCATTGCCCATTGAAACTAGACATTATGTTTGTAAAACTTGTATATGCCCCCGTGGCATACTGGACTCCAACTGGAGAACTCTTACAAACTTGTTCACGTAAATGTACATGGATGGACGTACGGACCGACGTACGGAACCTGAAGAGCAACGCAATATGCCCCCCTTGCGATCGCAAAGGGGGCATAAAATCACACTACCCCACCCAGCTGGTGTTTTATTTACGCTACAGTTATAAGGCCGTAGAAATGTAGTGTACAGTATGATACCTGTAGCCGATTTCACCAACATTGCAAAGCATACTTTTCTAGCAAAGTATACTTTGAGGGAGTAATCATTTATTTTTCCTGAAATGCATTATTTCATATAGAACTAACGACTGCATATATTTGATGATTAAAAGTATGCAGAATTATTATACTGAATTTATTACATTATCACAGCCCAAAATGGCTGTGATAATGTAATAAATTCAGTATAATAAAAATTAATAAATTTATCCTTAAATTGAAAATTTGTCCCTCAAAGTATACTTTGCTAGATAAGTATACTTTGTAATGTTGGTGAAATGGGCTACAGGTGGGTGGGGTAATGGGATTTTTCAATGAGATTTTTTTGTATGTCCCAGGTCCAAGTCTTCCACCTGTGGTTCACACCACCCACAGAGCCATATTCCACATCAGATCTGCTTTGACATGTATGCCAACTTTCTACAACATTTCCATGAAACTACAGATTTCTTCCAACCAAACATCTAGCCTCAAACTAAAACACCACACGGTGATTCGCACCCAACCGTACAACAGAAAACACGCCCTAGCGCATAATTAATCATATGTCGCTGTGACTGCAGAAATGAGGCTTATGGGTATTGAGATCAGTGTAGATCCAGATCAGCCTGTGTGTCCACACAGTCTGATCCGGATATGCACTGTTTACCATTCCCAATGAAACACATGTCATGCTTCTAACAAGCAATGTAGATTGTTATCAGGCTACAGGAGTGTGCTGTTTGATCACGAGTTACATTGGACACAAATCCCATAAGCCCCATTTCTCCAGTATTTTGCGCGGTCGTCGTTAATGCATGTTCGGGTCATGGATGAAACTCCCGCTGCTACCGCTACTCTTGCGTCGTGATTTGGCATTCACTCCCCCGACCCCGCCCCCCTTCGCTGGCACCCCAGTCATTAGCGAGTCGATTTCGTTGCTCTCCACCTCGCTCGAGTGTAAACTCTCGACACTAATAGATCTGGTAACCGAAGGCTCGTCACAAAGTCTTCTATTCTCGAGTATAACGTCGTCTGTACACTCGACGTGACACTGCGCTATGCTACGACTAGTTCCCCCGCACTCCAGGCTCCCCTCACTGCTCAGCTCAGCGTCATGGTAACGGACCCCGCCCCGGTCGAGATAATGCCCATGCCTGTCGTGGTAGTGAACCGGGCGCTGGTACAGCACGATGTTTACTCCGCCCACCGCCCCCTGTTCCTCGGAGGTGGACAGGTGGTCGGGCTCACCCATGATGGGCGACGACGCCAGAGTCCCGCTCTCCTGATCCTGGGGTACACTCTCCTGACTCCCATTCAACTGCAAGTATACATAGATGTTAAAGGCATGAACCAAAGTATACATTGACACATGTGGGTGACGCCGGAGTCCCGCTCTCCTGATCCTGCGGTACACTCTCCTAACTCCCATTCAACTGCAAGTATACATAGATGTTAAAGGCATGAACCAAAGTATACATTGACACATGTGGGTGACGCCGGAGTCCCGCTCGCCTGATCCTGCGGTACACTCTCCTGACTCCCATTCAACTGCAAGTATACATAGATGTTAAAGGCATGAACCAAAGTATACATTGACACATGTGGGTGACGCCGGAGTCCGCTCTCCTGATCCTGCGGTACACTCTCCTGACTCCCATTCAACTGCAAGTATACATAGATGTTAAAGGCATGAACCAAAGTATACATTGACACATGTTGGTGACGCCGGAGTCCCACTCGCCTGATCCTGCGGTACACTCTCCTGACTCCCATTCAACTGCAAGTATACATAGATGTTAAAGGCATGAACCAAAGTATACATTGACACATGTGGGTGACGCCGGAGTCCCGCTCTCCTGATCCTGCGGTACACTCTCCTGACTCCCATTCAACTGCAAGTATACATAGATGTTAAAGGCATGAACCAAAGTATACATTGACACATGTGGGTGATGCCGGAGTCCCGCTCTCCTGATCCTGCGGTACACTCTCCTGACTCCCATTCAACTGCAAGTATACATAGATGTTAAAGGCATGAACCAAAGTATACATTGACACATGTGGGTGACGCCGGAGTCCCGCTCGCATGATCATGCGGTACACTCTCCTGACTCCCATTCAACTGCAAGTATACATAGATGTTAAAGGCATGAACCAAAGTGTACATTGACACATGTGGGTGACGCCGGAGTCCCGCTCTCCTGATCCTGCGGTACACTCTCCTGACTCCCATTCAACTGCAAGTATACATAGATGTTAAAGGCATGAACCAAGGTATACATTGACACATGTGGGTGACGCCGGAGTCCCGCTCTCCTGATCCTGCGGTACACTCTCATGGCTCCCGTTCAACTGCAAGTACAATATACAGAATGTTAAAGGTATGGCAGGAATTAATGTAACATACACACAGGGGCCGAATTATGGCCCCTTCCCCAATGCTAGAGCCATTTTTTCTTCCCAAAAACTTCCAATTGAAAAGTAAAGAAATTAGGTAACACAATTTACAACATTTTCTTTTCTATCTGTTTCATAGATCAATTAAAGTATATGTTGTTACCACTCATTTGAACTGTCTACATATACTTTTGATGAGAAATAATAAAAATACATGTAATACTTTTTTCTGCTTGGATGATACTACTGTCTGTTCCATGTTTTGCTGCCGACAAACTTTTGGCTATTAAACACATTAAATCTAAACAAGAGTGCCGAAGTTCACAATATACGCCCGTCGAGGCAAGGCCAGTTAACAAGGGGAGATAAATCACTGACAATTAATAGGTTTCTTGCCGTGATGAACATGTATATTGAATTTGGTCACAATCTGTCAAAATAAATAGGCTTCTTCGTCTTGCCGTGATAAACATGTATACCGAATTTGTTTACGATCGATGAAGTAGAACTTGAGTTATTGCGTGGACAAGGATACAGAGTGCGAAAATTAAAAATGGCTGCCAAGGGTAGATAATATGGAAGGTAATATCCGCCATAATTATATTAGGCTTGATGCTTGCTTGCTGATAACATTCTAAGTTCTATCCGTCTTATTACAATCAATTCTATGTGGCTTGATGCTTGCTGACTGGTGCCATTACAACTTACTTTCATGTTATTTTATTCGTCATTCATGTTTGTGACATTTGAAATCTTCTTGGTTGTAGTCTAAATTGCATGTGCATTTGGCTTGATGCTTTATTCATTCGCACTGTTTCAATGCGTTTGTGTTGATTACATTCTAAGTGACATCCGGAGTTCCATTATTGATTATTGCATCGCTGTTTTGCCATGCGTTTTGTTACCTTGATAAGCCACACCCCTTGACAACAACAATTGCAACAGTAATTTGGGAACAACCATTATGACGCCAGGTGCGCTGCTAAAACTTAAAATAGTTCTCCCTAAAATTATTTAATATGCTGGTACCCGTCCTACAATGCGTTGCTCTCTAAAGTGGTTCCATGTCCCTAACGGTGTTGATGTAGATTGATGCCGCCTTTTCTGTTGCGCCATGTTTAGGTTAAAAGACACCAAATAGTTTTACTGTATAATTTAACTGAATCCCAGCCAGTCTTTCCTACTTTCACTATTCGTATGAATGTTGTGGGACCAACCTCGTCATGTCCCCCAATATTGTTTACATTATTTGGCCACGGAAACTCTGTTTACATCACGTGACAAACAGGCTCAGTGTTTTCTTTTAAATGCTTCAAATATGCTGAAAACTGGTGTGTTAAAAACACCCTTTTTCTCACCTAAAACCTAGAGTGTACATGCCAGGTTATAATATATGGAGACATGTTTTTCTTTATTCTTTCAATCTGACATTTTTCTGGAAAAATGATTACCATTACCAGACGTACTAATTGACATTATTATACTTTTTATATCAAACGTGAAATGCCAGTTTGATATCAGGGGCGATAACCGTGGTTCCTTAAAATGATAACGGAAGCAACTATTTATTCCATTTATTTATTATTTGATGTGCAATATCATACTTTATGATATGTCGATAAAAATATTTATTCAGCATTTAGTTGATATAAATAATTTAAAAATACTGCATCACTTGCATATGGAACTAGCTTGATACCACCGCGAGTCTCTAGGAGTACATTAAATATTACTAAATAATTATATCTGCACTCGTATTTTTTAAAAGTGGTGAACTAGTTGCAATTATACACTTACTTATTTAAGTTCCATAAAGAAAAGTTTGTACCTACTAGATGGGACCCCAGCTTCAACAATAATTCAATCTATATTTTAATTAGTCAAGATCCAGAGCAGAATGGGTGCAGGTTATTGGAAATTATGTCCCACAACATCCATAAGAAAAATGAAAGTAGCAGAGAATAGCAAAATGTGTGGTAACAGGTTAGTTTTTTAGGGAAAATCAATGGTGGTGGCCCACCTTAGTCTGATCCCGGACGGTTATTGGTTAGCATCGGTAACGGGCCAGATACGTGTATGTATAAAACACATTAGTAAGTCAAACACCATACATACATATGCAATTAAGTTAATATAGGTTAGAGAATAACAAATGGTGCGAAATCGTCAAGACGGTAAAAGCAGTCCGGTATGAACAAAATCGTGTGTGTGTTTTGAGGTCAATGACACAGTTTGCTTGCAAATCTTGATCCATTACTACCCAGTTTCACTTGAGGAACATGATGGTCATGTGATGTAAACAGAGTTTCCGTGGCCAAACAAAAAAATGTAAACAATATTGGGGGACATGAAGAGGTTGGATTTTTCTGTCTTAGGAGTAAGTGAAGCTATTGTTTAATTCATGCAGAACCAGTACAGACCGGCTGCAGGTCATGTACAAGTAGGTCCCACAACATCCATACGAATAGTGAAAGTAGGAGAGACTGACCTTATTAGATGGGATTCGGTTAAAGTGTATAGTAAAACTATTTGGTGTCTTCTAACCTATACTGTGATCATTTGTAGGTGAAATCTTACATCAACACCGGCATTGGAGGTGTGCCTCAAACAGCCAATCACATCTCGTACTATTATTTATTAGTCGGAGGATTCATAACATTGACAGCAGTGCCATCTGGCGTCATAATGAGGCATTCTGCTTGTGGCTCGATGCTTTCTGCTTGCGGGTTTCCGCTTTCGGACTGTGGCTTGATGCTTACTTCCTGCGGCTTTGTCCTTACTGCTTTCGGCCTTATTCAACGTGCTAAGTGCTTGTTCTTACTTTCTATTGCAAATGCTTAGTGCAATAAAACAGGGACACGAATAAGGACGTATCAATAATTGTAATGTAAATAAGACGAATGAACAAACAATCAGCAGAATTGACATGTAAGAAAGACAAATACAATTACAACTACAATTACAATTACAACAAGCAGATTTCAAATGTAATAAATACAAATGACGAATGAAATAACATGAAATAACATGAGTGTGAAAAATAAAAATGGTCGCAAAGGGGAGATAAGTAATTGGAAATTTTTGAAAATAAATAGGCTTCTTCATCTTGCCGTGATAAACGTATATAACGAATTTGATTACGATCGGTGAAGTAGAACTTGAATTATTGCATGGACAAGGATACAGAGTGCAAAAAATAAAAATGGCCGCCAAGGGGAGATAATGGGAAATTTTTCCAAATCAATAGGCTTCTTCATCTTGCCGTGATAAACATATATACAGAATTTGGTTAAAATCCGTCAAGTAGTACTCTAGTTATTGTGTGGACAAGCTGTGCCCGCCCGCCCGCCGTACAAGATGAATACATAATACGTCCCGTTTTTTCAAACGGGCGTATAAAAAGTAAGTACTTTTTTTATCAATAACAAAAAAGTCACCCTCCCCAAAAGATTCCATCAAATATTGATTTTATTGCGAAAAAACGATTTTCCTATGGGAATTTAACATGGGGGCCAAAAATAGATTTTTTTTAAATATCTTTTTTATTTGTGGACCGATTTTCAAAATCTAACTTTTGTTTTCTTACTTACATCATTTTTAAGCTATCTCGCCAGGTTTCAGAGTCAATTTCCATAGGAAAATCGTTTTTTCGCAATAAAATATTCGATGGAATTTCATGAAATAAAATAAATATTTGATGGAATTTCATGAAATAATTTTTTTTGGGGAGGGTGACTTTTTTGTCATTGATAAAAAATACTTACTTTTAAATATGTTTTACATTTAATGTGTTTAATAGCCAAAAGTTTGTCGGCAGCAAAATATGGAACAGACGGTAGTGGCTTATCCATGACATGAAATGGCTTAACAGAAAAATATTGAGATGGAAAATTCCCAATTTAGTGCAATGTTTTCCCAGACAGACGGATGGCTCGATGGATGAACGAACAAACAGATGGACGAACGAATGAATGAACAAACAGACAGACGGACACTCGTAATTTTTGGAACTGGTGGAATAATGACACAATTATACACTTATTTAAATCCTATAAAGAACATGTTGTGCCTACTGATTGGACATGTACCTTTAATAAACACAATATTAAACAGGGATTCCGCGGAGGAAAAAAAATAAAAAGATTTGAAGTGGCGATTTTTTTTCTCGAAAATTGTAATTTTTTATCGCCAATTGTTTATTTTTATCGCCAATTATGAAAGTGGCGATCGCCAGCGGAATCCCTGATTAAATCATCACTCATGTAAGGTCCTCTATATTCAGTACTAAAAACAAGTTTGTCCGCAGAAAAACATGGAACAGACGGTAAGTATGTAGCTGTGTGCGATGGTGTGCAATGTGACAATTAACTGATGCTTGTCGTTTTTCAATTCAGCATATCTGTCACAGTCTGTGCATGTCAGACGACAGTTATGAGTTTACTGCGCAATACGGCAAACTGGCATATACAGTGGAACCCCTCTAAACCAGACACCCTGAGGACCCCATTGAGCTTAATTTGGATGGGTTTCAATGTACTTAATTTCATTTTCCTGTCTGTTCATGACTGAAAATGACAAAAATTGGTCATCCAGTGTTTAATTACAGTGGAATCCCTCTAAGCCGGACACCCTGGGGACCTCCCAGGGTGTCCGGTTTAGAGAGGTTCCACTGTATGTGAACATTGCCACAATAATCATGTGGGCCCAACTTCAATATTTGTACATGGTTTGTAAATTCATTGACTGCAAATTACCTGTATCAACCAAAACGTTTTAGTTCATTAGCACAGACTGTGAACAAACAAGGGCGATAATTTGGTAATACAGTTCTATTATTTCTGTACAAGGAAGAAATATTGTTGACAATTAACAAGTTTTAGAAATGAGACGCGCCATGTGATTTTGTACCTTCGGACATCTGCATAATTTCATGAAGTACTCTGCATGTACTCTGAAAATTTTGCCAACTTTTGACGTCATTTACGGAAAATATTGTAAATTTTGTAAACGTATTTCACGAAATTACACAGATGCCCGAAGGTACAAAATCCCATGGCGTACCTCATGTGGTAATAGAGTACTGCTATTTCTGTACTGGGAAGCAACATTGATGACAGTTAACAAGCGTTAGTTGTGAATGATTAACAACAATCAATATCACTGGTGCTGTACTCCGCACTGGCGTAAAATGGTTCCAGTCGAAATCACAGGTTGAAGTAACGGACCAAGGTCTATAAATACATTAAATATTCCTAAAAGCATCAATAAATGAAGAAAAAAACAGCTATTTGTTTTTACTCCCTCCATATAGACTCCAAATGGCCATATGGAGTCTATATAGAGGGAGTAAAAAAAAAAATGAAGCTTTTTTTTTCTCATTTATTTATGCTTTTATGTATATTTAATGTATTTATAGACCTCGGTCCGTTACTTCAACCTGTTGTCGAAATAGGTGCCAGAATCCGGACGAATTCAGCTACATGCAAAATATACTGCACAAACACATTTTTGTCTGGTAACTAGATTAGAAAATGTGGTCTGTCGGCACACGAATGCCTCCAGTGGTAGATTAGAGAAACTGTGGCAAAGTTACTTAACAAAAGTGATAAGTATCCATAAGCACAGTTGTGAAGGTCACATGGTGAAGGTCATATTAAGGGCATCAATATTGTGTGATATTTGTGTACCATTTAAGTAATTCTTCAAGGGATATAGAGGCAGTCCAAACACTAAATGTCTCCGGCTGTACCGAGACCCGGGGGTGGGGGCATAAAAATGTGTTTATGTTATAGTCCAAGAAGAGATGAGTGGCATCGCATCAGGAAACCGGTGCATTTTTCGACATAACACATTTTAGTCTAGTGCGGAATGTTCCAGTATTTCCAATGGAAATGATTCTAAAGACCATGTTTTTATTTAGGAAGAAGGCAAATCAAACAACAGCAGACCACAATTCTGGTTTCTCGCATCCTATTTATTAAACCAATTTCGCTGAGAATTAGTGCCAGATCCACTGACAATCCCAATGACACGAAAAAGCAATTTCACATCAAACTATTAAAGGAACATGTAACCGGATGAAAATGCTTGAGAGTTTTCAGAAATCAATACAAATTCAATTGGCTTAGACTTAAAATGCAAATTCAAGATGATTGCGGTGCAATGCTCACTGGTAAAATGCACCACAGCGTATTAGCTATTGATTTGTGTGTGCCACAGAGTGATCCAGATAAGGAGCGTATTGGCGTATTTAACATACTTATTTTAGCAGAATACGCATTGCTTATCAAAAGTGGGAGTACAAAATACTCACAGCAATTTAAAAACATGCATTGATTTTCAAATTGAGTAGTGAAAATACTGTAATGAAGCTGAAAATAAATTTTCAATGGTGATTTTTTTAATTTGTTTTTATTTTTTATATTTGTTTTCCCTATTTAATAAGGCAGACAATCAATAATACATTTGTGAAAGTAAAATATGCATTGAATTTGAAATCTGGGCGTATAATACTCTAGATACAAACCTTATCTGGAGCACTGGCCATGGATGGCATTCTCAAGCAACCAAACATTAGTTCTTATTCTGCTATTGGAAAATATCTACAAGGCGATAATAAATGTGACGTACGATGAGAAAAAGACAAATGTAGATAGCAAACTGTTCCCATCAGCCTCTTTTAGCATGACGCTTGAAATGCCAGATGTTGGTGGCGCCATGTCATATTTATGGCGCCATTCCTGAACTTGGTGGCGCCATGTCGTATTTGAGGCTCCATTCCTGAACTTGTTGTGCCATGTCAAATTTGTGACCCCATTCCTGAACTTGGTGGCGCCATATCGAATGTGTGGCTCCATTCCTAAACTTGGTGGCGACATGTCAAATTTGTGGCTCCATTCCTGAACTTGGTGGCGCCATGTTAAATTTGTGGCTCCATTCCTGAACTTGGTGGCGCCATGTTAAATTGGTGGCTCCATTCCTAAACTTGGTGGCGCCATGTCAAATTTGTGGCTCCATTCCTGAACTTGGTGGCGCAATGTCAAATTTGTGGCTCCATTCCTGAACTTGGTGGCGCCATGTCAAATTTGTGGCTTCATTCCGGAACTTGGGGGCGCCATGTCAAATTTGTGACCCCATTTCTGAACTTGGTGGCGTCATGTCGAATGTGTGGCTCCATTTCTAAACTTGGTGGCAATGCGAGAACCGGAAATTATCGTTTGCTGTTGTTTCATATTTTGTCTTTTTTCTCAATTAAAAGCAGCTTAAATGACAGCCAGCGCTTTAAAATAATTTCCATTGGATATGTATATATGATAACCATGCACAAATAACCTTAACATATTTTACCCACTGTGTGCTAGTGGAGTGTGCTGGAGTGTGCATCTAGTGCTGGAGTGTGTCAATACACTTGTCAAATCACAAACACATCCAATGAGCGATCGCAACTAGTTATTTCCCTTTCCAAATCTATTTATATATATCCAGTCCTATTCTGTATTTCAGCATTTATTTCTTACCGAATAGCACAAAATGAGTTTTACGAACAGATCAGACTGTACATGATCTGAGTCTACATTGATTGCAATAACATTAATAAGTGTGAAAATATGAATCTGGCAAATAATGCAGTCCCTGATCAGATTGCGCAGATATGTAGGATGATCTGGATCAACACTAATCAGAATCACTGTGATTGCTCCTTTTCATAACACATCATTCTACATTCGCCCTTTTTACAAGCAATAAGGCCTTAAACTACACAATTTGGATTTCTATAAATAAATTCAATGGAAGGTGCGTAATTTGGAGGTAAATTTCTTATTTCTCCATCAGAAATGGCAAGCTGGGAGTGCTTTAGAATCGTCTCAATGAGACGATTCTAAAGGACTCCCAACTTGCCATTTTTGATGAAGAAATAACAAAATTTCACCCCAAGTTGGTCAAATTACGCACCTTAACTGGAGCTCTGTAGCTACGATCCCTCCTTCCCCATACACGGATGATAATGTGTACATGTATAATGTATACAAGTGTGACAAGACTTGCACAGTCTGCAACACAAATTAACAAGTGCAATAAAACTGAACTTGCAATTTACATTTTTTTCTAGTAGTCGGGTTCGACAATTACCATGGATCTCTGGACATTGTCTGGTAATAAACGAACCAATGCTTTGATGTTTATTTCTCCAAGAAGGTAAACGCTGTTACCACTCATTTGAACCATCTCATTGAGACGGTTCAAATGAGTGGTAACAACATATACTTTCGAGATGAAATAAAGAAAATAGGATTTTTTCCCCCTAAAAAGTTTCATACGACTATAATTATATCCCGTCTTTAATGGGTTAAACTGCTTTCAGTTTGCCAAAGCTATAGCCGCCCACTTGTCTGAAGTTAAGGCTGAGACTGGGCCTCAGGCAGACAAGACTGATGGAAAATTATATGTGGCTGTGACTGGAGAAAAGGGGCTTATAAGCTTTGCGACCAGTGCGGATCCAGATCAGCCTGTGCATCATGATATGATCAGTGCACTGCTCACCAGTCCATCAGTATCAGTAAAACACCTGCTATGCTTCTAACAAGCAGTGTAGGTAGATCGTTACCAGGCTACTGAGGAGTGTGCTATTTGATCAGGAATTACACATGCCTTTGGCACGCAATATTTTGGACACCCTGTTTTCATTTTCTGGCTAACAGCCTGCCGAGACTTACATGCATTCCAAACGCGCGAAGAATGTCCATCTTGCACATAGGGCAACTTCTCTGGTCTAGAAGCCAGGGGTCGACACACGACTTGTGAAACACATGCCTGCAAACATACATATACCAAGGTGACAAGTCGCATTATATTGTACATAAAATGGTACCTCAAGCAATATCTGATGAAGATTATTTACAAAATGTACATGACATTTAAATGACATCGGAAGTTGACGAAATGTTCAGTGCAACAGCGGAATAAAATTCTGGATTTGCTTTATAAATTTTGTCAATTTTCAACCATTTTTATGGATTTGTCAACTCGTAGCCAGTTTAATTCTTATCACGAGACGCAATCGCTCAAACAACTTGCTTTTTAATGTGTTTTTTTTTTTATAAATTTCACCTCTGCATATGCCCATTCTAAAACATATATGTATGCTTTGCAATCATGAACATATAATAACATCCGAGATAGATGACCAAGAAACCAATAAAACATGTTTCCATGGTGTTCGGTTTAGACAGGCTCCACTGTATATATACACACAGTAAAATTGAAGGGTTCAGTGTACGTAAGGGGCTCACTTGGTCAACAAGGGACTTAGCCCCTTCCTTCCACTGACCCCATCAATTTTAACTTTAATATATTGGGGCCCGTTTCACTAAACTAAAATGTTCGTAAATGCAAATTTAGGATCGTCTGGAAATCTCAATTGCTGGATTTACATTTATTGAACATAGGATCATAATTTAGTGAAATGGCCACCTGGGGCCTGTTTCACTAAACTTCGTACGACTAAAATGTTTGTAAGTGCAAAATTATGATAGTCAGTAAATTTCACATTAACATTGTTTTCTTGTAAATAATTATTGGATTTACATTTATTGAGCACAGGCTGCATATGCAGCCTATGCTCAATAAATGTAAATCCATAAATTGAAATTTACAGACGATCTTATATTTGCACTTACGAACATTTTAGTCGTAAGAAGTTTAGTGAAACGGACCCCTGATCTGTAGTGATTATTCATATACACAGTTCAGACTATTGATATTAAAATAGTGGCTGGCAATTACACCGGGTGAATTCACAATCCCATGTCAGTACCAGGGATGCCGTTTCACTAAACTTCGTACGACAAAAATGTTCGTAAGTGCAAAATTATGATAATCTGTAAATTTCACATTAACATTGTTTTCTTGTAAATAATTATTTGATTTACATTTATTGAGCATAGGCTGCATATGCAGCCTATGCTCAATAAATGTAAATCCATAAATTTAAATTTACAGACGATCTTAAATTTGCACTTACGAACATTTTAGTCGTAAGAAGTTTAGTGAAACGGGCTCCAGATGCACAGTGGCATACTTTATAACAAGAAATCAGTAACACTGATTGAGGACTTAACTCCTCATTTGAAGTTGAGCTCGAGCACTGGGTGGACATTAGAATCAAAATATGGATGATAAATAAGTATATGAAGGTTGAAGCCAATCCGATTTACAGTTATAAGGTAGTTGAAAACTATAACGCAACTCTCTGACAGACAGATGCACAGACGAACAGATGGACAGAGAGATATGGACAGAGAGATGACTACAATAGAATCTCCACAAATGGCCACGTCTCTACAACAACCCCCTATCTATAACAACAGGCTGAAGTAACGGACCGAGGTCTATAAATACATTAAATATGCCTAAAAGCATCAATAAATGAAAAACAAGAAATGCGTCTGTCGAACGCGGATGCCACCTGCAGAATATTTGAGAAACTATGACAAAGTGGTTTTTAACGAAAAGTGTGAAGGACGGACGGACGGACGGACGGTCCAAACACTATATGCCACCTGTTTCTTCGAAACCCGGTGGCATAAAAATAAGCTAAAATTTGTTTTTACTCCCTCCATATAGACGGTATAAATACCGTCTATATGGAGGGAGTAAACAAATTTGTTTAGCTTATTATGCCACCGGGTTTCGAAGAAACGGGTGGCATATAGTGTTTGGACCATCCGTCTGTCTATCCGTCTGTCTATCCGTCTGTCTGTCCGTACTTACGAGAGCTACATTGTGAGGTTGCTGTGTTGTGCTGAAACCCACCCACCGCCCTATTTAAGACACTTGGATAAGTGTTTTTCAAATATAATTAACTAATGGCTAGCTCATTTGCATATTATGCGATTTATTCCGTAAGAGAATCGTTAAGGAAGAAAATAACGGAATAAGTTGCTACATTGTGAGGTTAACCCCACAGTGTAAACATCAAAGGAAATAACCTCACAATGTATCTCTCGTAAGAACGTCCGTCTGTCCGTCGGTCCGTCGGCACGTCCGTCCGTCCGTCCGTCCGTCCGTCCGTCACACTTTTCGGTTAACCAATTTGTCACAGTTTCTCAAATATGCTGCAGGTGGCATCCGCGTTCGACAGACGCATTTCTTGTTTTTTTTCATTTATTGATGCTTTTAGGCATATTTAATGTATTTATAGACCTCGGTCCGTTACTTCAACCTGTGTATTTTATAAACCAAATGGGAAATTGCCTTTATATGTAACCTCCTACAACAGCCACCTCTCTACAACAGAGTTTTATGACAAATAAATTCTGGCATATGAAAAAGTACTTGAACATATTCAGAAAGAACAAGAAATGCGTCTGTCGAACGCGGATGCCACCTGCAGCATATTTGAGAAACTGTGACAAAGTGGTTAACCGAAAAGTGTGACGGACGGACGGACGGACGTTCAAACATTTGAGAGTTATGAGCTTTTTGTTCTTTAAAAGATCAAAGGATTAGCTCCTAAAGATCAATGGAATTAGGAGCTTACCGACTATAACAAAGGAATCCTTTGTTACTAACCCTTACCCTAAGCTCCTAAACCCCCGATGTTGGCCCGGACAGACGGACAGACGGACGGTCCAAACACTATATATGGCACCCGTTTCTTCGAAACCCGGTGGCATAAAAATCACCAGATTTTTGCCATACATGAAATGATTTATTTACTATATGTTGCATGCAGGGCTCCATATATGGAATTAGTAATTGAGTATTGTCACTCCATCATTTCTGAAGCAATTGGGTATTTCAAAATTTCAATTAAATAAAATCCCACTACTGGAGTGAGGATTTCAATTGGGTTTTTGGCAATTTTAATTGGGTATTTATATACGCACCTTATCTGGAGCACTGTGCATGGTAGTGTTATTTATAAATCATGTAACAAATTTACAATACAATGTCGTCTATGACGATAAAAGCTTGTATGCGCATACATTTTTATGACATGGAGGCATCCAAGAACCAAAGTACTTTAATATAGGCTAAGGTACTGTTTGCCGGCCGGCAGTGCAGATTTATTCAAACTAGACTGTGATCAGTTCTAAGCCCCTGAATCCTGTACACAATCTGGGTATTGTCATGGGAACTGATGTGAATGCAAATTAATGAACAACTGAAGAGATTTGCATATCATAGACAGCAAAGACGTATCTTTGGAGATATAAAAATACCAATTGCGTGGCTGTTGATATCAAGTTTATCAGGCAAGACTAGGAAAGTAATTCTGAGGCTTGCATTATAAACTTAACTAGATTGGTCAGTAAGCGAGGCTTACGGAATATACCCCCCGCGTGGGCCCAGGTACCCCTAAAATATGTACAAATTTCCAAGTGTGTGGGCTTGTGACCTTGACTCTGGGATTAGCGCGAGCGGCATGAACGTGAATTTGTCACAGGGTGGTAGAGGTCCATTGGAGCAATGAGTGTGTGAAATGTGAAGCAGATCCGAGCAAGGAAATAGAAGTTATAACCGATTTCTCTGATGTTAAGTTTTGTAAAGAGACTACCGTATAACCTCGAATTAACGCCCCCGGAGGCGTTACATTTTACAAAAGGGGTGGGGGGGGGGGGGGGGGGGGGGGGGGGGGGGGGGCGTTTATTAGCCAGTAAAAAAAAAAAAAAAAAGAAGAAAAAAAGAAGAAAAAAAAAAAGAAAAAAATTACCAAAGACCGCCAATTTCAAACACAAATAAGGATTTAAGGATTATGTTTGAAATTGGCGTCTTTGATTGGCGGTATTAGGTTATTATTATTTTTATTTTTATTTTTTATGGGGGGGGGGGGGGGGGGGGGGGGGGGGGCGTTTATTAGCCAATAAAAAAGAAAAAAAAAGAAAAGAAAATAAAAAAAAAATTACCAAGGAGGACCGTCAATTTCAAACACAAATAAGGATTTAAGGATTATTTGTGTTTGAAATTGGCGGTCATTGGTAAAAAAAATTATTTGTTTTTTTTTTTTTTTTTTATTTGGGGGGGGGGGGGGGGGGGGGTATTAGCCATTAAAAAAAAAAAAAAAAAAAAAAAAAAAAAAAAAAAGAAAAAAAAAAAATTACCAAGGACCACCAATTTCAAACACAAATAAAGATTTAAAGCTATTTGTGTTTGAAATTGGCGGTCATTGGTAAAAAAAAAAAAAAAAATATTTATTTGGGGGGGGGGGGGGGGGGGAGGGGGCGTTTATTAGCCATTAAAAAAACAAAAACACAAAAACAAAAACAAAAACAAAAACAAAAAAAAAAAAAAAAAAAAAAAAAAAAATGTTTTTTACCAAGGACCGCCAATTTCAAACACAAATAAGGATTTTTATTTTTTTTTTTATTTAGGGGGGGGGGGGGGGGGGGGGGGGGGGGGGGGGGGGGGGGGGGGGGGGGGGGGGGGGGGGGGGGGGGGGGGGGGGGGGGGGGGGGGGTGGCGTTTATTAGGAGGGGGGCGTTAAGCCAAGGTTATACGGTATGTATGTGACGTTGACCTCGAGATCAGCGGGGATTTGTCACAGCATATGAAATATTAAGTATTTTCCATGAAAGAAATAGAAGTTATAACATATTTCTCTGATGTTAAGTTTTGTAAAGAGACTAAGTATGTGACCTTGACCTTGGGAGCAGCGGGGGTTGGACACTCGTAGATTTGTGACAGCATGATAGTACAACCTTAGAGGAATGCACAAGTGAAATAATAGAATTTTCAATGAAGGAAATAGAAGTTATAACTTATTTCTCTGATGTTAAGTTTTGTAAAGAGTATTTGACCTTGACATTGGGATCAGCGGGGGTTGGACGGTCATGGATTTTGCACAGCATGGTAGTAGAGCCTTACAGGAATGCATGTGTGAAATATTAAGCATTTTAGATGAAGGAAATAGAAGTTATAACAATATTTCTCTGATGTTAAGTTTTGTAAAGAGACTAAGTATTTGACCTTGACCTTGGGATCTGCGGGGGTTGGACGGTCGTGGATTTGGCACAGCATGGTAGTAGAGCCTTACAGGAATGCATGTGTGAAATATTAAGCATTTTAGATGAAGGAAATAGAAGTTATAAGAATATTTCTCTGATGTTAAGTTTACGGATTAAGTAATTGACCTTGACTTGGGATCTGCGGGGGTTGGACGGTCGTGGATTTGGACACAGCATGGTTAGTAGAGCCTTACAAGGAATGCATGTGTGAAATATCAAGCATTTTAGATGAAGGAAATAGAAGTTATAACAATATTTCTCTGATGTTAAGTTTATCCGGTTACGGACGGACGGACGCGACGGAACAGGACGGGAGTTCTTACGAGAGATACATTGTTGAGGTTATTTCCTTTGATTTTTGGTTTACTGTGGGGTTAACTCACAATGTAGCAACTTATTCCGTTATCTTTTTTCCTTAACGATTCTCTTACGGAATAAATCGCATAATATGCAAATGAGCTAGCCATTAGTTAATTATATTTGAAAAACACTTATCCAAGTGTCTTAAATAGGGCGGTTGGGTGGGTTTCAGCACAAACACAGCAACCTCACAATGTAGCTCTCGTAAGTACGGACGGACGGACGGACGGACGGACAACCTGACTCCAGTATACCCCCCCTCAACTCGTTGCGGGGGGTATAACAAGAGTGCTGAAGGTCACAATATACGCCCGCCGAGGCAAGGCCAGTCAACAAGAGGAGATAAGTCACTGAAAACCAATAGGGTTCTTCATCTTGCCTTGATAAACATGTATACCGAATTTGGTTACGATCCGTCAAGTAGAACTTGAGTTATTGTGTGGACAAGGATGCAGAGTCTAGAAATTAAAAATGGCCGCCTAGGGAATCGAAGATGAGTCATCATTTCGAAAATCAATAGGCTTCATTGTCTTGCTGTGATAAACATGTATACCGCATTTGGTTATGATCGACAAATAGAACTAGCAAAGTATACTTTGAGCGAGAAATTTTCAATGTTAGGATAAATTTATTAATTTGTATTATACTGAATTTATTACATTATCGGCTGTGATAATGTAATATATTCAGTATAATAATTCTGCATAGTTTTAATCATCAAATATATACGGAAGTGTATTTAGGACATGGTGAGAATTATATTTTGATATTTTGCAAGGACAGATTGCAGTAGTTCGCTAGGACAGATTAAAGTTCGCTAGGACTGATTTTTGAAAATGTCCCCACATTTTTTTACCCATGGGGTCATTGGCCCCCATGTCTCCGATTTCTTGGCAGAACACTGCCCCCCTCAAAGTATACTTTGCTAGAAAAGTATACTTTGCAATTTTGATGAAATCTGCTACTGATAAAACTTGAAACAAATCAATTTGCTGGGCTGAGCCTGAGCCAATGAAAATATATGTACAGTATTCCAGATAAGGAATTAGTAATTGACTATTGTCACTCCATCATTTCTGCAGCAATTGGGTATTTCAAAATCTTAATTGGGTAAAATAAAATCACACTACTGTTTACACATCAACAGACAGCAATTATTGAATAGTTTGCTTCGAAATGAAAACATGTGTTGGCATTTCATTAGAATTGTCTCCTTGGAGACAATTCTAATGAAATACCAAGATGTGTTTTCATGGAAAATAAGAAAAATATGCTATATTTGTGGTCTGTTTATCGTTTTCTGCAGCATGATAAAGGTACCACAATAAATGTATTGCTTTTTGATACTCGCTACTTCTGATTTCAATTGGGTTTTTGGCAATTTTATTTGTGTATTTAAGCAAATATGCAGCTTATCTGGAGCTCTGTAAATACCTAGTACATGCTTGGGGTACACATTATGTTCACAGAAAAAATATCATTAATTCTCTTATTTATGCACCAAAGTTTATGTTGTGACCACTCATTTGAAGCGTCTCAGTGAGACTGAACCCTACATGTAACTCAAGCAGTTTGATTGGCTGAGCCTGAGCAAATATGTTGTCTCAACCAAGAAAAATGAAACAAAACAAGAGTGTCAAAGGTCACATAATATGCCCATTGAGTGAATACATAATACATTTGTCAAATGTAGAAAATACAGAAAATTAGATTTACACCAATTTCAACCCCCACCACCCCCACCCCATTTTATTAAATTTTTTGGATAAAAACCCACTAATTAATAACCCTTGGCCTTATTGAAGCCACTTGAGGTCAGACGAAGGAGAGAGGCGCAAGTCCAAGGAGCAGCGTGTACCAGTTATGTTGTGTATACATGGATCATTCTGGTCAAGTGGTATTATTGTCCATATGTGGCTGTGACTGGAGAAATGGGGCTTATGAGCTTTGTGACTAGTATAGCTTCTGATCAAATAGAATACCCCTGTAGCCTGATAAGGATCTAAATCGCTTGTTAGAAGCGTTGCCCGTGTGTTCCATTGATGGAATGGCAAACGACCAGAGTAGATCCAGATCAGACTGTGCATCTGCACAGTCTGATCTGGATCTACTCTGGTCGTAGAACACACACAAGACCCAGTCACAGCCACATATAAACTGCAGGGTTTGACTTGGAACCAACACGCAGACACTACGGTCAGAAAAACTAAAAAAATTCAATGAGCCCATTTGTTGCTAATGTGAAAATGGCTGTGACTGGAGAAATGGGGTTTATGGGATGTGTGACCAGTAGCTCCTGATCAAATCGCACACTCCTGTAGTCTGGTATCTATATTTCTTGTTAGATGCATGACGGGTGTTTCTGTGATTGAATGGCGAACAGTGCAGATCCTGATCAGCCTGTGCGGCAGATGCACAGGCTGATCTGGATCTACACTGGTCACAAAACCCATAAGCCCCATTTCTTCAGTCACAGCAACAAATGTGCTATTGAGCAAGTGAATGTTTGTTTATTTGTGTTTAACGGCCTACCAAGAGCGAAGGCCATTTGCTTCTATCAAAATAGGCAGGCCAGATGTAACTACACTGCTCTGACCCTCAATAAACCGTTTTGTTACGGCCAGTCATACATAATTATATTGAACAGATATAGGTTCATCTATCTATGATTGCAATAAAACGCCTGTGTGTGCCTGGGATCAATATCCCAGGAGTCAGGAAAGTACTTGGAGAACTCTCTAACTGTGGAATAGCAGACAGTGTCAGTGGACTATTGATTGTTGTCGCCAGACCACGGGACCACATGATGGGAGGACATGTCTATCCCACCATAGTCACAAACCTGTGTGAATATCGTGGCGCCGCTGTAACCCATTAAATCTGACGATACGCTATTTTGAAATAAAAATTCCTAAACATTTACATTTTATTTAAACTTGATATATTTTTTACAACGATTACAAAGAATCGCGTAAGCACTTTCTCTCGTTGGCACAGATGGAGGCGTAAGGATGGTCCTTAATGTGGGAGGAAACCGGAGTACCATGAGAAAACCCACTTATCCAACCTGGCAACAAAGATTTTCCTAAAAAAAATATGTATAGGTAGGTGCTGAAAAGTATGTGTCGTGACCACAATTTGAAACGTCTCGTCGAGACGGTTCAAATGAGTGGTCACAACATATTCTTTCATTGACAGATGACAAAAATAAAAATAAAATAAATACATACATAACTTCATACCCATAAACGTGTATTCTGAATGTAATGGGTTGAACTGGACGATCTTTCAGTGATGAAAGTTTTCATAATGATTGAAATTTCAGCACATATAGGTAAATGCCTATATGTACAGGACCTTACTGTTGAATTGAAGGAAAACCCCAATCAGTCGATCAATCATTAAATCATTAAAGTAGACACTTAGGAGGTATCCAGGGTCGAGGGGAGTGAGTGGGACCTCGCTAACCTGTACACACTGGGAGGTTTATATGTTTTTTTGTTGGGGTTTAATGGCCTATCAACAGCTAAGGTCATTTAAGGCCGGGTCAATGGGTTTAGTACTAAATCCCATATATTACCTGTACAAGTACATGTACATGTTCAAGTACATGTACAAATGGGGGGAAAATCCCAAAATCAGAACTGAATATTTGTTTGTTTGTTTGTTTGTTTGTTTGTTTGTTGGGGTTTAACGGCCTATCAACAGCTAAGGTCATTTAAGGCCGGGTCAATGAGTTTAGTACTAAATCCCATATATTACCTGTACAAGTACATGTACATGTTCAAGTACATATACAAATGGGGGGAAAATCCCAAAATCAGAACTGAATATTTGTTTGTTTGTTTGTTTGTTTGTGTTTGTTTGTTTGTTTGGGGTTTAAGGCTTTAAAAAAAAAACAATATCAACAGCTAAGGTCATTTAAGGCCGGGTCAGTGGGTTTAGTACTAAATCCTATATATTACATGTACAAGTACATGTACATGTTCATGTACATGTACACATCGGGGGAAAAACCCAAAATCAGAACTGAATATTTACAATAAAAAAAAATATATATTCAGCCCTGTAATCAGAATAATACTGATCTGATGTCAGGTCCTCGCCACACCAGAATCACTTGGCCCCCTCCCAAAAGCAGTAGGATCAGTAATAATCTTACTTCTTTTATAATGGGCAATAACCCAATTAAACTCCCAGGTAACAAAAGAGCCAAAGATAAAAACGTACCTGAGGGCCAAACCAGGCAAATCATGATTCCTACAAGGAGGAACCCCTACCATTAATTTACCCTTCGCATGCTCCTGACCAACCACCCACATTAATTTCCAGACCAATCCAATCACAAAATTATTTTTAAAGGGGTGTTTTTGTTCTCAAAAATGTGAAAACTACTTTCAAAAATTGCAGATCCTGATGAGACGGATCGTTACGAGCCGGCTCATCTGGATCTGCATTGTTTGCATAAACCGCTATAGCGGGCTTTCGGGTTCAAAGGGTTAAAGTGAAAGTGGCTGTCTCAGATGTGGATGAAATGTGCAAAACAGTTTTGCTAAATATGGCATTCATATTTCCCGCTGATGCTCTCACACTTAGTGTGCCTTGCTTTGACTAGACACTACGTCATCGGCTACGTCACTGATAACAGTCAGTTCTTGCATTTTTAAATTCAGTTATTTTTTTATGAACATGCACCTGCATCGTTGGTTAAAGCCTAAGGTAGATGCCCACTCAGTAGGCACAAAATGTTCTTTATATCAGAGACATCACCTGAGAAAAACAAACATTCATTCACCATTCCACACGTATTGATTGGCATTATTATACATTTTATATCAGACATAAATTTCCACACTCATATCAGGGGCGATAACCATGTTTCCTTAAAATGTTAACGGACATTACTATTTATTCACTGTATTTATTTTTTGATGTGCAATGATCATACTTTATAATCTGTCGAAAATACTATCTTTTTAGGTGACACATTCAATTTGTTTAAATAATTGAAAAATATGCCTCATTTTGCATATGAAAATAGCCTGATATCACCGCACGTCACTGTCAGTAAAATAAATATGAATAAATGATTTTATCTGTATAGCAGGCACTCGTAATATTTAGAACTGGTGGAATAGTGACACAATTATACACTTATTTAATTCCTTTAAAGAACATTTTGTGCCTACTGAGTGGCCATATGTACCTTTAAGGTATTGCAGTGTTTATGGTGATTATATAGAAGTGTGCACTGCTGACCATATCTTATAATAAAGCTTTTGAAGTGTTTCAAACTACCGGTAGTTTATCTTTGTGTCTTACATGTATCTGCATCAAAATGTGGTAGTCAATGGTAGCATAAAAAATGGCTGAACATCATGATGATCACTGCTCACGGGTTTTGTGAAAGAATTTCGTCACTACTAGTGGGTTTTTCCAAGTACAGCCAAGTTAAACTTAGCATTTCCTAGTCTCAATGTTTACGTAATGTTAAATGTTTGCCGAAGTTTTAAATGTGATAATTAGCCGACAACAAATGTGTTATGACCAAGAACAAGTTGTGACTGTATTCATACAATATCCATTTATTTATATATCTCAACTGTTTTTTTTAAATGCTTATTCGGAGGTACCATCTGAGACACAGCCACTTGACAGATGCTGATTACACTGCACAGAATTAGCTTTTTACGACAGCCTGAAAATAGTCTGACCTGGTATTACAACCGGTCATCTATTCTAAGTACAATGCTATTGACAAGTACTCCATGCCCAGGAATTAGCTGTTCATGACAGTCCGAATGTCTGACCTGGCATTACACCAGTCACCTGTTGAACATGTTGAATTTGGCTATTATAACTATTCTACTGGAATTAACCCTTTCACCCCTGAATAACTGGCATAGACTTGCTCATTAACCCTTTCAGGCCTAAGTAACTCGAATCTATTTTGATAAGTTAATTTTGCAACCAATTTGATTGTCACAAAATGATTTTCAGACTAGTCCATTTATGAAAAGGGGGTGTTTTTGTTCTTAAAAATATGAAAATTACTTGCAAAAAGTGCAGATACTGATGAGACGGCTTGTCATGAGCCTGCTCATCTGGATCTACACTATTTGCCAATACCACTATACAGGCATGTGGTGTTGAAAGGGTTAATGTCAATTTTGCGACTAGTTCATTAATCATATGAGAAATATTTTTAAAAAATATGAAAAATCCAGACAAATACTGTAGATCATGAATAGACGGCTCGTAACGAGCCGTCTATTCAGGATCTGCAGTATTTGTCTGGATTTTTCATATTTTTTAAAAAGACGGCTCGTTACGAGCCGGCTCATCTGAATCTACATGTACAGTGTTTGCAAATGTTGCCTTTACAGTCTGTGGGGTTGACAGGGTTAACTGATTCAGACAGTCAGAATATCGGATCTGGTTCTACACTTGTGATTTTACACCCGCTACAAATGTGAAGTTCAACAATTTTGCTGGTGTCAATTATCTGATTCTACATCCTGTGCAGTTTGATGTAGTTTTACACCTGCCACAAATGCGAAAACACACATTTCTGTTGGCGGAATTCATCTGATTCTACGTCCTGTGCCGTCTGATCTGGTCCAACATTGGTCACTTATCATGCTAATGCAACGTCTTTGCTTGTCCGTAAATATAGCCAGTTAGTCTGATCTGGTTCTACAGCCATTTGATTCTACAACCGTACAGTCTGATCAGGTATGTTTCAACATAGATCACTGAATTATGCTAAGTGCATCATTTTTGCCGACGGCTATTAGCGACTATCCTACGTCCGGGAATTAGCGGTTTCCGACAGCCAATAGGAGACTGATTGTATTCCCGGAACTGTTGTGAAAATGACAGGAGATATTTATCCAATCATCAACTCATGTAGAATACCGTTATAAACCTAAATATGCGGACACAATTCATTCTGAGAAACACATATACATATATGGTCACCCACAAATAAAAGTTTCCAAATATTCAGGTCGGTACGGTTGTTCTGGTTTATCACAATACGGTAACATTGTATTCGGACACAATTTGGTTTGGGAAACCCCTATTTCATATAGGGGTTTCCCAAATCAAATGGTGTCCGAATATATATTTCGGGTTAACACAGTAGCGATGATGGATCACGGTTCTATTATGTGCATATAGGCGCCAGTTGAGAAAAGAGAATTTAAGACATCTATGGTAATGGCGTCAAGCACAATGGCAAAATGGTGTATACACCTTTGTGGTCGTATGATTTACAGAGTTCATTACCAGAGCTCCAGATAAGCTGCATATTTGCGTAAATACCCAATTAAAATTGCCAAAACCGCAATTGAAATCAGAAGTAGTGAGTAACAAAAAGCAATAACAAATTTGTGGTACCTTTATCATGCTACAGAAAACAATAACCAGATCACAAATATAGCATATTCTTTCTTTAATATTTTCCATGAAAACACATCATGGTATTTCATTAGAATTGTCTCCAAGGAGACAATTCTAATGAAATGCCAAGACTTGTTTTCAATTCAAAGCAAACTATTCAATAATTGCTGTCTGTTGATGTGTAAACAGTAGGGTGATTTTATTTTACCCAATTCAAATATTGAAATACCCAATTGCTTCAGATATGATGGAGTGAAAATAAACAAATACTAATTCCTTATCTGGAGCCCTGCCTGCATTACACTCTGTTGTGAATTATTTGCACAGGTTTCGCTGTAAGAGAAAACCCGTAATCAACTCCCTACAAATAATACACAGTGAAGAGAACACTCATAAACAAATAATACACAGTGAAGAGAACACTCATAAACAAATAATACACAGTGAAGAGAACACTCATAAACAAATAATACACAGTGAAGAGAACACTCATAAACGCGCACATGTTTTCTTGGAAACCACTAGCTACATGTACCATGCAAATTTTTTAATTGTTATTACAGACAAATTAAAGCTACATTCAAACCTGTGAATAAAGGCCAGCCATGGGAAGTGAAAAATCTGGCCTTTGTTCACAGGTGGTCTTTATTCACAGGGTCATTTATATAGTAATTGTGCCATTGGGACAACACAAGTGTGACCTTTACAGCCAGGTGATTGCTATTCAGAGGTGGTCTTTAGCACAGGTTCGACTGTATTTGAAATCTTGAAGAAGATCTCGACTAATCTACAATGTTAATGTGAGTGAACACATTCCAAACATGCACTCAAATATATCTAGTTCATATAAACAGCGGCGTAATTTGGATTTCAAACAGTTTACATGACGTCACATTTGATGTCCACAACGTGACGCTGAAAAGCGGGATATACGTCGTTGTTTAACTATTCATGCGCACAGCACAATTCATTGATTGTAATCTCAAAAATATACTAAATGTGCATATATATCCGCTGTGGAAGTGTAATAAATAGATTATTCCATTGTACATGTATGAATAGCTTGAAATAATACACTCGTGTACGTCGGCTTCCGCGTAAACAACTTGTTCGCTTCAATTTCTCGTTGTCTAAGCAGAAGCCGATGTACACTCGCAGGGATTCCGCTGGGGAAAATAAAAAAATCGCCACTTCAAAAAATTACAATTTTCGAAAAAAAATCTTATAATTTGTTATCGCCAATTGTTTATTTTTACCGCCAATTGCGAAAGTGGCGATCGCCAGCGGAATCCCTGCACTCGTGCATTATTTCCCGCTATTCAAAATGGAATATCCTCTATATTACATGAGATATTATTCTTCAGAGGCATACAAACCGAATGGCACCAGTGTAGACCCTGATCAGACTGTGCAGAATCACAGGCTGATCTGGAGCTATGGTACACACCATAAGGCGCCTTTTTCTGAGTTTGGACCCATGCATGGGAGAATACTTCTTTTGTCTTGATTAACCCTTTCACCCCTAAGTAACTGGAATGGATTTTGACATGTTAATTTTGCAACCAATCTAACCATCACAAAATGATTTTCAGACTAGTCCATTTGTTCTCAAATATATGAAAATTACTTGCAAAAAGTGCAGATCCTGATGAGACGGCTCGTCACGAGCCGGCTCATCTGGATCTACACAGTTTGCCAATACCACTATACAGGCCTGTGGTGTTGAAAGGCTTAAAATAAACAGAGCTCCAGTTAAGGTGCGTAATTTTATCAACTTTTGGGGGAATTTTGTTATTTCTTCAACAAAAATGGAAAGTTTGGAGTGCTATAGCAGTGCCGTAGCCACGTTGAGGCCAGACGAGGCCATGACCTCGTCCGTTTTTTCACGATTTTTTTTTTTTTTTTTTTTTATTCCAATATAGGAAAAATGGGAGTCATAGTATGTGCTCAGACTTTGCTGAGAATGCAGGAAATGGCGTTTCAGACCACTTTGATTTCAAAATTTTCAGGGTGGGCATGCCCCCGGACCCGCCTAGCAAACTCGGGCCCTTCGGGCCCTCCACACTTCCACCCCCAATAATTATCGTCTTCCGCCGCTTATGTTGGCCTCGGCTATTTCGAACCTCTGGCTACGGCACTGTATAGAATCGTCTCATTTATACTGCTATATTAAAAAAATATCCTAGCCATGAATTTACAATGCAATTACGATGCAACTAGCTCAGATTTTGTTTACACAACGCTGATTGGTCATAATAAATGATTTTAACTGTATAGCAGGCACTCGTAATATTTAGAACTGGTGGAATAGTGACACAATTATACACTTATTTAATTCCTTTAAAAGAACATTTTGTGCCTACTGAGTGGGCATGTACCTTTAACGTATTGCAGTGTTTATGGTGATTATATATGCTGACCATATCTTGTAATAAAGCTTTTGAAGTGTTTCAAACTACCGGTAGTTTATCTTTGAGTCTTACATGTATCTGCATAAAAATAAAAAATGTGGTAGTCAATGGTAGCATAAAAATGGCTGAACATCATGATGATCACTGCTCACGGGTTTTGTGAAAGAATTTCGTCACTACTAGTGGGTTTTTCCAAGTATAGCCAAGATAAACTTAGCACTTCCTAGTCTTAATGTTTACGTAATGTTAAATGTTTGCCGAATGCTAAGTTTTAAATGTGATAATTAGCCAACAACAAATGTGTTATGACCAAGAACAAGTTGTGACTGTATTCATACAATATCCATTTATATATCTCAACTGTTTTTTTAAATGCTTATTCGGAGGTACCATCTGAGACACAGCCACTTGACAGATGCTGATCACACTGCACAGAATTAGCTTTTTACGACAGCCTGAAAATAGTCTGACCTGTAGCCGATTTCATCAACATTGCAAAGTATACTTTACTAGCAAAGTATACTTTGAGGGAGTAATCATTTATTTTTCCTGAAATGCATTATGTCATATAGAACTAACAACTGCATATATTTGATGATTAAAAGTATGCATAATTATTATACTGAATTTATTACATTATCACAGCCAAAATGGCTGTGATAATGTAATAAATTCAGTATAATAAAAATTAATAAATTTATCATAAAATTGAAAATTTCTCCCTCAAAGTATACTTTGCTACTAAAGTATACTTTGCAATTTTGATGAAATAGGCTACTGGTATTACAACCGGTCATCTATTGTAAGTACAATATACAATGTATTGATGGCGGCTATGTGGTGTATTTACAAATGAATTTACGATGCATTTACGATGCAACTAGCTCAGTTTTTGTTTACACAACGCTGATTGGTCTACAGTGACATGCCTGTCTGTCAGTTTGCAGACTTCAAACATGTGTCGCCCTCGTCAATTTTGAGAGCGTCAATGCCATGCCGCAGGCAGTTATATCAAAGATTAATACACGCTATTTGTGACGTCATTCACGTATGTGAAATGGCTTACCTGGCTGATATCTGACAAATCCTGGTTTATTGCATTAGCGGCCAGTTTAGGTCAATATTAGTTTGCAGATTCATGTAGTCTAGTCATGGTTTACAATGTTTTCCATTCATTCAATAAATCACGTAATAAATCAGCGGACAGTATGATTTGGTTAGTAAATACCGGTGTTCACGCCTGACCAGGATTTACATTGGTCAGAAAGCAAATAAGTCTGATGTTCCTGGCTGGTTTGGACATCTGTCTCGTATGGGATTATGCATTACTAGACTCGCACTGGAATTATTGTTCAATTACAAGTATTTTCCCCGCAGTTTTCACAGGCCAATTCACTTATAATTTACAGAAAATATGACTGTTATTAATTAAATGCGCTAACAACAATTATGGTTTATGGCTATTGCCTGACTTCATTATTCATCAAAGATGTAAAATCGTCTTCCAGGTCAATGACGAAAAGGAATTGCGACAAAATGACGTAAAACAAGATTATTGTTAATTTTTATGCTGTATCTGGTTATTTACAGTTTTGAAACTATCAGAAAATGCAGTGTAAATATAAGTAATAAAACCATGGGTGAATAATACATTTGATCTGTTTAAAGTTTATGAGGAGTCCTTCGAATACAACGCACTTTAAACAGACCAAATGTACACCCACCCCAGTAAACGCAACAGCCCATGGTTTTATTCCTTAAACAATATTTCCGGTGACACGCATATATATGGCATATATATGTTTTTAGCGTACACTGGTGTGGCAATATCACTTGATCACCATTGATGCTTATGAAATACAGAAATTACTACATAACAGAATGTGACCACAACTCAATGTGACTCTTAGCAGAGAGGCAACCCAAACCAAATTCTAAATATGAAATCTGATTGCAATATATAGTTGACAAGCCCATAACTCGACACATAATGTATATTGGCATATCCTAATCATCCATTCCCATTGCCTCAACTAAGCATAAAGTATCAGGAAGAGGATGTCAATTATAATACTGATGATGAGAATTGCGATTCTGACAACCGCTGCAGCACAGACAATTTCTGATGTTTTAAATGGAGTTTGGAATCATTATAGGAATGAATGGCCTTTTTGTGGAATTTATTGGGGTATGAACTTGGAAAAGTTGCGGGAATACTGGACGAAGGCCGGAAGGCCTCGTCCAGTATTTTCGTGACTTTTCCAAGTTTATATCCCCGATAAATTCCACAAAAAGGCCATTCATTCCTTATAATTGCAGCATTTTAAATAAGAAAATGTGTTTATTTTCCGTTTTCTTAAGAATTATTTTAACTGCGCCTGACGGTTACGGAAAGTAGTTCGGCATGGAGTTTACTGGGATATAAATTTTGGACGGAGACTTGCAACGGACCAATCAAATGTTAGGGAATTGTGTAAATATTTTTGTGATGGAATTAGCTAATAATTCCAGCACAAAAATATTTACACAATTCCCGAACATTTGATTGGCCCGTAGCAAGTCTCTGTCCAAAATTTATATCCCAGTAAACTCCCACGCCGAACTACTTTCTACAGGTGCCTGTCAGTGCTGTCAATGTAAACAAATGGCTGCCGTCTGTCAAAATAAACACATTTTCTTGATGAATTTATTTCAAATGCTGGAATTATAAGGAATGAATGGCCTTTTTGTGGAATTTATCGGGGATATAAACATCCGGCCTTCGTCCAGTATTCCCGCGACTTTTCCAAGTTTATACCCCGATAAATTCCACAAAAGGCCATTCATTCCTACAATGCCACATATCCCATGTCATATCAATATCTACATGTACAATCATGTATATGTATGTGTCCGGTTCGCTGTTTATCGTTATCTCCAATTATATAAAGGCATGTATCTGTTGCAATGTAGTCGCAGGAGTTGAACTCCTTCGATAACTTCACATACATCAAAAGGAAGCATGTTGCTGGCGATGATAGCTTCTAGCAGTAAACTACTGAAGAAGTGAGGATAGCATACACACTATCCCACACACATGTCACCGACTGTGACCATGGCTCCAGATAAGCTGCTTATTTGCTTAAATATCCAATTGAAATTGCTAAAAACCCAATTGAAATCAGAAGTAGCGAGTATCAAAAAGCAATACAAATTTTGTGGTACCTTCATCATGCTGCAGGAAACAATAAACAGACCACAAATATAGCATATTTTTCGAATTTTCCATGAAAAAACATCTTGGTATTTCATTAGAATTGTCTCCAAGGAGACAATTCTAATGAAATGCCAAGACATGTTTTCATTTTGCAGCAAACTATTCAATAATTGCGGTCTGTTGATGTGTAAAATTTTGAAATACCCAATTGCCTCAGAAATGAGTAACAATACTTAATTACTAATTCTTTATCTGCAGCCCTGTGTGACTCGTATATTAAGTGTGATACTGGACATACATGTACAGATATATCTTTGATTGGAAATGGTTGGTACTGAGTGTTATGCATTTCAAGATAGGAATACACAGGATAGCTGTGAATCCTACGCTATGAGAAAATGGAAATCAACAAATATGCAATTGAGTATTAATTGATTAACCCCTAGAATGCGGGAACCGAAAATAGTCGTCTGCTGTTAATTCATATTTTGCCTTTTCTCTCAGTAAAAACATGATTTGGCAGCATTTTAGAATCATTTCCATTGGAAATGATTCTAAAGTGCTGCCAAACCAAGTTTTTAATGAGAAAAATGGAAAATAAAAAATATTCAGCAGACGACATAAAATAATTCAGCATTGTAAGGGTTAAACAATGATAGTTCATTTCCGCTTGTTCTCTATCACCTTGCTGTACCAGTGATAACAACCTCACAATTTGACATTCATTCGTATCGGACTCAAAATATATTACCAACCTTTAATCACCTTGCTTTTTTTTTACGATATGGCAATATACAGTTGGACTAAAGATAGGCCAACATTTCCGTGGGGTTGCCGTGTCATAATTAATCATCCAAAATACCCTGTAAGCAACTTTTATTCTGCATTATATAAAGTGTTATTATATATATTATTTCAAGACAAGAGATGATTGCCATCTTCTTCTTGTTCTTGATGATACATTCTGCCTTCGTGGGCACACCTAGTTGAGCACTAATAGCTGTCCTTCATGAACTCGTCCTGTGGTCCCGACAAATTTCCCTATATGCATCATATATTTTTGTACCTAAAACTCGAACTACGATAAAGTCGAACTCTCGAACCAAAGTCACGGTCCCTTGGTCAGTCAATCAACGTAAAGTGCTATTGATAGCTCGTACAGGTAAGTCTGTCGCCAGCTGATCTGTTTGCCTAACGAGGTGTGAAGTCGAACTCTCGAACCAAAGTTACGGTCCCTTGGTCAGTCAATCGATGTAAAGTGCTATTGATAGCTCGTACAGGTAAGTCTGTCGCCAGCTGATCTGTTTACTTAACGAGGTGTGAATATCACGATTGGCGGTCTGTTTCATTTGTTTCGCTTTTTGAAATATTCATGGACGTTTTAATATGAAGGGACATGTTCGCATTTGTATTCCTGAGTGACAAATGTTTAGAAAATAATATTCCGCCTTTAACATTTTTAAATGCCAAATTGTGCAATTTTGTTTAAATTTTATTTGTAGTTTGTATATTTAATAAACTAGTGTGCTATTTATAGACACATTCTTGGGATATGATGTTTCGCACCTGTCTACTTTCGTTTATTGAATGTTATTTTACGCCGATCTTTTGCAAACACTTTACTGCTTGTGTATGCAAATGATCCGTGATAAAAAAACATTCACTCGCAATAAAAATGGTCCATGGTTGTGAAGTTATGGTTGTCAAGCTTAATTATAGCATAGTAAAATAAACACGTTCCGGTTTCGATATGAAAAAACAAAACAAAGACGAGACGGTGTGTAATATTCAGTTTAATTAACATTTATTTATTTACGTATGCATACATGTACATATTGAAATAAAATAATTAATTCTTTATATTTGTTTATTTGATATTTCTTCCAGAAGGCCTTATAGTCCCATACAAACATCAATCAATGGTGTCATTCCTAAATGGAATGAAATCACTGACTATTTATTTTCTTTCCCTCGAACTGTAACGCCCGACTTGAATTTTTATGCGACTTCGTTGCCGGTTCGAGAGATCGATCTTCCACTGTTGTATGAAACTTTTTAGGGGAAAAAATCTTATTATCTTTATTTCATCTCAATAGTATGTTGTTACCACTCATTTGAGTGGTATCAACATATACTTTTATGGAGAAATAAACAAAATAATGAGATTTGTTCAACAGAAATTATCGTATCCTTAAACTGAAATGGGTTAATGGGTGAAAGGGCTAAAATGCCTGTTGGATCCATATGATGCTTGTAAAGAGCAGGGATTCCGCTGGCGATTGCCACTTTTGATTTTTTTTTTTATTTTTTTTTTTTTCGAAAATTGTAATTTTTTATCGGCAATTGTTTTATTTTTTTGGAAGTGTTTTTTTATTTTCCCAGTTTTTTTACAAGTGGGTTTCCTCTGGTTACTTCGGTTTTGTCCCACGTTAATGACCGCCATTACGCCTTCATCTGTGCCAACTAAAGCATTTGTATAAGTGCCCTCGCGCTTGTTTGTAATCGTTGTAGCATAAATAAAGTTAATACTTTCTTTTTTTTTTAAAGAGCCAACTTACTTGCATGGTAGCACTCGAATGACGTCCGACAACTTGTACGGCTCTATACACACAGCACACTGGTCTGCTTCAGGGTCTAGCTCCTGCAAACGGATACAGTGTGGATTTGATGTATGGTGTTTAACGGCCTATCAACAGCTACGGTCATTTAAGGGTGGGTCAAAGGGTTTGATCCCGTATTCAACCTGCTGCATTGAGGGGGAAATCCCAAAATCAGAAAGGAATATTTACGTCGAAAAAAAATAAATATATTCAGCCCTGAAATTAGAATAACCTGACCTGGTGCCAGGTTCATACCACACCAAAGCCACTCGGCCCCTTCCCCTAAAAGTAATAGGATTACGAATAATCATATTACACAAATAAGGGGTACAACCAAATTCAACTATCACATACAAGACGTATCTGAGGGTCAAACCAGGACTCTGGTTGGGATTCCGATAAAAATGAATCCCGATCGTTAAATTACCCTTCGCGTGCTCCCTACCAACCACCCATGGATACAGCGAAACCTCTTGAAATTGGGCTGCTTACTGTTGTTAGGTTTTGCTACAATTTTCTCTTATGAAAATCACTATAATGCGGCACTCTGTGCCAGCATGAACTGTTTCGAGTCAAAATAGGCGCCGGGTTCCTGTAGCCTATTTCATCAACATTGCAAAGTATACTTTACTAGCAAAGTATACTTTGAGGGAGTAATCATTTATTTTTCCTGCAATGCATTATTTCATATAGAACTAACAAATGCATATAGTTCATGATTAAAAGTATGCAAAATTATTATACTGAATTTATTACATTATCACAGCCAAATTGTAATAATAAAAATTAATAAATTTATCATAAAATTGAAAATTTCTCCCTCAAAGTATACTTTGCTACTAAAGTATACTTTGCAATGTTGATGAAATGGGCTACTGACAAATTCCCATTCAGGTACATGCACATTTTCATCTAGAAACCAGGGGCACATTTCACTAAACTGTGTACGACTAAAATGTTTGTCTGGAAATTTCAATTGATGGATTTACATTTATTATAAATGTAAATCCTATACATGTAATTGTTTACAAGAAAACATTGTTAATGTGAAATTTACAGACTATCATAATTTTGCACTTACAAAATTTTAGTCGTACGATTTTGGCCCCGAGCACAAGAAATTTGCACTGTTTACTAGACGAAAAATTTGTTTATGCAATAGCTCTAAGTAGAGCTGAATGACATCTCCTCATGAAACCGGTGCATTTTCCGACATGAAACATTTTATAAACGTCCCAAGGCGAACATGCTGGGACCTCTCCTGATTTTTCAAATGGTATATTTTTTTCATTTCGTGTCATATAAAATGCTCAATTTATAGAAAAAGTCAACATATTATTTGATATCCCTTGTAAGCATGACCTGCACAGACATTCTAATAGCCCATACGGTTACCAAAATCAGATAGCTCGACATGAAAACTGCAGGTAGCTCAATTGGATGTGTTACACACTGTGATCATGTACAGCAAAAACACCCACGTGGGGTGATACAATATGTCAACTTTTGCTATAGTTTGTTTATTACCTGGGGGACGTTTCACTAAACTTTGCACACGACTAAAATGTTCGTAATTGCAAATTTAGCATCGTCTGGAAATTTCAATTGATGGATTTACATTTATTGAGCATAGGCACAGGTGGAAGACTCGGACCTATGACACCAAAAAAAATGCCTATTAAAAAAATCCCATTACCCCACCCACTTGGTCTCGTACAGTACCATATAAGAGACCAAGTGGGTGGGGTAATGGGATTTTTTTTAATAGTCATTTTTTTTGGTGTCATAGGTCCGAGTCTTCCACCTGTGAGCATAGGCAGCATATGCTCAATAAAAGTAAATCCAATAATTCAATATCCAATAAAGAAAACATCGTTAATGTGAAATTTACAGACTATCAGGCCTTAAATTACCTAACCTGTTGGTAGGCCGACAAACAAACAAACAGACTATCATAATTTTGCTCTTACACACATTTTAGTTGTACGAAGTTTAGTGAAACGGCCCCCATGTGCATAACACACACATTTTAGTTGTACGAAGTTTAGTGAAACGGCGGCCCCCATGTGCATAACACGGACATTTTACTCCACAGTACATACAGTAATTGTGCAATGGGTTGATTGGATGTGTTGGACACTGTGGCCATGTACATGAGATATTTATTTATTTAATGGTGTTTAACCCTTAGAATGCGGGAAACGAAAATAGTCGTCCGCTGATAATTCATATTTTGTCTTTTCTCTCAGTAAAAACATGGTTTGGCAGCATTTTAGAATCATTTCCATTGGAAATGATTCTAAAGTGCTGGCAAACCAAGTTTTTGATGAGAAAAATGGAAAAATAAAAAATATTCAGCAGACGACACAAATTAATTCAGCATTGCATGGGTTAACTACATTAATTTTAGGTTTCACATGTGGTGATGAGTGGAAAATCCCAAACTCAGAACTGAATATTTACAGAAAAAAATATACATTCAGCCCTGAAATTAGAATAACCTGACCTGGTTCCCGGTCCTCACCACATCAGAGTCACTTAGCCCCACCCCATAAAAGTAATATGATTAGTACTAATCTTACTAGCATATACATTCTGCTGACTGATTACTTAGACAATGCAATACATGTACGCACCTTATCACCCAGCTTTACAGATCTCTGTGGAATTTTGCCGATTGCTTTCCTCGCTGCGTTTGCCAACCGCCTCTGGAATGACAGAACATGTAAAACTATAAACCTGGCAATAAAGGCCACCTCTCAACAAATACCATCTCTGAACGATGACCAGTTGATGTCTTCTGTTGTCAAGTTTATCAGGCTATGCTTGGTAGCATTGACCTCATAAAATTGATATCAAAAGACACTAACCCGATATTATCGAGGTAATCTGGTCCCACTTTCTTATATGGGTCACCTGCATGATGTTTGTTTGTTGGGGTTTAACGGCCTATCAACAGCTAAGGTCATTTAAGGCCGGGTCAATGGGTTTAGTACTAAATCCCATATATTACCTGTAGAAGTACATGTACAAATGGGGGGAAAATCCCAAAATCAGAACTGAATATTTACAATAACAAAACTATACATTCAGCCCTGAAATCGGAATAATCCTGATCTGATGCCAGGTCCTCGCCACACCAGAATCACTTGGCCCCTCCCAAAAGCAGTAGGATCAGTAATAATCTTACTACTTTTATAATGGGCAATAACCTAATTCAACTCCCAGGTAACTAAAGAGCCCACTTGTGTGATGCTTGTGATGACAAGCGCAGTCCTGAACTGCATGTAAACCCACATAATATGATCAGGGTCTATGCTGTGCATGTGCATCTTCCATTCACTGAATTAGCTTTAACCATGTCATCCCTACATACCATTATTAACGCAAATACAGTGGAACCTCTCTAAACCAGACACCAAGAAACATATGTGATTTTATTTTACTTGGGTTTCTTGGTCATTTATCTCAGACGATAATGTCTGTTCATCGTATAGCACACAACTATGGCTCAGAATTATTAAATGCCTGATTTATAGTGAAACCTCTCTAGTAAGCCGGACACCCTGGATACCTCCCAGGGTGTCCGGTTTACAGAGGTTTCACTATATATGTACATGTATGTGTAAACACTGTAGATCCAGATGAGACGGCTCATTATCTGCAGCATTTGTTCGTATTGTTCAATAAAAAAAAAATCTGCATTTTCATATTAATCAACTACTAGCAGGGATTCTGTTGGCGATCGCCACTTTCGCAATTGGCGATACAAATAAACAATTGGCGATTTTTTTATTTTCCCCAGCGGAATCCCTGACTAGTCGTCCAAACATTAGCATTGGTAAGTAAATGTAGGATATTTCGTGATGAAAGGGTTAATATCATCAGCACAAGCGATGATAAATTGCAAATGATGCAAGCTCTTTTTTATTAGCCTGTGAAACGTACATAAATCTCATCGAATGCCAATCCATAAAACTGCCATCAATATCGCAGCTGCAGACATAAATATTTGAAGACAAACTACAAGGCAATCTCCAATATATTAGTTGTGAAAGGCTATGTCGCCCTTAGCAAATACATTGGATGTACGCTTGATTAAGACGGACATGAATCCAGGGTAATTAAATGCCGCGTCTAGTCGATGCCTATCCGAGTCATAAATAATTGAAGTATGCGGTTGCAGTATGACATTTAGACTTTCTAGAACATCCAGATCCCAGCAGTAATAACGATCAGCAGCATGCGATGCCTTTACAGAATAGGCCATATTGCCTGTGCGACCACAGCAGACCCATATCAGTACAGTAGCCTATTTCACCAACATTGCAAAGTATACTTATCTACATGTAGCAAAGTATACTTTGAGGGAGAAATTTTCAATTTTAGGATAAATTTATTAATTTTTATTATACTGAATTTATTACATTATCACAGCCATTATGGCTGTGATAATGTAATAAATTCAGTATAATAATTCTGCATACTTTTAATCATCAAATATATGCAGTCGTTAGTTCTATATGAAATAATGCATTTTGGGGAAAATAAATGATTACTCCCTCAAAGTATACTTTGCTAGGTAAGTATACTTTGCAATTTTGATGAAATCGGCTACAGACATGACTCTTTTTGGGTCAGCACTGTTCATTGCTGAATACAGAAGTTCCTGCTGATGCAAAAAGTATTGATAATCATGAATACATAACACATTTCTTATTGAGTATTGTTCTTAAGGCATTAGGTGATATATAGATATACTGGACTTTAATGATAATTGCTTCATAAGAGTGATGTGATATATGAATATAACATATGTGAATATTGTCTTGTTACTATATACTAAATGGAGCATTGAGTTGCCATCTCCGCCATCTTTGTATGTACAAGTCATCGTACAGTTCACCACGTCGTGCGTTTGACACATACAGCAAACAAAATTTGGTGCAATACATAATAGGCAGATATGACAACGGCAAGCTATAAATATTATGCCAGCAAACTATACAAAAGATGAGATATCTCCCATTTCTCCCATCAATCTCAAAATAAATTTCAATGTGTAAACTTTCCAATCTGATGCACAGTATATGTTACTGTACACGTTACCCATAGGTAAAGCCATATTTACTCGCATAGTAGGTGAGTAGACACCAGGGAAGATACACTCAGGTAACTGCTTACATGTCACTGGATTTGATAGCTAATAACAGAGTACAGTAGTGGGTATATATGGTATGTGTTGTGTGGTTTTCCCGGTAAAAGTGACACACTGTGCGATTTTCTGTGTGTGAAGTTATTTGTAATGTTGGTTCATGTTGTTAAAAACACAGGCACAAACCTGTCCAGAAAACTGACATATTTTACAGTTTGGTGTAATATAATTGATAAGAGTCCTTCTCCTGGCTTTTCTACATGTGATTAGCTATATTATATCATATGTTCTACTTCACATTTTGAGTTGTCAAACAACAGAACAGGTGAAACCGGCTGATGGCTGGAACACACAAAGATGGCCGACTTGGCCACCCCATGTGCGGTATAGGATACAGTAACGAGGCAGTGTTATATGTTATATATATTCCATCACATTTACGAAGCAGTTATTTTTTAATCAAACGATGACCAGGTAAATAGTTGGTCCTTAAGAAAAAAATTAAGATCGTAAGCATATAAAGTCATGATCAAATTCACATTTTATCGACTCCATTTAGAGTATATGGGCAAGAATTCGCTATTCTGGAGAATGCATATTTTTCTTGTCAATTCCATTTAAACACTACATACAAAGAGAATTGTTGAGATGGAACACTTTTACGACTTCAGTTATATGAATACACATATGGACTATCTAGCAGTACCAAAAAATAGGTTATTGAAGTTGATTGAACAAGCTGTACAGTTCTTCAATATGTATGTATCTCACACTTTTTAGGTGAAAAAGGGGGACATTTTTAACATGTCCTAGTATGTGCAAGTATTTCATATTGATCTTGCCCTTTTCATTGTGTCAAAAGAGATCGTACGTTTCTGTGGGCAGTCTAACTATATTTCACTACAAAAATTATTTGTCCATCAGAAGTATAACCATTGAAACAAATATAACCAAAATTACCGTAGTGCGTGTATGTAACATTTTCTTTTCAACAAACTGTTACATACGCAAAAGTTGCTTCATATAAACATAGAAAACAACAATCAACAGCCAGGCTTAGTTTACTACATTTGTTAGAAATCAGCATATTCTCACTTTTGGCACCAAAACATAGAGGATATGGCCAGTTAGAAAAAAAATGATATGAGGTATAGTTTTTCATGTTTTTCATGTCAAAATGTTACATACTGCTGTAAATCAGATCAAAGTTCATGGCAATAAAAAAGCAAAATCAATGCATTTAACATAAAGCTGCTCCTAATAGATTTGTTACAAACCAAACATCTTTTATAATCTTATTTACAACATAAGTAAAGGAATTGCAATAATGTGTATGTAACATTTACAAAATTGACAAAATTGTTACATACATCAATTGCCTCAAATGTTGAAATAGTTATTTCATGATAATAATTACTTTATAAAAAGTTTATAAAATAAATCCTGTCCCAGTAGATTTATTATAAGTTGTAAATAGCTCATGTAGTGCTATTTGCTGTATAAATAAAGGAAGGTATATGATATGTACGTAACATTGACGAAAACATGTTGCAGTACCTTAAAGCTGTTGCAATGGAGTATTCAGGGTATTTTAAATTATCAAATTGTGGATTTAAACAAAATTTGGTGATAATGGGATGGTTGCAAACTATAAACTGCTCATGTAAACTTATTACATTGTACTAACATAAATAAATAAACCTGAAAAATGTGCATGTAACATTTACAAGAATAACATATTGCAATCTATTTATTTATTACACATTAATCAAAACATTTTCTGTGTAAACTGTTAACAATCATCTTATCTTTATACAGTTTATTGTCTTACAAGAAGAAATTCCAGTTGCCACATAGTAATAAGCATCCAGTCTCTAAAAAAACAAGAGCTCCGCGGAGCAAAATGTCCCGCCTGGCGCAGTTTGATAGTATATATGGAGCTTGTAATAACCTTGGGGTTAGTGAGCAACATGGGCTTTCTGTAGAATGATGCGGGATGTTGTTACAAATGCATGTATGGAATATTTAAGCATAAACTGAGCGTTAATTTGTAAGACAGTGACCTTGACCTTTGGGGTTAGCGGGCACCAAGGGCTTTCTGTAGAATGATGCGAGATGTTTTTACAAATGCATATATGGAATATTAAAGCATAAACTGAGCATTGACTTTTCCAAACATGGAAATTTCTAATTCGGTGACCTTGACCTTTGGGGTTAGCGGGCACCATGGGCTTTCTGTAGAATGATGCGGGATGTTGTTACAAATGCATGTATTCCAGTTGATACATAGTAATAAGCATCCAGTCTCTAAAAAAAAGTATTGCTTGGCATATTTGTCATTGTTATATACGCGACTTCGATCAAATGTCACAATATACTTCTCAAGGTAAGGCATGATTTAAACTAATGCCTCTACAACAAATAAGGTCCAAATAGGTTTGTTACAACCCATAAACATATAGTATAATCTCATTTCTAACAGTTTAAAATGAGCATGAAATATGTGTATGTAAAATTTGACGAGAAAAATATATTGTAGCCATTTTTTCATCAACCAATAATCAATGCATTTTCTGGCAAAGGTGATTGTTAGTGCACAGTAAAACACGTCTTTACACAACAAAGAAACTAAGATGCCATTTGAAAGCAACATAGGATGACCAAATACATATTACCTCTTTGTCAATGTTACATACACGAGATTCAGCACATTTCTATCTCTCCGTAGTCAAAGGCATGTATATTCTGTAAACAACTGCAATTTTCCAAACCCTAGTGACTTGGACTATGCCACGTTGTAGTTTTTCTAACAAAGCACAAAATCCAAAAGAAATCTCTTAAATGTCCCCCTATTAGGCCAAATACTGAATTCTGGCCCATATACATATGTACATGTACATGTACATGTATACAATGCAATTTTGATGACAGTCATGCAAATCGCACTGGGATACTTGAAAATTATATTCAACAAGAAATGCGTATGTCGAACGCAGATGCCACCTGCAGCATATTTGAGAAACTGTGACAAAGTGGTTAAGTCATTTAAGTAACCTGGTGAAGGTGAAAAGGCGAAGGTCATATAAATTATGAAAAGGCAGGTGTGGCACACATACAAGGCAGGTGTGGCACACATACCAATGAATGAAGTGTTGAAGTATTGAAGCGATTAAGCAACTTATGTAGATGATATGGCCATTTTGAGAAACAGTGACAAACTGGTTAACCAAAATTGTTAAGTCATTTAAGTAACCTGGTGAAGGTCAAAAGGCGAAGGTCATATAAATTATGAAAAGGCAGGTGTGGCACACATACCAATGAATGAAGTGTTGAAGTATTGAAGCGATTAAGCAACTTATGTAGATGATATGGCCATTTTGAGAAACTGTGACGAACTGGTTAACCAAAATTGTTAAGTCATTTAAGTAACCTGGTGAAGGTGAAAAGGCGAAGGTCATATAAATTATGAAAAGGCAGGTGTGGCACACATACCAATGAATGAAGTGTTGAAGTATTGAAGCGATTAAGCAACTTATGTAGATGATATGGCCATTTTGAGAAACTGTGACAAACTGGTTAACCAAAATTGTTAAGTCATTTAAGTAACCTGGTGAAGGTCAAAAGGCGAAGGTCATATAAATTATGAAAAGGCAGGTGTGGCACATACCAATGAATGAAGTGTTGAAGTATTGAAGCGATTAAGCAACTTATGTAGATGCTATGGCCAGTTTGAGAAACTGTGACAAAGTGGTTAACCGAAAAGTGTGACGGACGGACTTACGGACGGACGTTCTTACAGTACTATACTTATGTGGCTTATCACATGTTAAATATTAGCCACATAAAACGATTTTTAGCCACATAAAAAGATTTTTTAGGTGGCTAATTGTAACCAACCCTATCCTTTACCAAGTCCATAACCCTGTAGGGCTAGCCACATAAGTACCCTAATGTGTGCCCGGACAGACGGACAGACGGACGGACGGACGGTCCAAAAACAATATGCCACCCGGCTCTTCGAGACCGGTGGCATAACAATTGACTTCTTCCTTCAGCCACATGTACAAAAAAAATAAGCATCCAGAATGATTCGTTCTGGCCACAAATTACTGAATGATAATGGCTATCCTCTCACATGGACATTCATTAGTATTGATTTGCTATCATCATGATCATGTGGAAAAGAGACACGTTGCTCAATGAGCGATTGTAGCTAGTTATCTCCCGTTGAATGTATTTATAGAAATCTGGTCCAAATTGTGTAGAAAAGGGCCTTATTGCTGGTAACATGGGTGGATTTAGCATGAATTGCTATGAAAAGGATGGGTTGTGGTCTAGGGGTTAGAACACCTGACTTTCAATCTGGAGGTTGTCTGTTCAAACCGCCTTGGGCATCAAAAATACGTTCATAGTATTTCCATCCCACTGGTCTATCGGATGAGACTTTAACCCTTAGAATGCTGGGAATGAAAATTGCCGTCTGCTGTTGTCTTATTTTTTGCCTTCTTCCTCTTCTCTTCATTGGAAATGATTCTAAAGTGCTGTCAAAGCATGTTTTTGATGAGAAAAATGGAAAATAAATAGTCAACAATTAATTCAGCAATGTAAGGTTTAAACTGTGTTCCCGTCTCTATATGGCCTTAGCTGTTGCTGGGACGTTCAATCCATTCACTTTCACTTTTATGAAAAGGAGCAATTATAGTGAGTTTGACTCGTGTTGATCCAGATCATCCTACATATCCACGCAATCTGATCTGGGACTACATTATTTGCCAGATTCATATTTTCACACTTATTAATATTATTGCAATCAGCGTAGACTCAGATCAGACTGCACATATGCAGTCTTGTCTGGGTCTACTCTGTTCTAAAAAAAAACACCCCATGGACCAGTCTGAAAATCATTTTGTGACGATTGGATTGGTTGCAAAATTAACATATCAGAATCCATTCCAGTTACTTAGGGGTGAAATGGTTAACGTAAATAATCACTATTTGCAATAGCCACCCTGTGTAGTGGAACGTTGTCACGGCTAGATTATACAGGTTTATCCCATCAACACAGTGCCGTGAAACATTGTTGATATCCAGTCAATACTATTTTTGCATTTTACAGCCATTTGTATGTGTTGACGGGATAAATAGAATAGTAGGTTAGTGCCGTGAATGGGAAAAAATATCTGGTGCGGCACGGAAACGGGATGTGCTCGGCAGAGCCTCGCCCATCCCGTTTCCTGAGCCTTGCCAGATATTTTTTCCCATTCACGGCACTAACCTACTATTCTCTATATATTGTAACCACGTCCACCCTGTGTGGTGGATGGCCTGGTGACGACAATATCGACAATATCAATAATCGTCCTCCACTACTGTCCACCCTGCAACGTGGAGTCCATCACGGCGCCATTGTGGATCCACGATGGCCAGCGTGGCAGATCCACTACAGCAGTCCGTAATCAACCAAAGTGGGAAGAATTAAATTCCCATGACTGCGTGGTGGATTTTTGCAAATATAGGGTTAACTGTATTGTAATTTTCAAATTTGCGGCGTATATCAGAAAATGATAGGTCGGAAAATCTGTTTAATGGCGATGCGCTAGTAGAGCCATTAAACATGTTTTCCGACCTATTATTTTCTGATATACGCCGCAAATCTGAAAATTACTATGCGGTTAACCTATTTCTAATGCACTCCTTTACTACTAACGTAGGAATACATATTGAAACTAGAAATGGACGCTTGTCGACAAGCGCATGTGTATCCCCCTCCCCAGATACACAAGTAGTTTGAAAAAAGGGTGTTCGAGTTATGCTCCGGAGACAAAATCAGTGACGGAAAAACAAAGGGAGATAACTAAAGAATTAGTGATGCAAGAGTTGTCATTCTTGCGGGACACACCTTTAGGGTCGTGGTCTATGCATGTGTGAAGTTTCATGAAAATATTCCAAAGGGTGTTCGAGTTATGCTCCAGAAACGAAATCAGTGCACGAAACAACAAAGGGAGATAACTAAGAAATTAATGACGCACGAGTTGTCATTCTTACGTGCGACACACCTTTGGGTCGTCTTCTATGCATGTGTGAAGTTTAATAAACTAGAAAATGTGTTCATAGAACACGGATGTCCCACATATCGCTTTGATAATAAATGAGGCCAAATTGCAAGTCAAAATTTTCTTTTACCTGAGCGTTAAAGTTTTTGAAGCACCAAGTATGTGACCTTGACCCTGGGCTTGGCGGGGGCAGGACAAACGTGGATTTGGCACAGGGCGGTAGAGAACCATTAGAGCAATGCATATATGAAATATGAAGCTGATCCGTGAAAGAAAACAGAAATTATAAGATATTTACCTGAGCGTTAAAGTTTTTGAAGCACCTAAGTATATGATGTTAACCCTGGGCTTGGCGGGGGCGGGACGAACGTGGATTTGGCACAGGGCGGTAGAGGACCATTAGAGCAACGCATATGTGAAATATGAAGTTGATCCGTGAATGGAAAGAAAAATTATAAGATATTTACCTGAGCATTAAAGTTTTTGAAGCACCAAGTATGTGACCTTGACCCTGGGATTGGCGGGGGCAGGACGAACGTGGATTTGGCACAGGGCGGTAGAGGACCATTAGAGCAATGCGTATATGAAATATGAAGATGATCCATGAAAGAAAACAGAAATTATAAGATATTTACCCGAGCGTTAAAGTTTTTGAAGCACTAAGTATGTGACCTTGACCCTGGGCTTGGCGGGGGCAGGACGAACGTGGATTTGGCACAGGGCGGTAGAGGACCATTAGAGCAACGCGTATATGAAATATGAAGTTGATCCGTGAATGGAAATAAAAATTATAGATATTTACCTGAGCGTTAAAGTTTTTTGAAGCACTAAGTATGTGACCTGACCCTGGGCTTGGCGGGGGCAGGACGAACGTGGATTTGGCACAGGGCGGTAGACGACCATTAGAGCAACGCGTATATGAAATATGAAGTTGATCCGTGAATGGAAATAAAAATTTTATAAGATATTTACCTGAGCGTTAAAGTTTTTGAAGCACCAAGTATGTGACCTTGACCCTGGGATTGGTGGGGCAGGACGAACGTGGATTTGGCATAGGGCGGTAGAGGACCATTAGAGCAATGCGTATATGAAATATGAAGATGATCCATGATCCATGAAAGAAAACAGAAAGTATAAGATATTTACCCAAGCGTTAATGTTTTTGAAGCACTAGGTATGTGACCTTGACCCTGGGCTTGACGGGGGCAGAACGAACGTGGATTTGGCACAGGGCGGTAGAGGACCATTAGAGAGCAATGCGTATATGCGTGTTCGAAATCAGAGCACGAAACAACAAAGGGAGATAAGTAAACAAGAATTCCGCGGAATCAGATGCCTCGCCTTGTCCCGCCTTGACCTCGAGCCTGGGCCCGTAAGCAATTTTCACTGGCCCGAACATATTATAAAATTATTGACTAGTGAACCATAGAATATCAGATTATATTCTATGGCTCACTAGTCAATAATTGTTTTATTATATGATAATAGTCTGTATATAGCACTTACGACCTTATGCTACTAGACAAAAATTGAAAAAGAATGTGAAAAAAAAAAATGGAAAAAAAGTTTAAAAATTAAAAATAATAATGCTTGCTACTGGAGCCCAGAATTTTTTTTAATAATCCTATATTTATCTACATATATCTGCACAGGTCCACATAATGCCACAATATTTTCAACACAGTTTACGGAAATGTAATATAATCATTTACCTGTATAAATTACCTGTAAGTGGTCAGTGGTCAGTTGCACATGCTAGCACATGCACAGGTGAATAGTCTGTATATAGCACTTACGACCTTATGCTACTGGACAAAAATTGAAAAATAATTTGAATGAAAAATAAATGAAAAAAAAAAAAATGGAAAAAAAAAGATAAAAAAAATTTAAAAATAATAATGCTTGCTACTGAAGCCCAGATTTTTTTTCCAGTCAAATTGAAAAATAATTTGAAGAAAAAAAATGAAAAAAAATAATGAAAAAAAAAAAAAAAAAATGACAAAAAAAAGTTTAAAAATATTAATGCTTGCTATTGGAGACCAGATTTTTTTTTAATAGTCCTATATTTATCTACATATATCTGCAGAGGTCCACATAATGCCACAATATTTTCAACACAGTACCCAATGTAGTGATTTACCTGTATAAATTACCTGGTCAGCAGTGGTCAAGCACTGGACATCTGCACATGCTAGCCCATGCTTAGCACATGGTTCTCCCAGTTTCTATTGTTCTCTCTACAGGTAAGGTGTACAGAGCACACGAGAAAAGGTATACAGAGCAGACGAGAAAACAGGTCCTCATGCATTATTGTCCAGTTTGTAGAGTGCGCAAAACAAAAAAGGGAGATAACTGAAAAATTAGCTACGCAAGAGTTGTCATTCTTGTGCGCGACACACTTCCGGGTCGTGGTCTATGCATGTGTGAAGTTTCATGAAAATATTCCAAAGGGTGGTCGAGTTATGCTCCGGACAGGAAATCAGTGAGCGAAAACAAAAAAGGGAGATAACTCAAAAATTAGCTATGCAAGAGTTGTCATTCTTGTGCACGACACACCTTCGGTTTGTGGTCTAATTGAATGTGTTAAGTTTCATAAAAATATTCCAAAGGGTGGTCGAGTTATGGTCAATCAGTGCGCGAAACAAAAAAGGGAGATAACTAAAAAATTAGCTATGCAAGAGTTGTCATTCTTGTGCGCGACACACCTTCGGGTCGTGGTCTATGCATGTGTGAAGTTTCATGAAAATATTCGAAAGGGTGGTGGAGTTATGCTCCGGACACGAAATCAGTGCGAGAAACAAAAAAGGGAGATAACTCAAAAAATTAGCTATGCAAGAGTTGTCATTCTTGTGTGCGACACACCTTCGGGTCGTGGTCTATGCATGTGTGAAGTTTCATGAAAATATTCCAAAGGGTGTTCGAGTTATGCTCCGGACAAGAAGTGTCTGCGGCGGACGCGGACGCGGCGCGCTGTCAAATCCATAGTATCCCCCGACGGAGTCCGGGGGATACAATAATTTGCGACCGTTCATCAACAATGATATACCTGTAATGTATGACCATCAGCCAATCAGATTGCGTGATATTTATAGAGTGCATTAGAAAACACGATGAGCTGACTGTACTTACACTTAACCGTTCCTTTGCGTTGGTATAGCGGCACCTCTGGATGTAGTAGAAGACGAGCCAGGCGAGGGAGATGATGATGAGCACAATGAAGGATATCGAGACAAACAGTACGGACGTGTTGTTGGCCGAAAACTGGTTGTTGTTGTTGCTGGGAATGGTGGAGGTGTCGCGCTGGCCGATGTCGATTGTCATGTAAACGTGCACTTCTCGGTTAAGGATCTCAATCAGGTGGGCTCCATCGTCCTTCTCGATGAATATCGATATAATGTCCGCTGGAAACAGACACAACAGGTTGAAGTAACGGACCGAGGTCTATAAATGCATTAAATATGCCTAAAAGCATCAATAAATGAAGAAAAAAAAAGCTAAACATTTTTTTTTTACTCTCTCCATATAGATTTTTTTTCTTCATTTATTGATGCTTTTAGGCATATATAATGTATTTATAGACCTCGGTTCGTTACTTCAACCTGTGAAAACAGATGGTAGTAATAGGCATGATAGGAATATACTGGTACAATGTAGAATAAGAATCTGATGTGAGAGTAGAATCTGGTTATACCCCTTATAAGAGTAATCCTACCAGTATTACTTTTAACTGTGCATGCTAGCGGTGAAAATAACATCCAACAACTTAATTATGAGCATGTTTCTTATTTATCTCTGTAAATATGTCTTGCAATTTCATTAGAATTGAGTCCAGTGGACTCATTTCCACCAAAATATAATTGTCAGATTGTACAACTGTATCTTCCATTAGATTCCTCATGAGTTAACACATAAGTATAGAGCCCATATACATTGTCCTAGTATGATTACCCTCCCCTCCGATTGATAAATGCTGTGTAATCAAGACCGGTATGCACAACAACTTGTTAATTTCCGGTTTACATGCTTTATTTATTAAATATAATAAAATGTTATTTTACTGCTTTGAATTGGCATTTGTTGTTCCACCCTGATAATACAGGTGTGTATACTTAGTTCGACTACACATATGTGTGTATAGGCAAACGGAAGTAAACACATTAGAGTTGCAGTCTCTGTGTGTCACAGGTCGTATGGGAGTTGCGTCCCGTAATTACGTGTATGGCAATATTTCGAGGTCCTGTTCAGATCGTTACGTCAAACTTCGGTTTACTCGAAGTATTTATCACAGTCCGACGGACTTCGAATAAACGAGCGTAGACTGTATTCAGCCCTGAAATTAGAATAACCTGACCTGGTCCATACAACACCAAAGTCATTTGGCCCCTTCCCTAAAATAGGATTATGAATAAGTGTAATACTCACATACATGTAAGGGGTACATTTTGTATAACCAGATTCAACTGTCACATAAATGTACAAGAATGCCAACGACGTACATGAGGTCCAAACCAGTAGCCTATTTCATCAACATTGCAAAGTATACTTTACTAGCAAAGTATACTTTGAGGGAGTAATCATTTATTTTTCCTGAAATGCATTATTTCATATAGAACTAACAAATGCATATATTTCATGATTAAAAGTATGCAGAATTATTATACTGAATTTATTACATTATCACAGCCAAATTGGCTGTGATAATGTAATAAATTCAGTATAATAAAAATTAATAAATTTATCATAAAATTGAAAATTTCTCCCTCAAAATATACTTTGCTACTAAAGTATACTTTGCAATGTTGATGAAATAGGCTACTGGTCTCCGGTCGGGATTCCAGTAAGGAGTAATCACGATCATTAAATTACCCATCGCATGCTCCCACCCGACACCCATGAAAGGTCATGAAAAATAATAATGTTCTTGACCTCTGACATGTCGGCAGGAAAAATAATAGTTTTCTTGACCTCTTACTGGCTGACACGTGGAAGATTCTGAAAATGTTAACAGATGACTACGGCCAGAAAGGGGTAAATTACTGGATATAATACTCCCATCTGAGGTCAGGGTTGGGATTCCCAATAGCCTGTACTGGCAGCAACTTGTTTCTGTTTCTGTCAGGCCAATTACACACTACCACAAACAATGCATTCCCCACCAGGCCAAACATAATAGTCAGAGCTCCAGATAAGCTTTGTGTCTAAAGTATACTATATCCCCTGATTTCAAAATCATTGCGTATTTTACTTTTAGAAATTGATTATTGATTTTCTTCATTACTAAATAGGGAAAAAATGATGATAAAAATATATAACAAATTTAAACATTCACAGTGTTTGCTTTTTTCAGCTCAACTAAGTGAATGTTCAACTTTATGACAGTATTTTCACTACTCAATTTTAAAATCAATGCGTATTTTCACATTGCTGTGCATATTTTGTACTCCCACTTTTGATAATCAATGCGTATTCAGCTAATATAATTGCGTAAACACGCACTTTATCTGGAGCTCTGAATAATGAGTTATTTGTTTGCTGTAACATAACCATGCACAAAAAAAAAAGCTACAATAGTTGCCTACAATATGATTACATAGTGGAGAGGTATCGTACCAGGGTAGCAATTTTGTTTCGAGAAAGAAAATGAGCTTCTATAAATTTGTTTTTGCACATTTATAACTTGGGAGTATTTAACCCGCACTGGCTAAAATCTAGTCCTTTGTCTAGTCCAAATCATCAAGTCTATGTCAGGCCACAATCACCAAATTGTCCATGTCTGGCTACTGGTCACAATCAACAAGTCGTCCATGTCAGGCCACAATCACCAAATTGTCCATGTCTGGCTACTGGTCACAATCACCAAGTCGTCCATGTCAGGCCACAATCACCACATTGTCCATGTCTGGTTCCTGTCTTTGTCTAGTCCCAAACATCAAGTCTATGTCAGACCACAATCACCACATTGTCCATGTCTGGTTCCTGTCTTTGTCTAGTCCCAATCATCCAGTCTATGTCAGGCCACAATCACCAAATTGTCCATGTCTGGTTCCTGTCTTTGTCTAGTCCCGATCATCACATCTATGTCAGGCCACAATCACCAAATTGTCCATGTCTGGCTACTGTATTTGTCTAGTCCCAATCATCAAGTCTATGCTAGGCCACAATCGCCACATTGTCCATGCCAGGTTATTGTCTTTGTCTAGTCCCAATCATCAAAGCTATGCCAGGCCACAATCACCAAATTGTCCATGTCTGGTTACTGTCTTCGTCTAGTCCCAATCATCACATCTATGTCAGGCCACAATCACCAAATTGTCCATGTCTGGCTACAGTCTTTGTCTAGTCCTAATCACCAAGTCTATGCCAGGCCACAATCACCAAATTGTCCATGCCAGGTTACAGTCTTTGTCTAGTGCCAGTCATCACGTATATGCCAGGCCACAATCACCAAATTGTCCATGCCAGGTAACTGTCTTTGTCTAGTCCCAATCATCAGTCTATTGCCAGGCCACACACCACCAAATTGGTCCAGCAGGTTACTTTCCTTTGTCCTAATCCCAAATCAATCACGCTAAGCTAGGGCCACAATCGCCACATTGTCCATGCCAGTTTACTGTCTTGTCCTATTCCCAACATCATCAAATTTTAAATGGCCCAAGGCCACAATCACCACATGTCCATGTCTGGTTCCTGTCTTTGTCTTGTCCCAATCATCAAGTCTATGTCAGGCCACAATGACCAAATTGTCCATGTCAGGTTACTGTCTTTGTCTAGTCCCAATCACCAAGTTTATGTCAGGCCACAATCACCACATTGTCCATGCCAGGTTACTGTCTTTGTCTAGTTCCAATCACCAAGTCTATGTCAGGCCACAATCGCCACATTGTCCATGTCTGGCTACGATCTTTGTCTATTCCCAATCACCATGTCTATGCCAGGCCACACTCACCACATTGTCCATGTCTGGCTACTGTCTTTGTCTAGTCCCAACCATCAAGTCTATGTCATGCCACAATCACCACATTGTCCATGCCAGGTTACTGTCTTTGTCTAGTCCCAATCACCAAGTCTATGTCAGGCCACACTCACCACATTGTCCATGCCAGGTTACTGTCTTTGTCTAGTCCCAATCATTACGTCTATGCCAGGAAAAATCGCCACATTGTCCATGCCAGGTTACTGTCTTTGTCTAGTCCCAATCATTACGTCTATGCCAGGCTACAATCGTCACATTGTCCATGCCAGGTTACTGTATTTGTCTAGTCCCAATCATCAAGTCTATGTCAGGTTACGCTCACCAAATTGTCCATGTTTTGCTACTGTCTTTGCCTACTCCCAATCATCAAGTCTACATGTATGTCAGGCCACAATCACCAAGTTGTCCATGTCTGGCTACTGTTTGTGCCTAGTCCCAATCACCAAGTAAATGTCAGGTCACGCTCACCAAATTGTCCAAGTCTGGCTACTGTCTTTGTCTAGTCCCAATCATCAAGTCTATGCCGGGCCACAATCACCAAATTGTCAATGTCTGGTTACTGTCTTTGTCTAGTCCCAATCATCAATTCTATGTCAGGCCACAATCATAACATTATCCATGTCAGGTTACTGTCTTTGTCTAGCCCCAAACATCAAGTCTATGTCAGGCCACAATCACCAAGTTGTCCATGTCTGGCTACTGTTTGTGTCTAGTCCCAATCACTAAGTAAATGTCAGGTCACGCTCACCAAATTATCCAAGTCTGGCTACTGTTATTGTCTAGTCCCAATCATCAAGTCTATGCCGGGCCACAATCACCAAATTGTCAATGTCTGGTTACTGTCTTTGTCTAGTCCCAATCATCAATTCAATGTCAGGCCACAATCATAACATTGTCCATGTCAGGTTACTGTCTTTGTCTAGCCCCAATCATCAAGTCTAGGTCAGGCCACAATCACCAAATTGTCCATGCCAGTTTACTGTCTTTGTCTAGTCCCAATCATCAAGTCTATGTCAGGACACAATCACCAAATTGTCCATGTCTGGCTACTGAGTTTGTCTAGTCCAAATCATCAAGTCTATGCCAGGCCACAATCACCAAATTGTCCATGCCAGATTACTCTCTTTGTGTAGTCCCAATCATCATATCTATGCCAGGCCACAATCACCACATTGTCCATGCCAGGTTACTGTCGTTGTCTAGTCCCAATCATCAAATCTATACCAGGCCACAATCACCACATTGTCCATGTCTCGTTCCTGTCTTTGTCTAGTCCCAACCATCATGTCTATGTCAGGCCACAATCACCAAATTGTCCATGTCTGGCTACTGTCTTTGTATAGTCCCAATCATCAAGTCTATTTCAGGCCACAATCACCACATTGTCAATGCCAGGTTACTGTTGTTGTCTAGTCCCAATCATTAAGTCTATGACAGGCCACAATCACCAAATTGTCTATGTCTGGCTACTGTCTTTGTCTAGTCCCAATCATCACGTCTATGCTAGGCCACAATCGCCACATTGTCCATGCCAGGTTATTGTCTTTGTCTAGTCCCAATCATCAAATCTATGCCAGGCCACAATCACCAAATTGTCCATGTCTGGTTACTGTCTTTGTCTAGTCCCAATCATCACATCTACGTTAGGCCACAATCACCAAATTGTCCATGTCTGGCTACTGTATTTGTCTAGTCCGAATCATCAAGTCTATGCCATGCCACAATCACCAAATTGTCCATGCCAGGTTACTGTCTTTGTCTAGTCCCAGTCATCACGTATATGTCAGGCCACAATCACTAAATTGTCCATGCCAGGTTACTGTCTTTGTCTAGTCCCAATCATCAAGTCTATGTCAGGCCACAATCACCAAATTGTCCATGTCTGGCTACTGTCTTTGTCTAGTACCAATCATCAAGTCTATGTCAGGCCACAATCACCAAATCGTCCATGTATGGTTCCTGTCTTTGTCTTGTCCCAATCCTCAAGTCTATGTCAGGCCACAATCACCAAATAGTCCATGCCAGTTTACTGTCTTTGTCTAGTCCCAATCATCAAGTCTATGTCAGGACACAATCACCAAATTGTCCATGTCTGGTTCCTGTCTTTGTCTAGTCCCAATCACCAAGTCTATGTCAGGCCACAATCACCACATTGTCCATGTCTGGCTACTGTCTTTGTCTAGTCCCAATCATCAAGTATATGCCAGGCCACAATCACCAAATTGTCCATGCCAGGTTACTGTCTTTGTCTAGTCCCAATCATCAAGTGTATTTCAGGCCACAATCATCACAGGTTGTCCATGCAGGTTACAGTCGTTGTCTAGTCCCAATCATAGTCTATGTCAGGCCACAATCACAAATTGTCCATGTCTGGCTACTGTCTTTGTCTAGTCCCAATCATCACGTCTAGCTGCCAGGCCACATCAACCATCATTGTCCCATGCCAGGTTACTGTCTTTGTCTAGTACCAATCCCAATCATCAAGTCTATGTCAGGCCACAATCACCAAATTGTCCATGTTTGGCTACTGTCTTTGTCTAGTCCCAATCATCAAGTCTATGCCAGGCCACACTCACCACATTTTCCAAGCCAGGTTACTGTCTTTGTCTAGTACCAATCATCACGTCTATGCTAGGCCACAATCGCCACATTGTCCATGCCAGGTCTAGTCCCAATCATCAAGTCTATGCCAGGCCACAATCACCAAATTGTCCATGTCAGGTTACTGTCTTTGCCTAGTCCCAATCATCAAGTCTTTGCTAGGACACAATTGCCACATTGTCCATGCCAGGTTACTGTCTTTGTCTAGTCCCAATCATCAAGTCTATGCCAGGCCACACTCACCACATTTTCCAAGCCAGGTTACTGTCTTTGTCTAGTACCAATCATCACGTCTATGCTAGGCCACAATCGCCACATTGTCCATGCCAGGTCTAGTCCCAATCATCAAGTCTATGCCAGGCCACAATCACCAAATTGTCCATGTCAGGTTACTGTCTTTGTCTAGTCCCAATCATCAAGTCTTTGCTAAGACACAATTGCCACATTGTCCATGCCAGGTTACTGTCTTTGTCTAGTCCCAATCATCAAATCTATGCCAGGCCACAATCACCACATTGTCCATGTCTGGTTCCTGTCTTTGTCTAGTCCCAACCATCAAGTCTATGTCAGGCCACAATCACCAAATTGTCCATGCCAAGTTACTGTCTTTGTCTAGTCCCAGTCATCACGTATATGCCAGGCAATAATCACCAAATTGTCCATGCAAGGTTACTGTCTTTGTCTAGTCCCAATCATCAAGTCAATGTCAGGCCACAATCACCAAATTGTCCATGTCTGGCTACTGTCTTTGTCTAGTCCCAATCATCAAGTCTATGCCAGGCCACAATCACCAACTTTTGTGTAGTCCCAATCATCACGTCTATGCCAGGCCACAATCACCACATTGTCCATGCCAGGTTACTGTCGTTGTCTAGTCCCAATCATCAAGTCTATGCCAGGCCACAATCAGCACATTGTCCACGTCTTGTTCCTGTCTTTGTCTTCTCCCAATCATCAAGTCTATGTCAGGCCACAATCACCAAATTGTCCATGTCTGGCTACTGTCTTTGTCTTGTCCCAATCATCAGGTCTATGTCATGCCACAATCACCACATTGTCCATGCCAGGTTACTGTCTTTGTTTAGTCCCAATCACCAAGTCTATGTCAGGCCACACTCACCACATTATCCATGCCCGTTTACTGTCTTTGTCTAGTCCCAATAATCAAGTTGATGTCAGGCCACAATCACCAAATTGTCCATGTCTGGTTCCTGTCTTTGTCTAGTCCCAATCATCAAGTCTATGTCAGGCCACAATCACCACATTGTCCATGCCAGATTACTGTCTTTGTCTAGTCCCAATCATCAAGTCTATGTCAGGCCACACTCACCACATTGTCCATGCCATGGCCAGGTTACTGTCTTTGTCTAGTCCCAGTCATCATGTCTATGCCAGGCCACAATCACCACATTGTCCATGCCAGGTTACTGTCTTTGTCTAGTCCCAATGATCAAATGTATGCCAGGCCACAATCAGCACATTGTCCATGTCTGGTTCCTGTCTTTGTCTAGTCCCAACAATCAAGTCTATGTCAGGCCACAATCACCAAATTCTCCATGTCTGGCTACTGTCTTTGTCTACTCCCAATCATCAAGTCTATGCCAGGCCACAATCACCAAATTGTTCATGCCATGTTACTCTCTTTGTCTAGTCCCAATCATCACGTCTATGCCAGGCCACAATCACCACATTGTCCATGCCAGGTTACTGTCTTTGTCTAGTCCCAATCACCAAGTCTATGCCAGGCCACAATCACCAAAGTGTCCATGTCTGGCTACTGTCTTTGTCTAGTCCTAACCATCAAGTCTATGTCATGCCACAATCACCACATTGTCCATGCCAGGTTACTGTCTTTGTCTAGTCCCAATCATCAAGTCTATGTCAGGACACAATCACCAAATTGTCCATGTCTGGTTCCTGTCTTTGTCTAGTCCCAATCACCAAGTCTATGTCAGGCCACAATCACCACATTGTCCATGTCTGGCTACTGTCTTTGTCTAGTCCCAATCATCAAGTATATGCCAGGCCACAATCACCAAATTGTCCATGCCATGTTACTGTCTTTGTCTAGTCCCAATCATCAAATGTATTTCAGGCCACAATCATCACATTGTCCATGCCAGGTTACAGTCGTTGTCTGGTCCCAATCATTAAGTCTATGCCAGGCCACAATCACCAAATTGTCCATGTCTGGCTACTGTCTTTGTCTAGTCCCAATCATCACGTCTATGCCAGGCCACACTCACCACATTATCCATGCCAGGTTACTGTCTTTGTCTAGTCCCAATCATCAAGTCTATGTCAGGCCACAGTCACCAAATTGTCCATGTCTGGCTACTGTCTTTTTCTAGTCCCAATCATCAAGTCTATGCCAGGCCACACTCACCACATTGTCCAAGCCAGGTTACTGTCTTTGTCTAGTCCCAATCATCACGTCTATGCTAGGCCACAATCGCCACATTGTCCATGCCAGGTCTAGTCCCAATCATCAAGTCTATGCCAGGCCACAATCACCAAATTGTCCATGTCAGGTTACTGTCTTTGTCTAGTCCCAAGCATCAAGTCTATGCCAGGCCACAATCACCAAATTGTCCATGTCAGGTTACTGTCTTTGTCTAGTCCCAACCATCATGTCTATGCCAGGCCACAATCACCACATTGTCCATGTCTGGTTCCTGTCTTTGTCTAGTCCCAACCATGAAGTCTATGTCAGGCCACAAGCACCAAATTGTCCATGTCTGGCTACTGTCTTTGTCTAGTCCCAATCATCAAGTCTATGCCAGGCCACAATCACCACCTTGTCCATGCCAGGTTACTCTCTTTGTGTAGTACCATTCATCACGTCTATGCCAGGCCACAATCACCACATTGTCCATGCCAGGTTACTGTCGTTGTCTAGTCCCAATCATCAAGTCTATGTCAGGCCACAATCAGCACATTGTCCATGTCTGGTTCCTGTCTTTGTCTTGTCCCAATCATCAAGTCTATGTCAGGCCACAATCACCAAATTGTCCATGTCTGGTTCCTTTCTTTGTCTTGTCCCAATCAGCAAGTGAATGTCAGGCCACAATCATCAAATTGTCCATGTCTGGCTACTGTCTTTGTCTACTCCCAATCATCAAGTCTATGCCAGGCCACAATCACCAAATTGTTCATGCCAGGTTACTGTCTTTGTCTAGTCCCAATCATCACATCTATGCCAGGCCACAATCACCACATTGTCCATGCCAGGTTACTGTCTTTGTCTAGTCCCAATCATCAAGTCTATGCCAGGCCACAATCACCAAATTGTCCATGCCAGGTTACTGTCTTTGTCTAGTCCCAGTCATCACGTATATGCCAGGCAACAATCACCAAATTGTCCATGCAAGGTTACTGTCTTTGTCTAGTCCCAATCATCAAGTCTATGTCAGGCCACAATCACCAAATTGTCCATGTCTGGCTACTGTCTTTGTCTAGTCCCAATCATCAAGTCTATGCCAGGCCACAATCACCAACTTGTTCATGCCAGGTTACTCTCTTTGTGCAGTCCCAATCATCACGTCTATGCCAGGCCACAATCACCACATTGTCCATGCCAGGTTACTGTCGTTGTCTAGTCCCAATCATCAAGTCTATGCCAGGCCACAATCAGCACATTGTCCATGTCTTGTTCCTGTCTTTGTCTTGTCCCAATCATCAAGTCTATGTCAGGCCACAATCACCAAATTGTCCATGTCTGGTTCCTGTCTTTGACTAGTCCCAATCATCAAGTCTATGTCAGGCCACAATCAGCACATTGTCCATGTCTGGTTCCTGTCTTTGTCTTGTCCCAATCATCAAGTCTATGTCAGGCCACAATCACCAAATTGTCCATGTCTGGTTCCTTTCTTTGTCTTGTCCCAATCAGCAAGTGAATGTCAGGCCACAATCATCAAATTGTCCATGTCTGGCTACTGTCTTTGTCTACTCCCAATCAATCAAGTCTATGCCAGGCCACAACTCACCAAATTGTTCATGCCAGGTTACTGTCTTTGTCTAGTCCCAATCATCACATCGGATGCCAGCCACAATCACCACATTGTCCATGCCAGGTTACTGTCTTTGTCTAGTCCCAATCATCAAGTCTATGCCAGGCCACAATCACCAAATTATCCATGCCAGGTTACTGTCTTTGTCTAGTCCCAGTCATCACGTATATGCCAGGCAACAATCACCAAATTGTCCATGCAAGGTTACTGTCTTTGTCTAGTCCCAATCATCAAGTCTATGTCAGGCCACAATCACCAAATTGTCCATGTCTGGCTACTGTCTTTGTCTAGTCCCAATCATCAAGTCTATGCCAGGCCACAATCACCAACTTGTTCATGCCAGGTTACTCTCTTTGTGTAGTCCCAATCATCACGTCTATGCCAGGCCACAATCACCACATTGTCCATGCCAGGTTACTGTCGTTGTCTAGTCCCAATCATCAAGTCTATGCCAGGCCACAATCAGCACATTGTCCATGTCTTGTTCCTGTCTTTGTCTTGTCCCAATCATCAAGTCTATGTCAGGCCACAATCACCAAATTGTCCATGTCTGGTTCCTGTCTTTGACTAGTCCCAATCATCAAGTCTATGTCAGGCCACACTCACCACATTGTCCATGCCACGTTACTGTCTTTGTCTAGTCCCAATCATCAAGTTTATGTCAGGTCACCCTCACCAAATTGTCCATGTTTTGCTACTGTCTTTGTCTAGTCCCAATCATCAAGTCTACATGTATGTCAGGCCACAATCACCAAGTTGTCCATGTCTGGCTACTGTTTGTGTCTAGTCCCAATCACCAAGTCAATGTCAGGTAACGCTCACCAAATTGTCCATGTTTGGCTACTGTCTTTGTCTAGTCACAATCATCAAATCTATGCCGGGCCACAATCACCAAATTGTCCATGTCAGGTTACTGTCTTTGTCTAGTCCCAATCATCAAGTCTATGTCAGGTCACAATCACCAACTGGTCCATGTGACGTTAGTCTTTGTCTAGTCACAATCATCAAGTCTATGTCAGGCCACAATCCCCAAATTGTCCATTTCTGGTTACTGTCTTTGTTTAGTCCCAATCATCAAGTCTATGTCAGGCCACAATCACCAAATTGTCCATGCCTAGTTCCTGTCTTTGTCTAGTCCCAATTATCAAGTCTATGTCAGGCCACAATCACCACAGTGTCCATGCCAGGTTACTGTCTTTGTCTAGTCCCAGTCATCACGTATATTCCAGGCAACAATCACCAAATTGTCCATGCAAGGTTACTGTCTTTGTCTAGTCCCAATCATCAAGTCTATGTTAGGCCACAATCACCAAATTGTCCATGTCTGGCTACTGTCTTTGTCTAGTCCCAATCATCAAGTCTATGCCAGGCCACAATCACCAACTTGTTCATGCCAGGTTACTCTCTTTGTGTAGTCCCAATCATCACGTCTATGCCAGGCCACAATCATCACATTGTCCATGCCAGGTTACTGTCGTTGTCTAGTCCCAATCATCAAGTATGCCAGCCACAATCAGCACATTGTCCATATCTTGTTCCTGAATCTTTGTCTTGTCCCAATCATCAAGTTTATGTCAGGCCACAATCACCAATTTAGTCAATCTGGTTCCTGTATTTGTACTTGTCCCATCATAGGTCTGTCATGCCACAATCACCACATTGTCCATGCCAGATACTGTCTTTGTCTTAGTCCCAATCATCAAGTCTATGTCAGGCCACACTCACCACATTGTCCATTCCATGGCCAGGTTACTGGTCTTTGTATAGTCCCAATCATCATATGCCAGGCCACAATCACCACATTGTCCATGCCAGGTTACTGGTCTATGTCCCAATCATCAAATGTATGCCAGGCCACAATCACATTGTCCATGTTGGTTCCTCTCTTTGTCTTAGTTCCCAACCATCAAGTCTATGTTAGGCCACAATCACCATTGTCCATGTCTGGCTACTGTCTTTGTCTACTCCCAATCATCAAGTCTATGCCAGCCACAATCACCAAATTGTTCATGCATGTTACTCTCTTTGTCTGTCCCATCATCACGTCTATGCCAGGCCACAATCACCACAGTGTCCATGCCAGGTTACTGTCTTTGTCTAGTCCCAATCACCAAGTCTATGCCAGGCCACAATCACCAGTGTCCATGTGGCTACTGTCTTTGTCTAGTCCTACCATCAAGTCTATCATGCCACAATCACCACATTGTCCATGCAGGTTATGTCTTTGTTAAGTCCCAATACCAAGTCTATGTCAGGCCACACTCACCACATTGTCCATGCCAGGTTACTGTCTTTGTCTAGTCCCAATCAGTACATCTATGCCAGGCCACAATCTCCACATTGTCCATGCCAGGTTACTGTCATTGTCTAGTCCCAATCACCAAGTCTATGTCAGGCCACACTCACCACATTGTCCAATCTCGTTTACTGTCTTTGTCTAGTCCTAATCATCAAGTCGATGTCAGGCCACAATCACCAAATTGTCCATGTCCGGTTCCTGTCTTTGTCTAGTCCCAATCATCAAGTCTATGTCAGGCCACACTCACCACATTGTCCATGCCACGTTACTGTCTTTGTCTAGTCCCAATCATCAAGTTTATGTCAGGTCACCCTCACCAAATTGTCCATGTTTTGCTACTGTCTTTGTCCAGTCCCAATCATCAAGTCTACATGTATGTCAGGCCACAATCACCAAGTTGTCCATGTCTGGCTACTGTTTGTGTCTAGTCCCAATCACCAAGTCAATGTCAGGTAACGCTCACCAAATTGTCCATGTTTGACTACTGTCTTTGTCTAGTCCCAATCATCAAATCTATACCGGGCCACAATCACCAAATTGTCCATGTCAGGTTACTGTCTTTGTCTAGTCCCAATCATCAAGTCTATGTCAGGTTACAATCACCAACTGGTCCATGTCAGGTTATTGTCTTTGTCTAGTCATAATCATCAAGTCTATGTCAGGCCACAATCCCCAAATTGTCCATTTCTGGCTACTGTTTTTGTTTAGTCCCAATCATCAAGTCTACGTCAGGCCACAATCACCAAATTGTCCATGCCTAGTTCCTGTCTTTGTCTAGTCCCAATCATCAAGTCTATGTCAGGCCACAATCACCAAAGTGTCCATGCCACTTTACGGTCTTTGTCTATTCCCAATCATCAAGTCTATGTCAGGCCACAATCACCAAATTGTCCATGCCAGTTTACTGTCTTTGTCTAGTCCCAATCATCAAGTCTATGTCAGGACACAATCCCCAAATTGTCCATGTCTGGTTCCTGTCTTTGTCTAGTCCCAATCACAAAGTCTATGTCAGGCCACAATCACCACATTGTCCATGTCTGGCTACTGTCTTTGTCTAGTCCCAATAATCAAGTCTGTGCCAGGCCACAAACACCAAATTGTCCATGTTTGGCTACTGTCTTTGTCTAGTCCCAATCATCAAGTCTATGTCAGGCCACAATCACCACATTGTCCATGCCAGGTTACTGTCTTTGTCTAGTCACAATCATCAAGTCTATGTCAGGCCACAAGTTTATGTCAGGTCACAAGTCTATGTCAGGCCACAATCACCAATGTGTCCATGCCAGTTTACTGTCTTTGTCTAGTCCCAATCATCAAGTCTATGCAAGGCCACAACCACCAAATTGTCCATGCCATGTTACTGTCTTTGTCTAGTCACAATCATCAAGTCTATTTCAGGCCACAATCACCACATTATCCATGCCAGGTGACTGTTGTTGTCTAGTCCCAATCATTATGTCTATGCCAGGCCACAATCACCACATTGTCCATGTCTGGCTACTGTCTTTGTCTAGTCCCAATCATCAAGTATATGCCAGGCCACACTCACCACATTGTCCATGCCAGGTTACTGTCTTTGTCTAGTCCCAATCATCAAGTCTATGCCAGGCCACAATCACCAAATTGTCCATGTCAGGTTACTGTCTTTGTCAGTTTGTCTAGTCCCAATCATCACGTCTATGCTAGGCCACAATGGCCACATTGTCCATGGCTGGTTCCTGTCTTTCTCTAGTCCCACACATCAAGTCTTTGTCAGGCCACAATCACCAAATTGTCCATGTCTGGCTACTGTCTTTGTCTAGTCCCAATCATCAAGTCTATGCCAGGCCACAATCACCAAATTGTCCATGCCAGGTTACTCTCTTTGTCTAGTCCCAATCATCACGTCTATGCCAGGCCACAATCACTACATTTTCCATGTCAGGTTACTCTCTTTGTCTAGTCCCAATCATCAAGTCTATGCCAGCCCACAATCACCACATTGTCCATGCCAGGTTACTGTCTTTGTCTAGTCCCAATCATCAAGTCTATGTCAGGCCACAATCACCACATTGTCCATGCCAGGTTACTGTCGTTGTCTAGTCCCAATCATCAAGTTTATGTCAGGCCACAATCACCACATTGTCCATGCCAGGTTACTGTCTTTGTCTAGTTCCAATCATCAAGTCTATGTCAGGCCGCAATCGCCACATTGTCCATGTCTGGCTACTGTCTTTGTATAGTCCCAATCACCAAGTCTATGCCAGGCCACAATCACCAAATTGTCCATGCCTGGCTACTGTCTTTGTCTAGTCCCAACCATCAAGTCTATGTCATGCCACAATCACCACATTGTCCATGCCAGGTTACTGTTTTTGTCTAGTCCCAATCATCAAGTCTATGTCAGGTCAGGCTCACCAAATTGTCCATGTTTTGCTACTGTTTTCGTCTAGTCCCAATCATCAGGCCACAATCCCAAAATTGACCATTTCTGGTTACTGTCTTTGTCTAGTCCCAATCATCAAGTCTATGTCAGGCCACAATCATCAAATTGTCCATGTCTGGCTACTGTCTTTGTCTAGTCCCAATCATCAAGTCAATGTCAGGCCACAATCACCAAATTGTCCATTTCTGGTTACTGTCTAGTCCCAATCATCAAGTCTATGTCAGGCCACAATCACCAAATTGTCCATTTCTGGTTACAGTCTATGTCTACTCACAATCATCAAGTATATGACGGGCCAAAATCACCAAATTGTCCATTTCTGGTTACTGTCTATGTCTAGTCTCAACCATCAAGTCTATGTCAGGCCACAATCGCCACATTGTCCATGTCTGGCTACTGTCTTTGTATAGTCCCAATCACCAAGTCTATGCCAGGCCACACTCACCAAATTGTCCATGCCTGGCTACTGTCTTTGTCTAGTCCCAATCATCAAGTCTATGTCAGGCCACAATCATCAAATTGTCCATGTCTGGCTACTGTCTTTGTCTAGACCCAATCATCAAGTCTATGTCAGGCCACAATCACCAAATTGTCCATTTCTGGTTACTGTCTAGTCCCAATCATCAAGTCTATGTCAGGCCACAATCACCAAATTGTCCATTTCTGGTTACTGTCTATGTCTAGTCACAATCATCAAGTATATGCCAGGCCACAATCACAAAATTGTCCATGTCTGGTTCCTGTCTTTGTCTAGTCCCAATCATCAAGTCTATGTCAGGCCACAATCACCAAATTATCGAAGTCTGGTTACTGTTTGTTTGTTTATTGGTGTTTAACGGCTTATCAACAGCTAAGGTAATGTAAGGCCGGGTAAACGGGTTTGATCCCGTTTTAACCTGCTGCATTGGGTGGGAAATCCCAAAATCAGAACGGAATATTTACATCGAGAAACGATATATTCAGCACTGAAATTAGAATAACCTGACCTGGTGTCAGGTCCATACCACACCAAAGTCACTTGGCCCTTTCCCCAAAAATAGTTTAGTCCTAATCCTCAAGTCTATGTCAGGCCATAATCACCAAATTGTCCATGTCTATCTACTGTCTACATGTACAGTGTATGTTTAGTCCCAATCCTCAAGTCTATGTCAGGCCACAATCACCAAATTGTGCATGTCTGTCTATGTCTAGTCAAAATCATCAAGTCTATGTCAGACCACAATCACCAAATTATCCATGTCTGTCTACTGTCTACATGTATGTTCAGTCCCAATCCTCAAGTCCATGTCAGGCCATAATCACCTAGTTGTCCATGTCTGTCTATGTCTAGTCCCAATCAGCAAGTCTATGTCAGACCACAATCACCAAATTGTCCATGTCAGGTTACTGTATTTGTCTAGTCCCAATCACCAAGTCTATTTCAGACCACAATCACCAACTTCTCCATGTCTGGTTACTGTCTTTGTTGAGTCCCAATCGCCAAGCCTATGTCAGGCCACAATCACCAAGTTGTCCATGTCAGGTTACTGTCTTTGTCTAGTCCCAATCATCAAGTTTATGTCATCCCACAATCACCAAATTGTCCATGTCTGGCTACCGTCTTTGTCTTGTCCCAACCATCAAGTTTATGTCAGGTCACAATCACCACATTGTCCATGTGAGGTTACTGTCTTTGTCTTGTCCCAATCATCAAGTTTATGTCAGCCGAAAATCACCAAATTGTCCATGTCTGGCTATTGTCTTTGTCTTGTCCCAACCATAAGTTTATGTCGGGTCACAATCACCAAGTTGTCCATGTCTGGTTACTGTCTTTGTCTAGTCACAATCATCAAGTCTATGTCAGGTCACAATGGCCAAATTGTCCATGTCTGGTTACTGTATTTGTCTAGTTCCAATCAGCATGTCTATGTCAGGCCACAATTACCAAATTGTCTATGTCTGTCTACCGTCTATGTATAGTTCCAATAATCAAGTCTATGTCAGCTCACAATGACCAAAGTGTTCATGTCTGGTTACTTTCTTTGTCTAGTCCCAATCATCAAGTCTACGTTAGGCCACAATCATCAAATTGTCCATGTCTGTCTACTGTCTATGTCTAGTACCAATCATCAAGTCTATGTCAGGTCACAATCACCAAATTGTCCATGTCTGGTTACTGTAATTGTCTAGTCCCAATCAGCATGTCTATGACAGGCCACAATCACAAAAGTATCTATGTCTGTCTACTGTCTATGTCTAGTCCCAATCTATGTCTATGTCAGCTCACACTGACCAAACTGTTCATGCCTGGTTACTGTCTTTGTCTAGTCCCAACCATCAAGTTTATGCCAGGTCACAATCACCAAATTGTCCATGTCAGGTTACTCTCTTTGTCTAGTCCCAATCATCAAGTCTCTGTCAGGCCACAATCACCAAATGTTCCATGTGAGGTTACTGTCTATGTCTAGTCCCAATAATCAAGTCTATGTCAGGTCACAATCACCAAATTGTCCATGTCTGGCTATTGTCTTTGTCTTGTCCCAACCATCAAGTTTATGTCAGGTCACAATCACCAAGTTGTCCATGTCTGGTTACTGTTTTTGTCTAGTCACAATCATCAGGTCTATGTCCAGCCACAATCACCAAAGTGTCCATGTCTGTCTACTGTCTATGTCTAGTCCCAATAATCAAGTCTATGTCAGGTCACAATGACCAAATTGTCTATGTATGTCTAGTGTCCATGTATAGTTCCAATAATCAAGTATATGTCAGCTCACCAATGACCAAAGTGTTCATGTCTGGTTACTGTATTTGTCTCGTCCCAATCATCAAGTCTATGTTCGGCCACAATCATCAAATTGTCCATGTCTGTCTACTGTCTATGTCTAGTACCAATCATCAAGTCTATGCCAGGTCACAATCACCAAATTGTCTATGTCTGGTTACTGTATTTGTCTAGTCCCAATCAGCATGTCTATGTCATGCCACAATTACAAAATTATCCATGTCTAGTCCCAATCATCATGTTTATGGCAGGTCACAATCACCAAGTTCTCCATGTCAGGTTACTCTCTTTGTCTAGTCCCAATCACCAAGTCTATGTCAGGCCACAATCACCAAACTGTCCATGTCTGGCTACTGTCTTTGTCTAGTCCCAATCAACAAGTCTATGTCGGACCACAATCAGCAAATTGTCCATTTCTGGTTACTGTCTTTGTTGAGTCCCAATCACCAAGCCTATGTCGGACCACAATCTCAAGTATACATGTATGTCTGGCCACAATCACCAACTTGTCCATGTCTGTCTACTGTCTTTATCTAGTCCCAAGCATCAAGTCGAAAATTTATGTCTTTGTCTAGTCACAATAATCAAGTCTACATGTATGTCGGGCCACAATCACCAAATTATCCATGTCTGTTCCTGTCTTTGTCGAGTCACAATCACAAAGTCTATGTCAGGCGACAATCACCAAATTGTCCATGTCTGGTTACTGTATTTGTCTAGTCACAATCACAAAGTCTATGTCGGGTCACACTCACCAAATTGTTCATGTGTGTCTACTGTCTACATGTATGTTTAGTCGCAATCCTCAAGTCTATGTCAGGCCACAATCACCAAATTGTCCATGTCTGTCTAGCTTCTACATGTACAGTGTATGTTTAGTCCCAATCCTCAAGTCTATGTCAGGCCACACTCACCAAATTGTGCACGTCTGTCTACATGTATGTTTAGTCCAAATCCTCAAGTCTATGACTCTATGTCAGGCCATAATCACCAAGTTGTCCATGTCTAGTCCCAATCATCAAGTCTATGTCAGACCACAAGCACCAAATTGTTCAGGTCTGGTTACTGTCTTTGTCTAGTCATAATCACAAAGTATATGTCAGGTCACAATCACCAAATTGTCCATGTCTGGTTACTGACTTTGTCAAGTCACAATCACAAAGTCTGTGTCGGGTCACACTCACCAAATGGTCCATGTCTGTCTACTCTCAGACTCTACATGTATGTTTAGTCCCAAACCTATAGTCTACATGTATGTCAGGTCACAATCACCAAATTCTCCATGTCTGGTTACTGTCTTTGTCTAGTCATAATCACAAAGTCTATGTCAGGCCACAAACACAAATCACATGTCTGGTTACTGTCTTTGTCTAGTTCCAATCATCAAGCCTCGTCGTCATGCCTTTCTACACCGTCCGTCTGATTCCGCTACTGCCGCATCGTCACAGCTGTACTGTAGTGAATTAAACGGCCCTTTTGCGGGCCAATCTTGGCTGGTTTATATGGTGCTCATAAAATATAATATTGATATGCACAAGCAAATTAATGAACATGTATAATTAATGCTTATTTTATATGCATCATTCCTGTCACACCTCCACGTGGTGCCAGCTGGTAACACGATTTCAGATATATTATAGTATATACAATGTACACTAATAGTGATATTGAATATCAATTAAGTAATGTACCAAAACACAATGAGCCTAATTCGTACCACAGAAACCACTTGTAAACTGATAAATCATGACATGTTTTATTGTACATGTATTTTAGCCAGCTTAGTCCCTAATTTGCAGACTTCCACCCCAAGATCGGGAGTACATGTATACATGGTATATGGCGATACAACAATTACATGGTGTACATGTATATACATCGCCTTAGTTCTGAGTACATATTAACTCTTAATCACATTTCATTACACTGCATTACATAACAGTTATAACGGAGTAGCCTTGCCAAATGTGCGTTTTAAGCGTTCTTTGTTTACTATCTATATACTTCATTGAGAGTGACCTAAGAATTTTGCTAATACACACTGTATTAGGTAAGTTTATGGTAATATTTTTGTGTCATATTGTATAATTGTCTCTCAATAACCATATAGCAAAGTATATACATGTATGAACGTCAACACCCTGCAGGTTTTTTCTATATCTTCGTGCGAAGTATAAATGCTATTACGCACATTTATACTGTGTAGCATGGAGTAGCGATATAGTGCAATCTGTTGCATATAATGCGGAAAAAGTGCAGCTAACATGGCCTATACACATTTTTATAGTATGTTGTCCGTCATAATTATAACATCATGTTATTGATCATTATCAGGAACTACACTATTCTCTAGATACATTGCGAGTATTAATGTTCATTATACCAGCCTTCAATATATATTTTTATGCTGTCTGCATATTTTCATGGAGAAATATGGAAAATCAATATACTATAAAGTATACATATGTACATGTATATAAAACAAGAAATGTGGCCTGTCGGCACATGAATGCCCCCGGTGGCAGATTGGAGAAACTGTGGCAACGTTAATTAACCAAAGTGACAAGTATTCACCAGCACATATCAGGGATTCCGCTGGGGAAAAAAAATAATTGCCACTTCAAAAAAAAAAAAATCAAAAAAGGAATAACCAATAGGATAAAAATAAACAATTGGCGAAAAAAAATATTACAATTTAAAAAAAAAATAAAAGCCGATTTATTTTTTCGAAAATTGTATTTTTTATCGCCAATTGTTTATTTTTATCGCCAATTGCGAAAGTGGCGATCGCCAGTGGAATCCCTGACATATATGAAGGTCAAAAGGTCATATTAAGGGCAGTGTTGATGTGTGGCATTTGTCCACAAGCATGCTGTGTTGAAGTATTTAAGTAATAATTCAAAGAATATGGAAGTTATGACAGAATTGAAAAACTCTGGCAAACTTCTTAATGTGGGAAAAAGTTTTCACGGTCAAAAGGTCAAGGTCATATTAAGATCATCATGGATGTATGGTATTTGTCCACAGGTATACTGTGTTGAAATATTTAAGTAATCCTTCAAGGGATATAGAAGTTATAACAGAATTTTGAAACTCTGGCGAACTTCTTAACTATATAATGTACCGGACACACGGACAGACACACAGTCCAAACACTATATGCCTCCGGCTCAACCGAGACTGGAGGTATAAAAATATAATAGTGGACGATTTTACCAAATAGGGGACGAATTGACCAAATAGCGGACGATTTGACTATTGGGTTTTACTAGGTTATTTGAGGTAGCGGACGAATTGACCAAATAGCGGACGATTTGACTATTGGGTTTTACTAGGTTATTTGAGGTAGCAGAAGAATTTACCAAATAGAGGACGATTTGACTTGCGGACAATTTGACGTACATGATACAGTCCTTTAGGGTATAGCGGATCGCTAAGCAGATTATTGCTGCATACGTCTTTAAAATATAACGTTTGGACAAGTACCTGGTACCAATAGACAGGAAAAAATGTCTTCTTTCCAAATTGGGTTACCTTTTTAATTTATTTCAAGGTTTTCCTCGCATAATTCCTTGTTTACCTAACGCATTGAATTAGTCAGTAACGGATAGCGTTGGGGTTTACCGGATCGCTGTGCGACAGTTGCTGAGGGGCGAGTCTCAAAACATTCCAAATCATGTATTTGTTTTGTAAATGACTTGGAAACATGCTTACATGTATATTACATTCAGACATGCCAAGTCTCCCGATTTGATCGGGAGTCTCCCGATTAGAGACTCAAAACCCAAAACCCGATTCTCACGATCGGGATGAAAAAAATCCCGATTTAAAAAATGTAAAAAAAATAATAAAAATGCAAAAAATAACAGTTACATTTTACTTTATTTGGTAGATATACAATTCCAAAAAAACATTTCTAGCTTTAAAAAATACATTTGCTATAGTGTTTTCAGGTCATATTTTGTTTGAGCCGATCCCCGCAAATACGCAAAATCGGCGATCCGCTACTACCACCGGAATCAGTTGCGTTATTATTGACGTCTGTGTTCAGTGACATGGCGTGATTTATGAACCAAGCTTCTTTGCAGTTATAGAGGACATGATTGTACATCATATTATTCACAGAGTTTGTTTTTTCCAAACTAACTGTTTATACATTTTTAGTGAAATTACTCTGGAGCAACCTACTTTCGCTTTAACTGGTGTAAACTTCCGGTTACGTCATTGTGTTTCTTGAAGCTATACACACGGCAAGGAAACTGCTATATCAAAGTAAACATGTCATTGTGTGGGGGATAGATCACTCTTCCTAACGGTAATATTTTATTTATTTTAAATGTACATTATAAAATAATATGTTGATACAAATCTACACCGATCCGCTATACCCTAAGATCCGCTATACCCTAAAGAACTGTACCTACGAAATTACCAAACCAGGTATATATGAAATGGTATCGGTACGAACTGACCAGAGGTACCTTTTCATAAAAGTCTGAATATCATTTTATGACGATTGGATTGGTTGCAATTAATATATCACATTATCTTACCTCGACCCTCCGGCAGCTTAATATCCTTGCTATTTGTGTCGCTATCCTTCTCCTTGTCGTTGTAAATAACAACCGCAGATGCATTTGACTCATTCGCTGCATGCTGAATCTTATCAGTAATGTTACAGGTACCACGCTTAATTAATGCTATCCATTTCTTTTTTGGCACTATTGTCGCATTTATTGCACTACACAGCAGTGGGGGGTCCACCAAAACTAGGATTCCAGATTCCTTGGCGATTTTGGAACTGACAGCAAAATGACCGTACGACTTGGTCTCCTGGGATACCTTACCCGTGGCCGAGTCATTATACCTGATCGTTATCTTGGAGGTAACAGGTTTGTGTTTCACGTCGACCCCGACGACATCTGGCGCGAATACGAGAAGATAAAGAACAAATGTAAACATTGGATCACAAGTCACCTTCCATCTTCTCGTAAAAATATGCGTAAATTTTTCCATGCTTGGTCGGTCGCTATATCCTGCAACTATGCGGGTTTCTACCGTAGTTTGTAGTTAATAACACAGTATTCATGATTTATAACGTGAATACAATAGCAAGTGAGCCGTATTCACCGGACAAAACAATACATTTATGGAGTAAAGTGTAGACATCTCGTCAAATAGCTGTCCCCCATTCATTGATAAGTCGGTAATGTTGTCGAATGACGTCATGAACAAGTGCCCGTGAGCGCCCTCTGTAAACAAAAACTCATGTCACGCCATGTAGCCACATCGCACATTCCACTTACCTGTTCACGGGTATTAATCACATAACATCAAAGCGGGACGAGGCCTAAAATATTGTTTGTGTATTGCATATATTATACTGTCAGAGCCAGACAGCAGCAAGCACTAGAAGTAAACTGTCATGGGTCAATCAGGACCTCAAATGGCTCGCCAGAAAACGAGAGACTCTACAGAGAATAATTCCGCCACTGAAGCGGTGTCGCGCCTGCCGATGCATTTGACCGTAACTAGACTAACATGCCATATCTCTATATCATAGTTCACTTCTAGTTTTCATATCTGACTTTTATCATTTATTATTTGCTTTGCTATAGTATCGATAGTAAAGCCATACGTGCTATGTCTAGACCGTAACATGATCATGGGCATGTGCTAAAGTAAGCATCACAAGAAAAACATCAGACTCGGAGAAGTACATCACGAAAAACTTTTAAGGTCAAGGTTGAAGAAACTTTTGGACATAAAAAATGGTATGTTTCCACAACCATGTGAAGGTACAGAAGGTCAACGTCATGTTAATGGGACATGAGTGTGTTCCAAATGCTCACCAGTAGCATTAAGTGTCCAAATATTGAAGCAAATTCCTTCAAGTAATATTAAAGTTATATCATGATGAAGAAACTTGTACAAACTTTTCAAGTTAACGCAAAACGAATGCCTATGTGTTTCCGCAAAACTGTGAAGGTATAAAAGGTTATGCATGCATGGCCATGTTAATGGGAGCACGAGTGTGTTCCAAAAGCTCACATGTATCAAGTGTCCACTGCAACTGTTGAAGCAATCCGTCAAGTAATATTAAAGTTATATCATGATGAAAAAACTTGTGCAAACATTTCGACGCAAAAAAAAGGGTTTCCGCAAAAATGTGAGGGTAAAACAGGCCATGGTCATGTTAATGGCGGCATGAGTGTTTTCCAAATGCTCACATGTAGCAAGTGTCCAAATATTGAAGCTATCCGTCAAGTAATATTAAAGTTATACCATATGATGAAGAAGTTAATTTGTATAAACATTTTAACATTTGTTGACACGGACGATGACGACGACAACAACGGCGACGATGACGGAAAAAGCGGCGGCTATTGTCGCGCCTTCTGCTAAAGCGACTGACTGCCGGATGACCAAAAACATTTCCTGAACACTAAGCATCTTTTTTTTTTACTAAAACACCAAACATATAGTACTAGTTGCGAATCAGTTGAAATGTGTGCTTTAAATTAAGGTTATGAGACCGTTAATCTAACTTAGCTAGTTCATTCTCCTACCGCACTGTGCCAGTATGTCGGATTTGTTCAGGGCTGAGTATGAGTGCATATGATGTATGGAGACCCAGCCGTAACAGTACGTGTTATCCTATATAATGATGCCATTTGAGGGTTGGTCATGGCAAAGCAGATCAAGCAGGGAAGGATCCATATAGAGTTGGGTAAAATATGCAATATGTGATGTGGTATGTTTTGGGGCCCAGCTACGGTCGTTTTGCGGCTAGTCGTTTATATTTCCGAATTATGATAAATGTTGCATTTATTCAAGCTCCAAAAGCGTGCGCCAAATATAGGCGAATCGATGCAGGTACGGTAACCTATAATGGAAGCTTCGTATAGCACGTAACAGCTAATCGGGGTGTGCTATAGGATGCATGGCTTGGTATAGCGATTACAGATGATTGAGAGGAGCCCAGACTATATAGTTTACGTGTAACTTGTGTTTTTAGTGATATTACGGATTAGTCAAATGAAATTCAGTGGCGAGTGTACTACCTGAGTCACTATATAATGTCTAGCGAGTGTGCTCTACGTAGTTAACTTATAGTTACGTTCAGTCCTAATTAATCCTACCTAATCACCATCGATAAATGAGAAGAGATTGAAGAGAAGTACAAATAAATTTTCGACGGTATGGTATTTGACTTGCCACTGTCATCCTCTCTTAGTGTGCTGCATCAGCATGTTATATTAGCCTATCATGGTAACTGTGATTGCTGATTTTATGTTGCTAATTTGGTTGTATTTTTATATTTTTTTTATTTGTTAATATTTTATTTTAGTTTGAGTCACTTAATTACCATACCGTCCGTTTGTGGCCGATAATAGACTAATAAACATGAACTCATTTGATTTTTGTCCATATTGGAAAAATGTAGTTGATCAATTTAGAGATAAAAAGCAATTACTCCGGGTGGAGGAAACCTCCAGGTCCCCCGTAGCTTCCGGAATCCCTGTAATAAAGCTAAAACAGGCATCAAAAGGAGGTGATTTACTGCTAGTTAACTAAACAAGCAGCCTCCATGGAGCCTATCACCCAGCGCAACTCCACCCAATCAGCCGACCACAAACTCAATCACTTAGATCACCGCACATATCACCCGCCAACCACACACCTCATCATTTAGCACAACTCCATTCGATCAGTCGGCCTCATGACCCCCATCCCACAATTAATATCCACATGTGGATTCAATATATAGGGTGCGGTCGCCTGTATTGGGAGACCATTATTGGTAAGTGTGATTTGGGGTAGAGGTTGTATAATTAAGTTGTCCTAGTCCATGCATATGTTGTCATCGGAAAGGTGTATGATACAGAGGGAGGGGGTGGGCAGTTATGTGTATATTTATCATTACGTATATTCATCAATTTATATATATTATCGTAATATTGGTTGTCATACTAGTTATATTATGTTACGTTTGGAGATTGGGCCTTAACGTGCATTGTATTTACATGAGAGACTTTCTCGAGCCAGTTCCGATCTAGTACCTATTGAGGGGATCTCTGATCTTATATTTATATTTATAGCCTGCTACTAGTAGGTAATATACGTTTCAGGAGTGCTTGTCATATGTTAGTGGGTCCCGGGGTTTCATATATGCGTATTTCTATATCCCGTTCATGTGCAGACCGTATCGTTCGATTGACAGTGCTGGTCCCAGATACGGTGATTTCTCAACCGGAAAGAACTACTGGACCAGTACCGGTCAAGCACAGCTAGTCGCAACGATTGGTTGTTCTAATATTTTGTTTGGGTATGATATGTTTGGAGATTGGGTTCTGATTGGGTGGGCTACCGCATCCCATCTAATACACGTTAACGTTAACTATATATATCCTAACTTACACATCGACTCTATTGTTTGTCAGAGGTTGGTAAGCAACTTGAACACCTCTGTAGACAAAAGAAAAGTTTGCATCTGCATGCAAATCTGGCACGAAAAAGCACGAAACAGTCGTGCCTCACGGCAAACCTGTGTGTCTATGGTCATTGTGACACAAGTAATACCGGCTAAGAAAGGCGGTCTTACGATGGCTAGCGTAGCCCAGATCAGTCTGCGCATCCGCGCAGTTTGATCATTGCATGTGTTGGTCGCCATTCGATCAATACCATTTCCTATATTTGCTACATGTCACCAATGTAGCAATTGTTGATGTTTTGCGATCAGCGGAATTATTACATGTAGAACATAAAACGCTAATTTGGATGGTGAATGATGATAAAGGTACACATATTAGCCTTACAAATGCTGCAAGGTCCTTCTCCGTGCCAGTGACGCATATGTAATCACAAATCGTGTCAATGACAGATGTATAACGAAAAATATATATACAGACGGGCGGCTGAAATTTCTAAAATATAATGTAGAACATTGTTGAAATATTTCAAATAAAGCTTACCTGGTGAATCTCCCACACGTCGTCGACAGTATATTTCTGTTTACGTATAGTTTAGCACGTGGAAAGACAAAAATAGGGATATAATTGAGGGGCGTTCAGAAAGTAACAGAACAGTGTCGAACATACTAGTGGAACTTAAACTACACGTATTGATAACTTGTGATCAGTGCATATTTATGATACAAGAACATAGCTGTATTGCTTTCTTTGGCTCGAGAATATTGTTAACTTGATCCCAGTTTATATGAAACTAGGACATAATATGTTAATACGCTACCTACGAAAGTCAAGTTTATGCATTAACTGAGAATAGTTTTATTACCGTACAAAATGGAACGTTTCATTGTTGAATGACAACTGTATATTTACTTAAGTTCAATCACTTAAGTTGGTTTATTACTGAAACTGCATGTGAAAATACAGTGGCTAAAATTATGAAGGATTTACTTTAATGATGTGAACTCTACATAGACCCAACTGATGATACATGAAAAAAGACGTATCCTAACGTATTTTAAAAAAACAGTGTATCACATGATGTTTCAGATGATGTCAAAGATATTCAATGTTCCTTTCCTTTTATTTGCTATTTATTGACTCCAAATGCCATATACCACACGACCCGCACCATTTTAGTCAATCTAAGGCCAAGGAATGTGTGTTTTTTTTATACCATATACAATGTACTACCATTGACCTTTATGAAGAGGGGAGATAAGTTGGTAACGCATTTCCGTTCGCTTTTTCAGTACCAGGAAGCACACTTTGTGAAACATAACACTTTTTTTAGTTTGAAACGTATAATATAAACACATATAATATGTTGCTATGTATAGACACGTGTGGAATTAATTTAACTAATTAAAATAGTACCATCGACTGTCAATTAAACTAGCGTTCGCAACGCTATTTATGATTTGGTATAATAAGCATAATGTACCAAATACTGATTCATTTCAAGACGACTAATATGCACGATTTGGTTAAGACAGTCCATGTAAATCTACCATTACATTATTGTTTTCTAAATTAAACATGTTTCGATCATCACTTTATGAACATACATAATACCACGTGTCTTTAAATTTGATTGTTGTTTTAATTATAGTTTGCATTCATTAAATTAATGTCATTTCATTTTATTGGGATCATGTATGTTGGGAAATAAATTGTTGAACACCCCTCGTAAATGACTTTTATAACTGACCACCCAATAATAGATATATGCATTCATATGCTGCACGTGCATGTACAGTTGTACGCACTGCACCAGGCGATGAGAGGCCCTTCAATTACAAATATATTCTATATGGCCGGGTGCTGGTCACTTCGTCGATGTTTTGACAGAGAACTGCTGAGCGTAATCGTGGTGGGCTATGCATACACGTGTAAACCGGACACCCTGGGGACTCTATTGCGTTTCATTTATATGGCATTGATTGTAGTTTGTTCATGTTTGAAAATGATTGCAAATCTGCATGGAATGTTTAATTATCCCCTCGTCGATAGGCAAGAGGGGATATAGCGTTAGTCCATGTACGTGCGTACGTATGCGTACATGCGTACGTACGTTAGTAACTCCTTTCATTTGTCAAAAGCTCATGAACCGCTTCACCGATTTTGATAATATTTGGCCACAATGTGATGGTGATTTGTTGTGCATCTACTCACATCCGACCGTCAAAGGTCAAGGTAACTGAGAACTTATGTTCACCTTGTTTGTAATAAGGCAAATTTGTAAGGCAATACTGTTGATATCCTTATTTTATTATCAAGGCTGCCAGTACGACCGCTCAAGATCAAGGTCACCGATGACTTTTTTATCATTATCAAGGCAAACAGCGAGGGCATAAGCTTTGTTTAACGCTGCCATTTCTTGTTATAGTGGTACCTATCTAAGCTGGACACTCTGCGGACCTCCCAGGGTCACCGTTTTAGAGAGGTTCCATGTACTGGTTACTTATTTGTTATCGGGAAACGAGCTTTGTATTGACCCAATATACGTACTGACTGATAACATACTACCGTATAAGTAATCGACCTGATACGAATATCCGGGTTACAACGAATTGAAAAGAAGTGGCGTTCTATTGGACGAACGACGTCACATGACGTTACCGAACGACGTCAGAATAATCACATAACGTAAACAAGTCTGCGTTCTTTTCAACGAAAACTGTTTTACATTTGAGCATTGGCTAGCATAAAACATTACCTGATAAATAAAATACTAGTGTAGTGTTTTTCGATATCAAGGATAAACTGGATATCAAACTACACTAGCCTGGTATTCTCTGTGAATTAGTATGATTTATGCAAGCATGTTCCAATGCATATTATACAGCATATTGAGTGCTTGCTTCGTATACCCATACGTTAGACATAAAACACAAATAATAATCAGAAATGTGTAAATGGCACACGCATACTCCCACTGGCAGTATGCGTACATGGATGTTATTGATCGGCTGTCATAACTGTAGAGACAGTTCCTTTAATGTCAAATGGAAATTCAAAATTGCCACTGAATACTAGCCAACGGTAGTCGGTAAGTCGATGTGTAAGTCAGTTACTGCCCTAATCGAGGTGTTCATGTGTTTAAACAACCTACATGTGCGCATGAAACACATCGCCGCTTCGCGGCTCGGTGTTCCATCCATGTGCACATATAGGTTGTTCAAACACATGAACACCTCGATTAGGGCAGTAACTATTACATAAACATCTATATACATATATAATTAGGTGATCCAGACTGATAAAATGGACCTTACAATATTGGTGACCAGTGTGCGTGCACACATGTTACCTTGCACATTCGCAGTCCTTTCGGGGCATATGCTGTTCGCTATTCAATCACTGAGGCAGCACCGATAACAGAAGCACAACGATTGTAATGTAAGCATAGTTTGTACGTGTGCATGAAGAATTATATATTACACAATTGTAAATGCTTCAAGGTCGTCAGTCGATGGCTAACACACATATATACATTTACGATATAAAATGTGTACAATATAGTGTGCTTCATATCTGGACGAATCCTACAGTGTCCAATGTAATTTCTGTCACTTAGTTGAACCACTTCATTGACCGTATACTTTTTCCCGTCCTCAGTTACTATTTACAGTTATTAACATGAATTTATAACTTTCTTACTGCACGTTTCGTATTGTTGTATGCGTATTTAGTGCCTATGGCGGGACAATGCCAACGCAATGTCATACGTATAAAATATATATAAATATTTCAGATGTATCCCCGTTCAAGAAATATGTTCCACCTTTTATATTAATACATTAATCGTGTTGTCTTTGAAGTAGCGGAACTTTACATGTTACACCAATATCCTGTTCCCTTTATTTACTCTAATAAAGTAGGTGCATTTCGGCTTCACATTCCTTGGGGGGGGGGGGGGGGCGGATAATATATGCTAATGTGAAAGTATAAAGTTGTGTTTAAGGCAAGCTGCTATTACATATTCTCCTCTGTTTCATGTGCTGGGAAATTGAAGAAATAATGCCAAGGATCTTCAATTACGTCCTCGTCACAGTTGGAACAATTCATTGTATTTTCACTACTATCATCATATTGGAGTGGATTGTATGCCATCCTCCCTGGTCGCAATCTTAGCTATACAGCATACATATTGCGGAGATGGTACGTGGTAGTCAGATAGCCAGAAACATATACCCTGCATCGGCTATTAAAGTTTTTTTCTTGCTGGATTATACTTGATTGGGACCTCTATGACGAATATCAGGCGGATAACAAGAGGATATCCTGGAGCAATCCGATAAATTCAAGATGGCCGCCGGCGGTCATTTTGAAAAAAGAAAGAAAATTAACTGTTTAACCCAAGGGTCTAAAATCCTAAATAATATATCGTTTTTTACTAATTTGAGGGCGAGAAATCAATTTCCATGGTAAAATCCATTTCACCTGGCAGGATTGCCTCAAGACATACTCTCCTAGTCTTGCCCCAACGGAACATGAGTGGTACCACCCTGAGGGCAGCACTATTCTCCTTAATTCCTACCATCGTACCTCCAGACACACCTCTGGCCCCCAGTGACCCACTGGAGGTCATACAAAGTGGCTGTAGTAGTACCCTATTGGACAGCCTTCTGTACGACGTTTATTTTTCGAGTTACCCCTACCCAGAGTAGAAATACATCTATCTTTATGTGAAATTCATCGTAGAAACCGGACCCGCGTGTTAAAATTGCATAAACCGCAGCCGAATGCCGTAATGTTGGGCATTTACATGGTAACCGTAAATACTCTGTGGAAAAAAACCAGACACAATGTTAATTAACTGTTGTTGCAGTGATTACTGTCAATAAACTTGGGGTAATATGATTATATTAATAGCATACACGTATATTTCACTCGGGATTATATCTATATGTAAATTTCAGAAATTATACGAAATATTATGGTAACCATAGCAACCGATATTCGAACAAATCAGCAACAATTTCCTTGGGTAGCGTTCTGTACGACGTTTATTTTGCGATTTACCCCACACCCAGAGTGAAACTTTATGAAATGCATCGATCCTTATGTAAAATTCATCGTAGAAACTGAATGCCCGTGTTAACATTGTGTAAACCGCGGCCAATGCTGTAATTTTGGACATTTCCATGGTAACCGTGAATTCGCTGTGGAAATAATACAGACAAAATGTGAACAGTTGTTACGTTGATTACTGTTAATAAACTTGTGAAATATGATTTCATTAATAGGATACATATATATATTTGACTCGGGCTTATATGTATCTGTTAATATCACAAATTACACAAAATCTGGTGTAACCATGGCAACCGATTTTCTAACCAATCAGCAACAATTCGCTAATTAATAACGTGTTCAGGTAATTCTTATAACACATTCTTATTTATTTAAATTACGTATCTACATAAACTACTGACATTTAAAATAAGAATGTGTATGCTGTTGACTTTCAGAACCTTACAATGTTTACAATGACCACTTAGTATTGAGTTACTCCCCTTTGAATTGAATTTGTAAACTAATACAAGACACTTCATCATATATGCATTTATAAATCTGAAACTAATTGCGCCTACCCTAAATAATGGGGTAACATCATGTGGTAACCCACATATAGCAACAAGTGCAACCTTTGTATGCTGATCAAGTAAAGAACATCATAATTAAGAAAAAACAAGATGGCCGCCAAATGTTTGTTTTATCAATGTCTGAGCTAAACATCTGAGTATATGTACCTTGTTTTATTATAGTATTTGTCTGTTCATAGATTCATAGTATGTATATCATGTGATATGTTTCCCTGTTGTCCAACGTTCCTGCTATATGCTTTGTACATAGAGATTCAAAACAGCTCCCATATTTTGAGAATATTACATGTACATGTATAATGTAATGTTCTGCTAGTTGCAGGGTTGGCCGGGAAATACCGGGGGTGGGAATTCCCGGCGGGAAATACTCCCCAAAGTGGGAAATACCGGGAAATACCGGGAAATATGATTTTTTATGTTCTTATTTGATAATTAAAGTTATTTAAATTAAGTTTTAAGCTCAGTAATAGTTAATTAAACAGTCAACAACTTAATAATTAGATATAGGGGTTAATTACAATGTATAGATCTGTTTCATTCCCAACTAGGGGTACTCATCAGGTGGAATATTTGGCAACCATGACATTTATATTTTGGTTGTATTATTTTTTTGTAAATTATTTATTCATTTTTTAGGAAGCATCTGAGTGTCTGCTAGATACAATTCACAAGGATAACGTCATCATGATCAGACTATGTTTTGACAACAGGCTGTTAATTGTCAACCTTCTCCCACACTAATATTCGGTATCAAGAAATGAGAATAAATGATCTTAGCATGCATGATGTGCATACACATCGTCTCTTACAAGTCTTATATGACTGACAATGTACTGTTGTTTTATGCTTTGTATTACTTATTTGCATTATTAGTATGACATGTATTTAACGTGAAGACTATGGGCCACGATGGTACGTATGAGATATAGTACCTAAAATCGTTAAAATTAGCCAAATGCCTACTAATGTCTACTTATTTGCATGTACATTGATGAGACTTTAATAAACCATCAGACTATGACAACAGGCTGTTAATTGTCAGCCTTCTCTCACACCTTTAGTGTCGTACTGTATAATAAGAACCCAGGTGGTCTGTATATGGTATGTACGGGGCGCCAAGTGGGACATGGCTCAATTTTGTCAACAAAATTCATTTTTGTGCCACAAAATTCAATTCTGTGGCACAGAATTCAATTCTGTGCCACAGAATTCAATTCTGTGTCACAAAATTGAATTTTGTGCCACAAAATTCAATTCTGTGTCACAAAATTCAATTCTGTGCCACAGAATTCAATTCTGTGTCACAAAATTCAATTCTGTCAATTCTGCACACGCATGTAAGAAGGACTACCATTGGTCAGAAACTGCACTGGAGAAATGGGTCACGGTCGCCGATCTACACATTCAATGTCGATGATTCATTTCTCATTCTGCCGATGATTCATTTCTCATCATTCTGCCATTTTGCTTCAACTATCTCCAAACAGTCAAACGTTGACAAACTCATTCGTATTTAAACTCATTTGCGTTATAATTGTACACATAATTCATGTACATGTAGATCTCCCGCGAGTACTGACGTCATGTATTGTGTATCGCAAGGTACATCTGCCCCAGTTAAATCAATAATACACGCGCTGTGACCTGTGTTCTGACTGCTGTCTGTTTATAAACAGAATGTGTGTATTGGGCCATTTGAGGAAACCATTTGTAGTATTTGTGTAGATACCATGGATACTAAGATGGTGTATACTGTAAATAATGCATGTAGACACATAGTTGCGAACACGTAACTTCGCAACTAGTAGACACAGATCCAATACCATTTGTTTCACAAGGTTAGATCTACTGTTAGAATACGACGTCATCTAATGTCATTTTCGAGCATAAAACGTTACCTGATAAATAGAATACCAGACTAGTGTATTTTAATATCAAGTTTATCAGGCTCGGCTCGGAAACGGTAGGAATTCCTCGGCAAGCCTCGGAATTATTACGCGTTTCCTAGCCTTGCCTGATAAACTTGATATCAAAATACACTAGCCTGGTATTCTCTATATATGGGCATGCTCTCAGGTCTAGCTATGTCCCGGCTACTTTATGTTTGACCCTGTTTACATAATTGAGGGAAAATTCTGAATATTTTTCTTATTTATCCTTCAAAGTATATATGCTTATATGGTGTGACCACTCATTTGTAATCATAATATAACCAAAATAACTGTCCATAAAGAAGTATTATATTGATATATTGGGTTATATTTTCGCATTGAAATATTTAAACCTGCAAGTGTACTCCACCATCTAGTAAAATGGACTAGGACCGATCTCAACCAATCAACGTAGAGATGACATAGACTATCCTACGCAAACTAATTTTTGTGGACAAAAATGAATTCTGTCCCACAAAACTGAATTTTCTTCACAAAACTCAATTCTGTCTTACAAAATTGAATTTTGTGACACAGAATTGACAGAATTGAATTTTGTGACACAGAATTGAATTTTGTGATTTTTAGTGTTACAAAACTCAATTTTGTACACATAATTAACCTGTCCTGCATGGCGCCCCGTAGTATGTCAAGTTGTAAAACAATTACACTTACACTGTACATACGGGGCGCCATGCAGGACAGGTTAATTATGTGTACAAAATTGAGTTTTGTAACACTAAAAATCACAAAATTCAATTCTGTGTCACAAAATTCAATTCTGTGTCACAAAATTCAATTCTGTCAATTCTGTGTCACAAAATTGAATTCTGTGTCACAAAATTGAATTCTGTGTCACAAAATTCAATTTTGTGAAGACAGAATTCATTTTTGTCCACAAAAATTAGTTGCGTATGTCATCTCTACGTTGATTGGTTGAGATCGGTCTTAGTCCATTTTACTAGATGGTGGAGTACACTTGCAGGTTTAAATATTTCAATGCGAAAATATAACCCAATATATCAATATTATACTTCTTTATGGACAGTTATTTTTGTTATATTATGATTACAAATGAGTGGTCACACCATATAAGCATATATACTTTGAAGGAGAAATAAGAAAAATATTCAGAATTTTCCCTCAATTATGTAAACAGGGTCAAACATAAAGTAGCCGGGATATAGCTAGACCTGAGAGCATGCCCATATATAGAGAATACCAGGCTAGTGTATTTTGATATCAAGTTTATCAGGCAAGGCTAGGAAACGCGTAGGAATTCCGAGGCTTGCCGAGGAATTCCTACCGTTTCCGAGCCGAGCCTGATAAACTTGATATTAAAATACACTAGCCTGGTATTCTATTTATCAGGTAACGTTTTATGCTCGAAAATGACATTAGATGACGTCGTATTCTAACAGTAGATCTAACCTTGTGAAACATATGGTATTGAATCTGTGTCTACTAGTTGCGAAGTTACGTGTTCGCAACTATGTGTCTACATGCATTATTTACAGTATACACCATCTTAGTACATGTATCCATGGTATCTACACAAATACTACAAATGGTTTCCTCAAATGGCCCAATACACACATTCTGTTTATAAACACAGACAGCAGTCAGAACACAGGCCACAGCGCGTGTATTATTGATTTAACTGGGGCAAATGTACCTTGCGATACACACTAAATGACGTCAGTACTCGCGGGAGATCTACATGTACATGAATTATGTGTACAATTATAACGCAAATGAGTTTAAATACGAATGGGTTTGTCAACGTTTGACTGTTTGGAGATAGTTGAAGCAAAATGGCAGAGTGAGAAATGAATCATCGGCAGAATGAGAAATAAATCATCGACATTGAATGTGTAGATCGGCGACCGTGACCCATTTCTCCAGTGCAGTTTCTGACCAATGGTAGTCCTTCTTACATGCGTGTGCAGAATTGACAGAATTGAATTTTGTGACACAGAATTGAATTCTGTGGCACAGAATTGAATTTTGTGGACAGAATTGAATTCTGTGGCACAGAATTTAATTTTGTGACACAGAATTGAATTCTGTGACACAAAAGTGAATTTTGTGACACAGAATTGAATTTTGTGGCACAAAAATGAATTTTGTTGACAAAATTGAGCCATGTCCCACTTGGCGCCCGTAGTACATGGATTATACAGTATTTTGAATACTACGTCGAACAGATAAAAGTTGCCATCCAACTTCTTTCCTTAAATTATCAAGTGACACTGACCGTGTTAAACCGGTTACTATTCTCGCAGCTTCATTCTGATTTTTTTCCAATGAATCTTTTTCATATTCTGTACATCCATCCCAGACCGACGAAGCATATTCGAGTATAGGTCTCATATAAGATATATATATTTGGTTTAAAGACTGTCTGCTTATCTTAAATTTTAGGTTTCGCATTATTCCCAACACTCTCGCAGTCGAATTAATTATATTTTGTATATGTGTATGCCATTTCCCGTTATTGCTCAGCGTTAAACCGAGATGTTTATGGTCGTCGACAAAGGTTATAGGCGTGTTTTGAAAGATTAGGTTTACAGGTCGATCGAGTAGTCTTAGGGTTAAAAGCATCGCTTCAGTCTTGTTAGGATTGAAACTGACCAACCATTGTTTAGCCCAGTCAGCAATAGTTAGCAGGTCATAATTTATTATGCCTTCTAGGTCATCAGTATTTGTTGTGGAAAATGATAGAGAACTGTCGTCAGCAAATAAACGAACAATACTTAGTAGATGGTCAGTTATATCGTTGACCAATAATATGTATGGTTTGTTGTTATGCTATAAATTTCACTCATATTCATTGATCAACAAAAGTATATAATTATACCAGAACCTCTTCTATCATAACACACGACGGTTTCGTGTACCTCACTAGTCTGCCAGAACACCGACCTATGTCTGCTACGCAAAGTTACATGAATATATTTTACCGAAGCCCAGGTGCATGTGACTGCGGTATGCGATTTCAAAATGTAACACTTTAATTCTATAAATATACACAGATAGTATGTATATTTGCTATTATAACTGTGAAGCATGTTTCTGTGCCTAATGGGTTAATTATTCAAGCATGACAATATAACTATTGTCCAATTATGTAACTTTGATAGCCGAATATGAGATTATATACAATTTCACTAGACGTATTTCTATCACAATGTATTCTAAAATGGTTCTCTGGAAATATAATCGATTGACATGCGGACTGTTTCTGCCACGCACAGTTGGTTTGATATGACAAACGCATAATAATATTGGAATGTATATGTAATAAAAAAAACAATCACATTTGTCGCCATCAGACACACGCATATGTTCATATTGTCTGTCTAGGCAACAGTATCAATACATGTTTTATGGTACCATGTAAGTTAGTTGAGTAATACTCACAGGTATTTCCATATATATCCCAATATCATCAGGTTCGTTGTCTTGCGAGTCTATGATATGTTATCATATGTTCAACATGTTTACGACTGTATGCTGTTTAATAGATTATGGGTTCAGTATTTGTTACCTGGGCTCTCTGTTTTCGCTGACCTCTATTTCACATATGCATATACATGTACATGGCTATCCTAGAGCATGTGAGCAGCGGTTCGCCGATACCCCGGCCGCAGCCTGGTTCGACATTAAAATATTTCTTCAGTCCATTAGCCTTGGCATTGGGCAGGACAGATGGGGTATAGAATGAAATATGGACGATGATAAAGAAGTAAAGGCAGTTTCAAGCAATCCGACTTAGGTTGCAGAGATAATGGGTACCAGAATACTTCGGCATATCCTCATGCATGAGAAAATTATAACATGTTTGTGTCAATGTAAAATGTGTTCTCAAAACAAACAAATGTTTTAATTATATCCAATCTATTAAAAGTGACAATCATTTTATAAGTGTTATGCTATAGGCACACCCAATGCATACATGGAAACTACGTGAAGATTAAATTGTACTGCATGTATGATTATTTTCATCAAGCTGTTAATGTATATCCCATTCTATCAGGCGTTAGCATAAATTATCAGCGACAACGAATCCCACAAATTCAGACATTTTGCCGATATGCTACAAATCAGCTGATAGAATACTATTATATCGAACAGGTTCTCACATTGCACTCATGATTTAGATGCTTTAAAATAGTATGCGCCGACAATTGAAGCTATATGATTGTTCCACTGTGGATATATCGAAAATGAAACAGAAAGCCAAGTCACATATTTCACCGGTTGGTAACGAAGCGTTTTGAGTAGATCCTGATCATCAGTCGGAATCGTGCACTGGTTAAGCTGGTAACAACTTGCTGTTCAGTGAGATAAACAGCATCATTTTGATTGAATTGTGAACGGTGTATGCTCTGATCAGAGTCTTCTGGTCCAATTTCCCAGGCCGTGTCTAATATAACACTTTTAAAAACATTGTTATCGGTATCACAATTACACATAAAACTGTATAACATTATGTATCTTAATTCAAATAAGACTGAAGTTTCGACGTATGATTTATCAAAGAGATGGAGCTGCTACAGCTAGAACAAATTGCTGCCAATGGCGGCCATCTTGAATTTACTGTGAAGGAGATGGCTAATCACGAAAATAACTTCAGAAATGGATTTAACTCCCTGAATTTAGTCCAAATCGTTGTCTTACTTAGGTTTCTAGCCCCGTTGGTTAAAAGTTAATTTAAACAAAAAGTGGCCGCCATCTTGGATTTCTCAGATTGCTCAAGGTCTCACGGAACAGTGGGCTGCTAGCTTTAAAAGGGGGTGGACGATTTTCTATATACTTCATTTCCGACCCTGCAAGTTAGTCTAGAAAAATAGGTTTATGAATATTTCTTGACTTTTGGAGGCTTGACTAGGTGTATTTTTTAGAGTATTTCATAATTCTACGAAACTGAATGTTAGCTCCGGTTGATTTTGACATCTTGGAAAATGGCGCATGCTATGCTGTCTCGCCGGTACGGTTTCGCGTCAGAATTTAAGGTATTTTTCGGGCATTTGTAGCGAATATTTGAGGTGGTTATGACCCCGATTTGGAATCATTTTCAGGAAATGGTGAGGTGTTGCAAGTGATAGAACAAGACATAACAAAGTATCTGTGCCTCATGTTTTCATGAAAACAATTCCTACAAATTCAGTCGTGTTGAAATTTCTGGCCAAAAATATGTGGGTGGGGTAACTGTAAAACAATAATTAAACAAATCTGATGCGGTTACTGCATTTGTATTGTGGCGCTCGATTTTTAGTTCATTTGCGAGTATTTTTCAATATTTGTTGCAAGAGCCTCATTAACTGATGGTGAGAGGCGGTGACAGTCCATTTTGGCTATTTTCAACTGTCCCGTGATGCCCAAGGATGTCCTCTTGTTATCCGCCTGATTTTTGTTTTTGAGGCCCTAATCAAGTATAATCAAGAAAGAAAAAAACTTTATCAGCCAATGCAGGGTTAAGACATACAAT